>BTHU01000006.1:84697628-85182628 GCA_036184795.1 Tokudaia tokunoshimensis
TCCCTCACACACCTGCGTGCTCCCTCACACGCCTGCGTGCTCCCTCACACGCCTGCGTGCTCCCTCACACACCATGGGCTCCCTCACACGCCTGCGTGCTCCCTCACACGCCTGCGTGCTCCCTCACACGCCTGCGTGCTCCCTCACACGCCTGCGTGCTCCCTCACACACCTGTGTGCTCCCTCACTCGCCAGCGTGCTCCCTCACACACCTGTGTGCTCCCTCACACACCATGGGCTCCCTCACACACCATGTGCTCCCTTGCACGCCTGCATGCTCCCTCACACACCTGCGTGCTCCCTCACACACCTGTGTGCTCCCTCACTTGCCAGCGTGCTCCCTCACACACATGTGTGCTCCCTCACTCGCCTGTGTGCTCCCTCACACACATGTGTGCTCCCTCACTCGCCAGCGTGCTCCCTCCTGGCCCACCATGAGCTCCGAGGTCACTCCTGCTTCTTGCTCCTTCTATAGCCAGAAAGCAGCAGGAAAAGCAAGCCCAGCTCAGATAGCGCCACAGTCCGTCAGCATGCAGTTACCGCCCAGGAGTTTCTAGCGTTTACACGCGTTCCCTATGCTCCAGAGGGCTCAGAAGGCCACGCACGGCATCCTCCTGGCCAAGGGCGTTCTCAGCTAAGAACGTCTAAGAGGCCTGTGCAGCTCTACAAATGCTGAGCATAGATTCTAACAATTGTCTCTGCATCTGACTACGCTCTGAGAGGGAATCCAAGGGCGTGTACACTCATGTTGCATGCTGCAACAGCCACACCCAAATCTTCATACCGTACATGAAGGAGGAGGACACCCATACTGTTGTACCTGACACTGGATTATCATATTTTTCCTTGAGACCCGACCCTCTCTCAAAATACATTTAAGGCAGATTAAAAGACTGAGAGTTCATAAAACTTTGATTATACACAGCTTGTGTTTACCTAATTAAAAACTTTCATCTATAATGATATCTGAGACCCTCTTCTGGAGTGTCTGAAGACAGCTACCGTGTACTCATATAAATAAATAAATAAATTTTAAACAAAAGTTCAACGTCCTGGAAATACAAAGTCTGGCCTTTTATGACTTCCGGCCAAACCCTCAACTGTCCAACAATCAGAGCTCCTGGTCCTGCATGTGCTACTGATAAAAGTAGAGAAGACACAAGGCTCAAGAAGATGGACTGTGCCCCTCCAGAAAAACTAAAAGGCTCTGTGGGCACGGAGACAGGAGGACGTGAGTTGGTGCAAAAACATTAACCTTTGGCAAGTGAACAAATGCATCCCTGCCTTTTCAACTTGTGTGAGTGAGACAGAAACCGTCACACAGAGCCACAGAGCCACGTAGGACAGGGCAGACGCAGAGGGCGACAGCCTGCGGTTGCTGTCACACTCCCTACAAGACTTCTCTTCTTTGTGTGTGCTCCGGCATGTGCGCTATCCAAACGCCCTGCTTTAAGCACAGATCCTGCCTCCCACGCCTAAACAACATTAAATGTCATCTGGAAGAGATGACAACGTTAATGGGAAATGCTGACGTTTCGGTTACATTTAGATTACCCACTTCCAGGACAAAACCTAGACGAGAGGCTGCTGTGGTTACGGCCAAGGCGGCCAGGAAGACAGCAGTCTCCAGAGCATTTGGGAAAGCTGCCTGTTTGTCCAACAAACTCAGTCGGTTTTTATTTAACCGTTCGTTAAAATGTCATATTTTACCACAGTTAAACAATGACCCTGGTTAGGTGAAAGTGGGTGAAGGAGGTCCTCCCCCCACTCCAATTCAAAAGGAGTCCCACAGGTTGATCATACCAGGATGTCCCACAAGACCGATGGATCATATAGACGAAGATCCCAGGCCACATGTTCTCGAAAGGACCAATGTCAAAGTGGAATCTGAAATCGGAGGAGAATAGTGGATCATTGGGTGCGATTAGCATGGGTGCAGCAGTGGGCTCTAACCTCCTCTCCACCCAATGGTCCCGTCCCTGCCTTCCCGGCAACACCTGACGGAGTGGAAGGGTTCCTGCAGGGATCTGTTTAAAAGGCTGCCATCGGTGTCCACAGTGCATATGTAGCACGCGGTCCAGGGGGACCTTAGAAGCAGCAGCCTTGTGGCTAAGCTCAAACAGGAACTCAGTAAGTGTAATACCTAAAGCTACCTTGCTAGTAACTGCATTCTCATTTAGTAATGTTAACTACTGATGCCCAACCAGAATGGACGCTGTGGTGGAGGAGTGTGTATTTTCAACGATAAGGTAAATGACAGCACGAGAACAGGGTGGCTGCAGTAGGCAGAAGTCACTACAGGCCTGGCCTCTCTTAACTGTCCTGTCTAAGCACTGGGGACGGGTGGCAGTAGAAGAAACAGTGGGACAAATTATTACTAGATTTTTTTTAAATATAACTTGGAGATTTAGATCTGTATGTGACATAAAGCAGCATTTTGAATATGGGATGAAGCAATAGAAGAGGATAATATTTAGGTTACTGATTTCAACTTTAGTTCAGATTTTGTCGCTGTCGCTGTTTAAGACAGGGAGACTCCCTATACGCCCCGGCTGGCTTTTAACTCTTGATCCTACTGCCTCAGCCTTCCGAGGCACTGCCATTGCAGGCTTGGTCCACCGCACTGGGTTCCAGTTTCAGATGTTCTTCTGATTTGAGGATACCAGAGGGAGTGACACACATGAAAGAAACCACACGTGGCCCTCTACAATCCATTTTGCTTTCGTTCCGAGAGAGAGAGAGAGAGAGAGAGAGAGAGAGAGAGAGAGAGAGAGAGAGAGAGAGAGAGAGAGAGAGAGAACGACGTGAGAGGCTCACAGCTCGATATCCCGGCAGATGCGTGCTGGCAGGTTGAAGTGCATGAGGCCTTGCCACTCCTCGGAGGTGCAGATGCTGTGGTAAGACAGCTTCTCCATGGTAACCCTGTAGATGCACTCGGAGTGGCGGATCCTGTGGTACATCTGCAAGGCACGAGGAACGTGTGAACGGGGGCTGGGGGTGGGGTGGGTAGGGGTGGTTGGTTAGAACAATAGGGGCCGTACTTTGGCGTTGGGAGTTCAGACGGAGCTATGGTTGAGATTGGTAAGACCCGCTGCTGCTCATGGTCTAGACACACGGGAGCTGTGCAGACAGACAACCTTGGAGGGACAGCACTCAATTGACTAACATCGTCCTCAACAAGAATCTTACCACATACCGCCTCAGGGAGAAAGATCACTGTCTTTTCTATGGCGCCTTATGGGCATATTTTCACTCGAGTAATACAAACAAAATGTGTATGTATTATCAGTAAACCTAACAATTTTAAATAAAATAAGGTGTACCTCATATCTCTATCTGTTAAAACAGACACGTCACTAATTATATGCCACCAAGAATACCAGACGAACATCCTCGCAAGGACTTTGTTTCTTTCCCTGATTTGGTTGTATTTTCTTTGTGATATTCTTAAGTGGGTTTGGGGTTTTGCCAGCATTAGATCAATGAATCCAACTGTGTAACGGATTTGCACGATGACAATATTGTGTCCATGGAGTAGACACATGAATGGAAGGCTACACTCATGGACCACTAAGGGCTTCGTGTGCAGCTAGTCACCACTAGCTTTATCTCAGAGGTATAGCACCTCATCTTGAGGGAGGGGCTGGGAGGGGAGCTTCTCAAAAGTAAACAGATACATTTTGCTGCCCTATTGAATTAGTAAATCCATGTGTACTTGTACACATATAAAATGGTTTTATAAATAATAAAAGTAATAAATATATAATATAAAATATAAACAATAAATATATATAATAAATACACACATATATGTATATATGAGAGAGAGAAAATTTAAAACGCAATGGAGCCAGAGAAAAGACCAATGCTTACATGTGTGAATTAGTAATATGAGATTAATTTGAAGAGAAATTATAGGGAAAAAATGAGCCCTTCACAAGTATCAATGTGTGTCATTAATAGTTTCTTCAATACTTCACATGTTGCTGTAACAACAGTATAGGGCAGTTTGCTTTCTATATACAAGATTACATGAACATAGATATATACAAGCTCTGGGTAATAATATGAATGAAGACAAGATACGATACGTCAAGAATTAAGATGTCCCTTATATTATCGTTTGAAACTATTCGCCACCATTCTTAGCAATCTCGGCTAGACACAGCTTTGTAACCTCACATGGGGGGCGGGGGGAGATGTAGCTGTAGCATACAATAGACTGTTGTAACACACGACGATGAAAAATTCATTACTATTCAAATGCATCGCAAGTCTGGCGTGTTTGTTAACAAGTTTGCCTGTAAAGCATCTCACACCTGCACTGCAGCCATGGTTCCAAACACACAAAGAACATAGACTCACAATGGTTTAACTACAGGGGGGAAAGACCATTTGAATCACCACTCTTCTGTATGTAACTATTACATGAGCATAGTTTGGATTATGTTGTTGTGTAAATACTGCTGACAACTTTTATAAAAAAGAAGTCACTCAATTACTTTTGGCTTGTGCTTAGTATATAGATTGATCAACAATTTCTGAGACGGTCTGAATGCACTTCCGCCATTTTCTGCTGTATGTTTACATAAAGCAGTGTCTTCCCATCCCCAGGTTATCACTGAGAGTAGCATCTGTGTGAAGTCATAGATACCTGACCCTAGCTAGACTCCCTCCTATCCCCAGCTCCCACTAGGACCTGGGTGAACCATCCACACAGCACCCATGTTAGATCACAGACACATGACACCAGGACCCTCTCCCCAGGCTCAGACTGGCCTCAGCCGCACCTGTCTGAGGCCACATACCCACAACTCCAGGTCCTTAGCCACCCTTAGGCTCCTGCTATGACCTGAGGGAACTTGGATAGCCAAGGCACCTGTCCAAGTAACCTGTGATCTTCCTGCACATAAGACATCTAGCCTGGCTAGGGTCACCCAAGCTATTCTAACAACAAACCAGCTCTGACTGGTCCATGACTGAGCTCTGAGTATAACCTAATAGATCCTAAACCAGCTAATATATATCAATACCAAACTTAGACCCAAATGTTCATTCAAATGGGCAATTCATGCCAAAGGTACAACAGACCAACTCTAGATACACAAATTTCAATGCAGAATATAACAGGAAGAACCAAGGCAATATGTCTGTCCCCCCCCCACACACACACACACTATCAACCCCGTTGTAATGTCCCCAGTAGAAGCCACCTAGAATAAATTATAAGGAATCTAGAAGAACAATTGTACATTCAGAGAATCAATGAGGACATAATTGTTTAGAGACATCTAAAGAGGGACGGGAATGAGTCCCCCAAATGAATTCTAGGAGAAGGCAAACAAATGACTGAATAAGTAAGTCAATCAGGATGCAAAATTAGAAGAGAGAGAGAGAGAGAGACTGCAAAATACAGGAATGAGGTGAGGCTGGAAACGACACACTCAATAAGGCAAATGGAAGCTCAGTGGAAGCCTCACTGACCCGTATGGCTTTGTGTGCAGCACAGACTGTGATTTCTGGAGACAAGGGGGAGGGGTTAGATCATTCAGTCACGGAAAATGGTAAGGAGAACACAACACAGGGCATGGAAGGTACTTGGGACACCGTGGAAAGATCAAACCCACAGATGAGAGACGTAGGTGAAGAAGAACTCCATGCCAAAGGCACGGAAAACATTTTCAGTAAAATCACCAAAGGAAAAATTCTCAAATCTGAAGAACAGGATTTCTGTCCAGGTATGTGTCCACATAGGTACTTATGGAACAGTAAGTGGACAGGGCCAGGAAGGAAGCTGCCCACGTTGCATTGCAGTCAAAACCAAACATACAGAACAAGACAAGACTGCAAGAGAGAGGGGCAACTGCATGCAAAGCCGGGCCCATCAAGTGTCTGTCTCAAAGTGTTCTGCCCATGGGCATGTGCGGCTTTCTTTGGAACAACTATTCATTTTCTCATTCATTGTTAGTAGCACCGGAAACTTCTGAAATGTTGCTCATTCCTTTAAATACTATCTTCTAAATATCAAAATATTGACTCATTTGTCATTAGAGAGGGCAGTAGATTTGAAACGTGTGTAAATACTGTCAAAAGATCAACGAATGATCCACGTGCTGTCGGAACCGCAAACCCACAGGCAGCGGGGATGGGGACAGACGTGAAAGCTGCCTCACTAACGGCCTGAGGAGGAGCTTGCAAACACTGAATGCTGCACACAGCCGCTGCCTCTTCTGAGATGCAGAAGGCCACCTGTCACGGGACATTTGCCACCCTGGACAAGACAGGGCTGTGTGATACATGAGCCTTATTAGAGCTCCTCCACAACCAAAGAGCACAGTGTGGTGCTCCATTGACATCGGTCACCTGAAAACTCAAGCAGACACCTCCCTTATATCCTCCCAAATCTCCGGGCCTCCTCCTGGCTTTCTGCCCTAGAGATGACCCCACAAGCTCTGGCAGGAAGGCCAACTGTCCCTGGGATTCTCGATATTCAGTGCAGTTCAGCATGTCCTGTAGCCCAGCCTGAGGCTATGGTGAGGGTGGAATAAAGGCCGCAACGCTATAGTTACTGATAACGTTGGTCCTTTAATATGACATCATCCAATCCCAAAAGTCCTATTTCTGTCACTCGCTGTCTTTTACCAGACGGTAGCCCACAATCTGGCTGAAGGTTTTTTTATCATCTTTTTCATTTATAAAACTATAATGCAAATATATTAAAGCATATCATCGTTTTTATTCATGTATTTTTTCATCATTTGATGTTGTGCTTACTCTAACATTAATTACTACCTAAATTAGCTTAATTTCATGCAAAAAAATTAGTTTTGGGCATGTTTGACATTTCTCATTTGGCAAATAACCTTCTATATGAACATTTTCAGAAAATCATACAGTCTAGGATCTCACTGCAGACTAAGGAAGACAGAAAATTATATGTCTTAAGCTCTTTATCAGTTATCCACATATAATAACTGGGGGTTAATCTTGGACTCTGTGTTAGCAGGAGGGACTTTTAGGAGAAGTGTCTGCTGTTGGTCTGGTGCTGAAGTCTACTCAGGTGACCTATCGGTCTTGGGACATGGAATAGGTACAGGTGCTCAGAATCTCAGCGTGAAGACAACCTGGGAACGTGAGGGCGGCCACCTTCTACTGCAGAGTAAAAGTACACCTTTTATACTTTATAAAATGGAAGCCAGCTTCTTGACAGATAAAATACTTGGTTGGGGGTTGTTCTGAAGTACCGATCTACATACCAAATCCTCATGACAGTCCTGTCGCACTCAGAGATGGGGTGATTAGAAGGCATCCTGTCTTTAATGTTTACAGTAGACACTGAGTCACTTCAGAGTGGAACAATTCTCAAGACTATGGACTCTAGTCACCTCCCTGAGTTGGATCTCTTTGTCAATAACGAACTGCAGGCATGTAGGTGGGTTCCTTAATTCTCTTTACCCAGGTCCCCATCTATGAACTGAGGACACGGTAGTGACCAATCATAAGGAGGCATAAACAGCTGGTACCACTGGCTGGTGACATTTTGTACTGGTCTCAGGCATGCCATTCACACTGAATGCTGTCTTCCTCTGGTGAGGATTAAGAAATGTCTGACCTGGGTAACGAGGGTGCCCTGAACTACCATGCAGGGATCACTGTGTCTCTCCATGTCTAACACTTCTGTGAGGAGCCCGAGATTGCCAATAGTGGGAAATACACAACAGAAATCAGGAAACCCACTACTGCTAGGCATTGGCCCCATGAAGTTACAGTTAGGTTAACTTTCTGGAGGTCTGCGATATGAGCCACACTTGCTAAGGAAAGTTGAGCATTTTCTCTACCACTGATTTAATTTGCATTTCAAATAACAAAAATATTTTTTTTAAGATACATACTTTCTGCATGTTATTTTGTCACTAGCATTAAACGATGTCATTATTAACACCAAGTGGATCCTCTACACAAATCTTAAGACCAAACACACACTGTACAGAATAAAAATTTGTGCTTACAGCAAAGCCAGAGGAACCCCCACACCAGCAGAGGTGGCTTAATCCCTAAAGCGAGCAAGTGAGGTAGGAAAGGAGCTGCGCTGTACGGAGCTGGAGATGCAAAACTGTCCTCAAGCAGTCAGTCAGGGTGTGGAGACCAAGACTGCACAGTAGGAGACTGTAGGTCTGAAGCTTATGCTACTCACAAACTCGGGAATTTCAAGTGGGCTCCAAACAGTTAGGAGCCTGGAGTACTTGCAAGAGGGATTAAGCAGTCCTGGGTGTAGAACTCCCATGGGCAATTATCCAGGATAAACCAGAGTTGGCAAATGAATGGAAAAATAAGTAAGAAATACAAGTGAGCAGACAACCCCGGAAACCGAAAGATCAAAAGATCTTTTGGGCTCCCCCCACCCACAGAACCCGGGGTTCCCTCCTACAGCTCCCAGCTGGTCTACTCCACAGACACGGCCACAGCACAAAGTCAATGGAATGGGATGTTTTCCTGTTCTTTGCCCCCAGCCTGGAGATCTGAAATTTCCTTCTTGAAGACAAACCCCAGGCGCACTCTGTATGCGACACCAGAAACGTGTTCCTCCCCTGCTCAAACTGAGTGGGGCACATGTAAGGATTTTCTCCAAACTCTTCACCCAGCCAAAGCATAAATAAAGTAGGAATTGGTGATTTCTCTCCTGGGAGCATATATATAGTTTGTCTTTGAAGGGGTTTCAATGGCCCCTCTGAGATCTTTGTCTTCATTTGTCTTTTTCCAGGAAATCCTGGAACCTGGCCTCCATTTTGATGAAAGATAGTTTAGCCTGTGCAGATCATTCAGCTGTCTGTTAAACAATAAATTTGGACTTCGTAAAATTGGCGGCAGTGGTAAAATGCTGTACCGGAGTTGACTGGAGCCCAAAGCAAAGGGACCAGACTGGATCTGCTAAAGACTAAGAACCCAGACATTATCGCCTACGGTCCTAATGCCAATCGCCAGGGAAGCTGGCATCGACACTCACCTGCTGAGGAATCCCAGACTCAGAGGCATAGGCTAAAGACTTCTAGCATTTCTATTAATGCTACCATTTTCCATTAAAAGTACTTTCAGTTATCCGTTAACTTGATAAATGAAATGTAGGTACATGCCCTTTAATTCCATCAGTGGGATGCCATCTGCTATGTCCAAAGGTAATAACCTAAATAAGCTAAGGGCATTCTGAGTGTTATTCGGGTACAGGCACCATAAACCAACAGGACCACCGGACCTGACGACAGACCGCACAGCCAGTTTGGTGGCGACTGTTGGCCTAAGGGCTCTTTGTTCAAGGGCGAAAGCATTCTGAGTTCCCAGGATCCCACGTGTCTTGACGTAGTGACAGTCAATGAGTGGAGGCCATTTTGTCCGCAGAGGGCTTTTTCAAATCTATGATCTTAGGAAAGATGAGCATTCTCCCCGGGGAAGAAGTGAAGCTTTCGAGGGAGGAAGGGACCTGACCTTGTCCAGTTAACCTGCTTGGGGGCAGTCATGCAGCCAGATGCCTTTCCTACTGTAAGCACGCTCAACACGGCAAGGCGGTCTTGCTTAGAGAGTACCAGGAGAGCTGGATAGGAATGCCCACACTCAGGGCGTGGGCCTTCCTTTCTACAAATGCACAGAACAAGGCTCAGAGGAGCACAGAGGAGGGGCTCTGCTGCCATCTTCTTTGCAAGCTATATAGATCCTCTCCATTTGGTTTATGAGGAGACTCTGAGGGGCATCCATAAGTACCCGTCTTTCTAATATGGACCATGGCTTTTGACAAAGCCAACAGGGTCCTCACCATGGTCCAAGCCTAGGCAGGCCAGCAAGGGGGAGAAGAGATGCGGTTTCAGACCGTCTCTTGCTCTTTCAGAGTTGAAGAGAACTTCTAAAGTGACACGATTGTTTTATATAAGCTTTTTGTGAGGAGAAACACTTCGGCCATAAAATCGGAATGAATTTCACAGAGAACTCGCAGCTATTCTGGTGTTATTTCCCTCATGCCCCTTGAAGGCACGGTGGCCCTGTCCTGGGAGCAGAGGGTGTGAACTGCACTGGGCTGTGGAGGCACACAGGACCTGCTGCTTTGGGAGATCAGCATGGGCGGGTGATGTGGGAAGAAACTCCAAAGACTCAATCCCGTTCCCCCAAAATAATCTAAGCTACTAAAATGGCACCCTGGCAACTCCTACAATGTGGTAGTTTGCTCGGAGTCCTAACAATTTCCTTCATTGCAGAACTACAATTCCACTACAGGATTATTAGTTTATGAAACCCTACATGTTCAATCCATCTAAGAATAGAGCAACACAGAAAATAGATGCTAAATTTCAGGTATAAACTGAGCCTTGTTTTATTCCTGGGGCACAGGATAAAGTGGCTCAAGAAGACTAGATGGTGTAATTCATAATGTTCACACACATGCATTAAACTGAACATACACACATTTTCCTCACAGGCAGAAGTTTTCCGGCCACTGGGGAGACACCCTGCAGACAAACCTGCTGTTTGCACCCTGCAGAGACTCCCTAATGTACCACCTAGGACAAACACCAGACAACAGTCTCCCTTTCCCAGAAGACACGAGATGCAACCCAGTGCTGCCCATTCACCAGTACATGAACGATTTTCTTCTGGGACAAACTCACACCTTGAACTACATTCAAACTCTCGGGAGTTAGTTTTCTTTACAGGCACTGTAAGGTACTTCCTATAGCTGGCGCAAGCAGGACTCCCCCACCTCCCCACCCCCCTGCGCACAGTTCCCAGAGAAAATAGAAAGGAAAGAGCGAGAAAAGTAGCCAGAGCTCAGAGCCACTTGGGTCCAGGGGCACACTCACGTTGGCACAGTGCAAGGCCAGGGCGCAGAAGACGGCAAACATCTTGAAGTTGTTCTCGTCCGTCTTGGAGAAGGCGCTGCCGCTGATCTTGTTCACCATCTGCACCACGCCGATCACACTGCCGCGGCTCACGATGGGCATGCACAGGATGTTCCTCGTGGTGTAGCCCGTGTACAGGTCCACCTCCCTGTGGAAGTGGAAGGGACAGCCCTGTCACCCGGGGGGAGAGCAGTGGGCGGAGACAAACAACACATCCAAAGATCCCGACACTTCTCTGTAGCTTGAGTGCCTGTGTTACCAACGGCTGGAGTGGCGCTGGGGATTTGAGATGGTGCAAAAATGGAAGTGTTTTATTAAATAGTTCCCCAATATTCAGGCTTGTTTGATCGTGTTTACAATGGTTTTCTCTACTGGAGGCTTCTGGCCATGGTAGGTGATCTGGGGGGAAAATTCAGTAAGTTTGGTAGACGGTATCTCCCGTTGAACTTGATCAGATTTGTGAGACTGGCAACTTGCTAAAGCATTTTAAGTGAGAATATTTTAGAGCAGGCATCAGAAACCACAGTTATCACCCGTGTGGGACACGGCAGCCTTCATCTGTGGACTCTCTACGAGAGCAAAGTGCTGGGCTCCTGACACAAAACTCCTCACCATGGTGGTGTCCTTCAGAGTAGAGGGGTTTGCTGACCCCTGACCCGAGGAGACAGTTTCTGAAAACAAGACTGAATTCCCCAGAATCAGGCCCAGACCCGACATTGGGGCTGTGCTCCAGTCCTCCAGGCCTGGCTTCTCTTGCTTACCCATGCTACTCATGAACCATCCGGCTCTTGCTGCCGGGCTGTAGTCTCCACTGAAGGCATGTTTCATTTATCCACGCTCCACTTAATGGGCGGCATCATTTGTTAATAGCTAGTTACTGACTGTTTCAAGTAAGGCTGTTCGGGGGTTGTGGGGCCGGGGAGGGGGGGATTTGCAGCCGAGTCCTTGTTTGGACAAATGATTTCATTTCCCTTGGAGTGTCTATGGAGGAGGAGGGCAGACTGGTGGATCGCTCACCGTCAAAACTGTACCTCTGTTTTCCCAAGAGGCCGTCTCATCATCTGTTCCCACCAGCTAAAGCGTAAGCAAGGGCCCTGGTCATGCCACCATCTTTGCCCTTCCCACCCCGATGCCAATCTTAAGATCTCAGCTGCTTGCCTGGTGTACACTAGAAGGTGACATGTTTTTTCTCCATGTGTCGTTGGGTGGCTCTAAGTGCATCCTTTTTGGTGAAGCGGCCTACATGCTCTGTTCTTTATGGGGCTGTCCTGTACAGCCTAGATACAAAGACAGTGGCATCACATGCCTTGCCCGTCAGTTGTTGGCTGCTGTTTTGGTTTTCTCAATAGTCTGACTCACAAATTTTACATAAGGATCTTGAATGATGACAATTAATTTCAATATTTAAGGCAGTCTAAGGACAAGCAAACTCGTTTAGGGGGAAAATGTAAGGTTATTGGTAGTCTCAACATGTTGGTAAAATATTAATATAATACAGCTGTTCCTATGAATCTTATGTTATCTGACACCCTATCATTAATTATAGGAAACGCTGCCAGCTGATTATACTGTTTTTAAAGGAAGTTGCAAGTATCACCTAAATGCTTTTATTAAATATCTGTTATTGCATATCTGTTATTGCATATCTGTTATTGCGTATCTATTATTGCGTATCTGTTATTGCGTATCTGAAATATTGCTGCAGCGGCCTCGCCATCTATCTACCTTGTGACTTCTGACTTCAAAGAACTGAATAGAGCATGTTCTTTGATTTCAAGTTCTCCAGAGTCTCACATGAATGAGAAATTCTTAATGCCCCATCTTAATACTGCACTCCAGCGGTATCCCAGCTGTGCGACTCGCTCGGTCCCTACTTTGTGTGCAGCAAAGCTTCTGACACTCTTAGGAAAATTTATCTGTAGTCCCATGAAACCATTATAAGTAGGTGTTCTCAAACCATTTAAAAGAAGATGAAACTATGGTGCAAAGAAATCAAATAAGTGACCCTAGTTTCATCTATAATGGATAAATGACAGGGCCTTAGTTCTATAACTGGACATGACAATCCCTATTCCTTATCCCTATAGGGCATGCAGAGACGGAGAGCAATGTGATGAAATCATGATGTCACAGCCCCAGCCCCCGAAGCCCACAGTAGTCAGTTGACACTTGGCACCCTGTGGAGTCCCAGCAGGGCAGGCTGACCCATGAATAGCCTCAGACCATCATTCTAAAAGTGTCTGAGGACACCAACCACTTATAACAGACTGGGACGGCGTAACCAACACTCTCCTTCAGAGAGGCTTCGGCCCAGTGGAACCTCAAAGGAGAGAGGACAAGGGCCGAGCTCTCTGCTCACCTGTTAAAGCGAGGGTCCGCATAGGCATCGGGAATGTTCAGGACTTCCCCCGTTCTTGCCACTTGACCAGCAATCCCTTTCTCGATGGAAAATCTGTGGAAACAAAAAGGGGAGGGTCGTGGTGATTAGTTAGTCCATTATAAAAAGAATTCTGAAGCGTTTCAGTAGCATCAGATATTTGAATTGAGCCTCTATTTTTAATTAGGAAATTAATTTTACATTTATGTATCCTAAATAATCTTATAAAATATGTACAAGTAAAGCAGAAAATTACCCTGCAGTGATCACTGAGAACATTGTCTTACGGACGACGTAATGTATAATAACTTGAGACTGTGCGTGGCCGTAAACTGATACTGAAAACTTTCCTGGTGCTGCCCAACAACAACCTCCCTCTACAGTGAATCCTCTCGCCAATTACAGCGTGCACATCCCCGTAGTAGATGTCTCACACTGTGCTGAGTTCACTCCCGTGAGCACAGACAGCCCAGGCCCAGCTCTTATAGACCTGTTGCCTGTAACCCGTGCACTACACAGAAACGGTACAAAGGTGTTTTCACGCCTCTAGTGTGCTCATTTCAAAAACAATCAGACTACACATACGAACTGATTGTACTTAGTTATACTTTTGCAATAAAGTATCACACTGATAAATATTTCTTCATGTTACTGTATTATCATCATAGATGTGTTTATCTCAAATTATTTAGCTAATTAAGAAACACATTGGCAACTCACACTAAGATTTTTTTTTCAGAAACTCAAAAGGGCGCTGACCCAAGACAGAATGAAAACATCCCCGCCAAGAGCCAACCCTGCATGAAGTGCAAAGTTACCAGCCTCCTTCTTTTCCCCATGCTCTAAGGAGCACAGATTAGACATCACGAGCCATGCCGGAGTCTGTTCACAACACGCACTTGTCTAACTTGCTCTGAGAGCCTTTGCATGGGGACTTTCCCCGAGCTCTTGGTGGCTCTTTCTCTATGGTGAGCACAAACCAAAGTGCCGGAGGCCAGCCTCAACTAGTTCTCACGGAGCCAGACAGCCTGGTTCCCCTCCACTCCTGTCCCTGTGCTTGCAGAAATGAGCTAATGTCTCCACCGTTAGGCCAGCGCCAGTCGTGTGAGCCCAAGCTTAGGCAAGAGAAACCAGTTTAACCAGGGTGACCGTGACCAGACTGGCAAATCCAGAATATAACCAAACTAATAAGTGAGCGAAATGTAAGATGCCCCCACATACTCCCACAGTGCCCCCACGTCAGCATTAAATGACTGTGCAACCCCGGGATCCATCAACCTAGAAACAGCTGAAAGTGCCAGGGCTGGGCAGCGACATCCTGTGGCTGCTCACTTTGTCCCGTGGTATTAGTTCCCTAACACGACAAAGTAGCCCGATGGAAAAAAAAACAGTAATTAGTGTTGTGATGGCTCACTGGAGAGTTTTATAGTGGCGACTGGAAGGTTTGAATGGACAGAAAGCAAGAAGAGGCCAACGTTGAAAAGGGACTTGACTTGTGCACATGACTCAATTCCTCCACATGTTAGTGCTCCTTGCAGGTTCCAGGTTGTGTCAAGACTGAGGCACCAGGACTTCACCAACAAGTGAGGGCCATTTGTCCATTTAAATGACAGTAGCGGCCACTCAAGGAACAAAGAGGGCTTTCCTTTCTAAATGCAGCAGGAGGGTAGTTGGTTCAACCTATAGCCAGGCCCCGAATTCAGGTCATCAATTCCCTCCTCCGCCTCTGGACCTTTAGTCCTCACGGGTTGGGAAGGAGCAGGGGCTAAGTTGGTTAAATTCACCCTGCTCCTGGACACAGGAGCCTGCTGGCTGCCACTGGGGCGACCTTTACCTACCTGGGAGCACTAGTAAGTTTTTCCAACAATGATTTCCAAAAGGACCAGCCTCCGGAAGACGGCGTTTCCAGGAGTGACGCTAAAACGCTTCCTAGGCGCGGTTTCGCTGGCGCTGCAATGTCATTCCCAGAAGCACTGCCTTCAGGAGGCGGGTCCTGGTGGGAGTGATACCACAGTATGACAAGTGTTGTCAGCGCACCTGTGAATCAGTACAGAGAGGTGCGGCAGGAGACCTGCACGTCTGCATCGGAGCCGGGAAGGTCGCTCTAGCTGTACCTGATCTCCTTGGTCTTCTTGAAGACGGGCTTCCCCTCCTTCTCCTCCCCAATGTCAAACAGATCCGAGTACAACTCCTTGTTCTTATGGTCCACCTGGAAAAGCGCGCAGCGGTCGGCGTTCACTAGATTTTTTGCATATATCTGGGGTAGATGAGAAACCAGAGTCAGCCAGTGGGGAACTGAAGACGGTTATGGGGTGAACCTTAGCGCGGACGCATTTGGACTTCAGCCACTCTGTGCTGGGGAGGAAATCAGGACCGTGAATAGGGTGTATAGATTATAAAGCAGAATGAAGTCTGTCTACGTGCTGAGCCCAGCACACGTCAACAAGGACGGTTCATGAGCACCCGTGTTGTGTTCCTGCCGATCTTGAAATACTAGAGCACTTCCTATGAGCTGCTGGCCAGCGACTGGCCTCCCTTACTGAGAATCCCCAAGCTCTCTGAGTTCCTGCCAGGAGCCTATCAAGATGTTCCTGGTGCCTTGGTCTATCTCCGTCAGCTGTGGCCAACACCCACCCAGCCTGTCAGATGTCTGTCAACAGTGACTGTAAGAAATATGAGATTCTCCACACCTTTAATATCTGCATCCTGAAGGCAGAAGCAGATGGATCTCTGGTGTCTGGGCCAGTCAGGGCTACACAGTAAGCCAGTGACTAAACAATAAATACATAAGACACAGTCTGACCAGCACCAAGAGATGGCTCTCTAACC
Source organism: Tokudaia tokunoshimensis (assembly GCA_036184795.1). Taxonomy (NCBI): domain Eukaryota; kingdom Metazoa; phylum Chordata; class Mammalia; order Rodentia; family Muridae; genus Tokudaia; species Tokudaia tokunoshimensis. The sequence goes on from BTHU01000006.1 coordinate 84,713,717, forward strand.
TCAAGATCAGGAAAGTTCCTAGCCTCTTCCTGCCTCTCAGCCTTTTCTACCTCAGGCTCCAGTGGTGGAAGAAGGGAATGGAGATCAGAGTCCCAGGACACTGGCAGGCAGGGCCCTCGAGGTTAAGAAACCACACAAAGCTTGGTCCCAAGAGCTGGGGGTGTCATTCAGTTGCAAAAGCACCGCCAAGTACACCTAGGCTGAGTCCTAAATAGATACTGCTCTGTGAGGGAGGTCAGGCTGGCCAGTGTGTTTCACTTGTTCCAATTATTTATACAAGCGGTCCTCTCTCCACCTACAGAATGGCTTCAAAAACAACCAAGGTAAGTAAGTGTGTCACTACGTTTATCCCCGCCAAGAAGAATTAAAGATCTGCTTCTGTCTAACTTATTTCCCTTTTAAGGACCCATGACCTTTAGTCTGTGCAGATATATGAGAGTGACCACTGAGGCTGGAAGAGAGTTTGAGTCATAGACAGTTGTGAGCCACCAGGTGTGTGTGTTAAGAACCATACTCCGAGAGCGGCCTGTGATCTTAACTCCTGGGGCAACTCACCAGCCCCTCATTCTTATTTATTCATCTTTCTTTACACTTTTATATTTTGGTTGTTGTCGTCTCTAGCGTGTCTCCTGGTAGCCTTTTATAAGCATCCTCCCTCCTGCACCCATCCTAAGTTATTTCCTGTTGCTTCTAATCTTTGTGCCCACATGCTTTCCCTCCCGTTCATATTCGGTCCCCCTTCTTCATTCCCTAGTCCGTAATCTGAAGCTCCACAGCTGGAGAACGTCAGGGACATGGGTGCAGCACGTGCACCTTACACTATGCAACATCACGCAGTGCTCGGTCAGGGCCCTCAGCCTCCCCCTAAACAGTACTGTTGACTAGGACACCCCAGTGAAGTCAACACCTTGGGGAGATTCATGTAAGATAAAACAAACAGGAAACACTGGGAAAGGAAGGTCTGGAGGGATACCCACATCCCAAGTGATGGGGTTGGGAGACAAAAAAAGCAAAAAGAAACCAAAAAATGATAAAACAAGCCACTGCAGCTCCCGAAGCCTCCAGTTTCCCAGTGTGCAGATGGAAGGTAACAGGATAGCTGAAATGCTCGAAGACATTTTAGGGTTCCAAAAAGCCATCGGTGATCGGGTGTGAGGCTCAAATAACCAGCTGATCAAGGGGAGGTGACTCAGGGTGGGACAAGAAGCTCACGAAGTGGGTGAAAGGTTGAGTGGCATGTAGGACAGAGTCACGGAAGGGAAACGCAATAAGGAAGCAGATTCCGGGGAAAGAACCCAACATAGAAATATGAGTTAGCCACCAAACAGAAATGGTGGAACAACGTGCCATCCGCTCACAGAACCGACAGAGAGGAAGCGTGAAGGGGCAGCAAGGGGTGGGGGCTGGGTGGACAGACACAGCTAGAAAAACTCAAGACACAACTGAGTGACTGAGCATGGCAGGGGACTCTGGGATATCCAGAAGAGGCTGAACCTGAGAGTCCACGCCTGGAAGTAATGCTGAGACAGGAATCTCCAGACACAATGCTCGAGTAGCCTTTGTGTAGCTGTTGGAGTTACCACAGGGAATTTCTCAGGACACCCACTTCCAGGAGAGAGGGATGCTGAAACGGAACTCAAGTAGACTGAACTTTAGAGTCAGCATCCAGTGGGGCTCCTTAACACAACATATACAGGAAGTGCCTTGGAGACCAAGAAGCAGAAGCCAAACTTTTCCCAAGTACAGTTCTTCACACAAGTCTGTGGTGATGCCCTCCCCAGATCACAGCAGTGGTGAAGAAAGGCCAGGGGGATCTCAGAGCCCCATTGTTCATGTAAATTAACCGAGTGCATTCTCCTAATACACACAAATGTTACAGCATGAATGAAGACCAAGGAATAAGGGTTTAAAGGAAATCACGGTCAGAACCAAAAAAAGACCTACCATGATGTGTTCAAGTAGAGAGTCTATGGCAACTATGTTATCAAAGTATGTCCTGAAAAAGAAAATACAAAAGATGAATTCCATGAGTAACCCTACTGAGATCACAGCGCACATTAAACTCCAAACACGTTATATGGGCTCCAATTATAAATAAATGACTATACATGTAATTTGATATTTTTTGTTTTCTTTCAGAAGCAACAAACATTTTTTTTTTAAAAAAAAAATCAATGAACCATTATCATTGCATTATCAATACAGACTAAGTCCAGTGGAGTCATCCACTAATTATGTTATCACTCAGTTGAGAGGCAGGGGAGTGGGGGGGTGGGGTGGGGATGGGTGTGGTGGGGGGGTTGGTGGAACAGGGGAGGGAAGGCTGGAATGAGAGTTAACTGGGACTTGATTCAAGTCAACCGAGCCTAACATTCTCATGAACGGTCTCAAGGGGGAAAAAAAACTTTAAATTTATTAAGTCCACCAAAACGGTTAGAATACTCATGATTGCTGGGGAAGAAAAAAAAATGGAGAAGGTAGAAGCTAAACCATATCAAGACATCAGCATTGACCAGAGATGAAACGCCATACTGCGAGTGGTCAGGACCAGTGACCCGCATCGCTTTATTTAATTAAACTAAAACACAGGTTCAGGAGCAGGAGTGTGCTGTGGAGGTGGAGAGACAGCTGCTAAGACGTCTTAGGGTCCCCAAAGGTTCCCTAACAGCTGGCCATCAATCACCGGGCTCATCAGAGGGCACACGATATGGGTTCTGCTGGTTCTGTGAGGGTTTCAGCCCTGCTCGGAAACTAGCCTGGCGTACAGTGATACCACGATATGTTTTCCTTAGCCTGAGGGCGGGTGGTGAGGCTCAATGCTACCCCGCATTGTGAGCTCAGTCCTGCACAGGAGAAGGCAGCACCGGAGTGACCGGGCTTCCTACTGGAGCAGAAGGCAGGAAGGAGGTCACAGAGTGTCAGGCAGCGATTTAGGTGGCTTTGGGACACTTCCAAGATATGAGACAGCAGTTCACAGTCTGAGTATTCTGCAAAGGCACCGCTGGCATGTGCTGGTGAGGAGTTAGGAAGTAAGGACCACAGCAGAGACAAGAACAGCCAGGGCTGGCAACAGTGCTGTTGGAGGCCTGGGAGGAGTGGCTGCGTCCTATGTCATCCCCTTCCCCATCCCCTCATCCTCGTCACCTCGTCACCTTGTACCCCGCCCTCCAGCTTTAGGGAACTCTGGTAGGGAGGGCACCGCCTAGGTGACCATGTCTGGGACTTTAAGATTTTGGTTATGAATGGGGTGGGTTGGCCGCCCGCTGTAGCAGCCTGGAGTTTAATAACTATCTGTAACGGCTCCCACTGCCAACCCAGGGGAGATGATCTAGACCAAGCTCCCAGGAAACGGACGGTCTTCTCAAAGTCACCTCCGAGACACTTCGCACAGACAGGCGTGATTACTAATGCTGCGCGAAGAGACATTGTTAGAAAAGGACAGAGCGAGCACACATTAGCAGAGAGATCGGAAGCAGCGTATTCTAAGCGGGTCTGCTTTCAAGACACATGTCACAGTAAGACAATCATGTATGCACCCGTCATCCTTAACATGCAAGCTGATCGTGGATAAAGATGCAATTCTATAATCCACGGGTGGCGAAGGACTCTTCCCGGGATGCTCGCCCATGCAGCGGATGGAGATGAGTTACCATCGGGACCTGTGCTTTACGCCCCTCATCACCAAACCCGGGAGAAGCCCAGGCAGACACTTACTTTGACACATCGAGCAGGAAGTCATTCAGTTCCGTCTGTTTGGCGAGACCTCTGCACACCTGCCACATATACAACGGTTGTGAGTCATTCAAGAGCTCTGCTGGCTGGGGACGGAACCCAGAGCACTGTTAACACGGGCGGGCGCTGTCGGCCCTACTGCCGGGAAAGAGCAGTAGGCCAAGCGGTGTTTGAGAGAACCTTGCGCTTATTATCTCACTGGAGCACGGCTCAGCTCAGTGATCCAGGACAGATACACCGTCCGTCCTCCCTGACTGAGTTACACATCTATTCCTGGGCCAAGGAGAATCTTCTACTCACAGCCCCACCCTGCGATTGAACTTTTCTTCATGTTGTGAAAAAAAAAATACAACCCCTGTGTACTTGCGACGAGACTTGAGATGGTTTACAAGTGAATGGAAGGGATCAAGTGGATGAGATGGTTCAGATATAACACAGCATCCAAGACCAAAGCTTGACGTTGCTAGCTAGCCTCACATCCTGCCCAGCACCGCCCCCCCCACTACCATTTGCCTTGGGATGTCCTCGTAAGAACGCCCCAGACTCACCTGCACCTGGTGTATTGCTACGGAAGCCCAAGCAAGATTGGCTGTTGCAACCTACGAAACATACACATGTGAGTATCAAACAACCTTGATCTTGGGTCAGCAGGTTTGCACAGCAAGCCATCTGGCCAGTTGTGCATCGTCGTGTTTTAATATTAAACAATTATTTTTTTTTTTTTAGTTTAACAAAGATTTGACTGAAAACGTCTCTAATTGCCTCTTCAGGCTGGTGTGGGATTCCCTAGGAGGGAAAGATACTGTGTGCATATCCCATGCATTCGAGGACTCAAGCTTATATTCCAACTGTGTTTTTACTTTTATTTCCACGTGGGTCACGTGTGCACACATGTGCGCATGTATGAAGGGCAGAGAATGGTCTCAGAAATGTCTACCTCCTTTGAGGCAAGATCCCACCAGCCTGGAGTGCAGCCATTAGGCTAGATTTGATGGACAGAGTTTTAGGGACCCTCCTGTCCCTGTTCTCTAGGACTAGTAACTATAGAGACTTACATTACCATACTTGGCTTTTTAAAGGGGTTCCAGGGAACCCTCTCATATTGCCCACTGAGCCATCCTCCCCAGCCCATATTTCCCTTCTGTCACTGGTTTCCACTTTGCGAGTCTTTCCCGGGCACAAAGTGTTAGTTCCAGGTGCAGTTCCAGAGGAGAGGGTAAGAGCAAGGCTGGGCAGGAAGGAAGTGTCACTGTTGAAAGGACAGTGACGGGGCTGGAGAGATGGTTCAGCGGTTAAGAGCACTGACTGCTCTTCCAAAGGTCCTGAGTTCAAATCCCAGCAACCACATGGTAGCTCACAACCATCCATAACAAGATCTGATGGGTGCTATGGGAGCACACGTCAGGGCAGAAGGAAGGACCTGTCAGGTTCCATGGCAGGAGGCACTCAGGGCACTAGGTGTGAGGTGACAGGGACTGCTCTCTATGGCAGTCTATGGCACAGGGAGGCAAGACTTCTTCACAGGGGGGCTGGGTGTGAAAAAGTGAGAGGAAGCCCAGGAAACTAGAAGTAGATCATTCCGGAAGTGGGTAGAGCCAGACCCCTAGGGGCCTGGTCGATCCAGCACAGGAGAGGTACCAGGTGCTGGTGGTGTGTGACTTCAGTGTCACTGAGTCAACTCCAACACAGCCCATAAAGAGAGAGCAGAGCCTGGAATATTCCTGTAACTCAGGAAGACACGAGGTAACCAGGACGCCATCGCTGTCGCTTGGCTGTATGTGCACCAAAGCACATTTGTTGTTGTTGAGATATTTTTATACAGGAAAAAGAAAAGCCAAAACAGTGCAATTCTGATCTAGCCAGGCTTCTCTAAAAACAACTGCTCGAGAGAACGGGTTTTTAAGAACACTGCTGTTCACAGCCAGACACGCAGTCAGGCAGATAGTGACTCCGAGATCCATTCAGGTTGTCATTTAACACTGGTGGGGGCCGCCAACGAAGGGAAGGGGACAGAGGGTGCAGAGAGCAGGGTCGGAGCCTCACCTCCTGGTGGCTGAGGCAGAAGGCCTCTTTGCCCCAGTGCCTGTACAGTTCAAGGATGCCAATCAGGTCTCCAATGGCAGTGACGATGGGTAAGCAAAGGACAGACTGGATTCGGGTCCCAGATTCCAGGCCGGTGCCTCGTGGAAATCGCTCGTCCTGGAAGTCAAGCAAGGAAAGCCAGGAATGTCAGCGCCTCTTAGTTTCTGCATGCGCACGTGGTTTTTTTATGAAAGACGGTGGATGTCAGTGTCACATGACCGTAAGAACACTTATCATTAAGTTTGGCACTCATTCCCTCCTCTGCCGGAACCACCCCAGGCGTCCCAGGCGAACGCAGGCAAACACACACATGAAGACAGGTGCACGCAAATGGCCTTCTCGTCTGTTTTTAAAGGCATGCTAACCATGTCCTGAGTTGAACCTCAAGGGCCCACGCCGTGTCACTGAGGCAAATGATATCAGTCACTTATCACCACGGCAAAGCTGGGTTCAGCTTGAATGATTTTCTATCTCAGCTAAAGTTCCAGCAAGCCAGTACGGAGCAATGGGATGGATTAATATCAAGACAGCAGCTCTGGACGCTCAGTTTCCACCATGTATGGGAAGCTAGCGGGACATGTCGGGCCCTCCCTGAATGAGGGGCAAAATGAAAATGTTCCAGTGGCTTTTAGCTTTTGAAAGCCCCGAGTTCAGAACTGAATGTTTTCAAAGGAGAATCCACAGAGCGTCTATTCTTGCTTCCTTCTCTTTCCTCACTATACACCCTTTCTTTCCTCCTTCCTTCCTTCCTTTTTTCTTCCTTTCTTCCTTCTTTCCTTCCTTCCTTCCTTCATTCCTTTCTTTCTTTTTTTCTTTCTTTTTCTTTCTTTCTTTCTTTCCTCCAATAAAGCAATAGTAACTTTGTTCTAGGTGAATCATTGTCAGAAAAAAAAAAAAAACAAAAAGAATAAGAAGCCACATTTTGTTTTGTTTTTGTTTTCAAGACAGGGTTTCTCTGTATAGCCCTGGCTGTCCTGGAACTCACTCTATAGACCAGGCTGGCCTAGAACTCAGAAATCTGCCTGCCTCTGCCTCCCTAGTGCTGGGATTAAAGATGCATGCGCCACCACTGCCCAGCCGGTTTTTTGGTTTTTTTTGTTTTTGTTAAGAAGCCACATTTCAAGTCTCCATCAGTTCAGCAGTTTCCCAAAATGAACTCCCCCCCACTCACACACACACACATGTTATTGCCTGTCTTTGTCCCTGGTGAAGCCTACGCCCCCTGCAGTGACATTCATCAGACATCTGCCTGAATACAGTTGCCAGACTGTGCTAAGGATCTGTCTGTCACCCCTCTTGCCACCCCTCTTGCCACCCTCATCTCATCTTTTCTGGTACCCTCTGACACTGAGGAGACTCAGCCTGGCCTCAGGCCTGTTCATGCAATTGCCATTCTGGCTAAGGGGGAGGCAGTGAGGTGGAGGTCTACAGTGGGTTTTTAACTTTCTACTCCTCTTCTCGTCAGACCCTGCCACGCTGTCCTCACAGGTGTGGAGTGAGAGACATCAGCAAGGTCACTGGAGACCAGCCACACCTAACTCATGGCCAGTTGACTTCTGTCTTCTACTACCGAGAAACCTACAGCCCACCTCAGCAGAATGGCCATCCATTGACGCCTGAGAACCGGCCACTGCAGGGAACCATTTAGATGAGGCGGTCAGTCCTGCCAGTGTGAATTACCAACAGGTGCCGCACCATCTACTTTACATGGACATAAACTTCCTTTTCTGTTTAACCATGTGTTGAAATAAGGGATCAGTTTCACAGGGAGCGCCACCGGTGTAATTTTTCTGAATAGGAGACTTAAATTCTAAGCCAATTCACTGATTGAGCTGCATCTTCATTTAAGGCTTTTACAGTTAATCATGGAACAACTTGAATGGCAAGACCAAAATGATAACGTCATCTCTCTTAATTAAGTCCTCAGACGGCCAGGGTCAAAGCGTCTTACCCCAAGGATGTCCTCAACCAGAAGTGTCTTCCTAGACTTGGCCACATAGGCAGAGATGGTGGTGCCTTGGGTGATGGGCCCCGCAGGGATGAGCCGGGGTTGACCTTCCTTCATTCCAGGTGGTGTGAACACACACAGACTCTAGGAAAAAGAAAAGACGACTTTTGTTTTTAAGATGGTCTCCTCCATCCTGTGTAATATCCGCAAGACTCTAGAGCATTACCTAACTAGGTCCTGTGAAATCTGGGAGCCAATTACAAGACAAGACATGGGGTGATGCAAGGGTCTTCAAAGGGGGCAGCCTGGAGCCTAACATGGAAAGACCCCTATTCCTGCTTCACACAGAAGGCAGGTTTGAGATTAGAACTCACAAGCATACAGGCACACGCACATGCTCAAGTTGGCCTTCTCTTCTGAGTGAGACACACCCACGGGAAAAAAGATGGCATCATGTGACTGGGCTCTAGACTCTGCCACGCCAACCAACCAATGTAGAGCCTGAGGCCAGTGATGTCACTGCCTTTCCAGGGGTCTCAGAATGCTGCTTTAAGACCCTGTCAATGAAATAGAGGCGGATGCTCTCAGCCAAGCATTGGACTGAGCACAGGGTCCCCAATGGAGGAGCTAGAGAAAGGACCCAAGGAGCTGAAGGGGTTTGCAGCCCCATAGGAGGACCAACAATATGAAACAACCAGTATCCCTAGAACTCTCAGGGACTAAACCACCAACCAAAGAGTACACATTGAGGGACCTATGACTCCAGCTGCATATGTAGCAGAGAATGGCCTTGTCAGACATCAATGAGAGGAGAGGACCTTTGAGAAGGCTTGATGTCCCAGTGTAGGGGATGCCAGGACAGGGAAGCAGGAGTGGGAGGGTTGGTGAACAGGGGGTGGGGGAATGGGGTAGGGGGTTTTTGGAGGGGAAATGAGGAAAGAGAATAAGATTTGAAATGTAAATAAAGGAAATATTTTTTAAAAAAAGACCCTGTCAAGGACGGTGCTTAAGCTAGAACTGCACATTTCCGGGTACCGTGAATTAGGAACGCTCTGCTCTCACTGCAAAGTCGTAGCTAGTCTTCCGTGATTTCCTGTCATAAAGTGACTCTGGGTTAAGCAAGTTTTGGGGTTTGTTTTGTTTTGTTTTGTTATCCACTCTCAAAAGTGGAAGGAGCAACCATTTTGACAAAAAAAAAAATTCTACCCAGACTTCAAATCTCTTTCACTTAATCAGAATACCTAAATCGCTCTCTAATTAGCAAAATTGTAGCATGACTATCCACGAATCTGGAAGTAGTCAATGGATCCCACGTTACTTTCACCTCAAAGATGAAACAGCAGTGTCAGCTGAGCCCTGTGACCAACTGCTCCCATGCTAGCCCGCACCACACCTGTGAGGTAGCTGAGGCGACTGACTTATCTGCCTCCGGTGGTTTCCAAGCTTCCCACCATCAGAGGAGTCTCTCTGAAAGCACCTTCTACTCACAGGACAAGGAATCCTATAGGCTGGAACTTGTGAGTTAAGACAACTGGAAGGGAGTGAGGAGGGAGGGGAAGCAAGGGGGTGGGGGAGGGAGGGGGAGGGAAAGGAGGGAGGGGGAGGGAAAGAGGGAGAGGGAGGAAGGGAGGGAAAGGGAGAGAATGAGGGAGGGGAGGGAGGGAGGGAAGGAGCTCCATTCAGGACTTGAACACAGTGTATGTAGAAGAGAAACTCAAATAGTTCTGTTAAAGGGTGAAGCCCTGATATGCTTACGCACAAGAACACACTTAGAGATGGAAAACGGGCTAGGTGATGAGTGATGGCTGATCTCATCTTTTTTTTAAGAGGCTAGAAATGGGTACAGCCTTAACAACTATCAGCGTGTGTTAACTGCATGTGGACTGCACCGGGTCTTCTCAGTTCTGGCACGGTCCACCCTTTCACCAGCTCCGAGTCCCTGCTCCCTGTAGAAGCAGCTTCTCTGACCAAGGATGAAAGCTCTGAACTGTGAGTCTAAGCATCACTTGCGGAAGGCTGCTTGCTGGGTACCTCATATCTATCCGTCCAGCAGAACAGTTGCAGCAGCAGCAGCAACAACAGCTCCTCACCGATGGCTAAGACCCAGTAGGTGGGTAAGGTTGCTGCTAACCTAACCCCTCCAGCAGCCTGCTCTGCAATGGACCTCTGAGGTCCAGCCAGCAGGGGGCAAGCTTCCAGCTCAATCCCAACTTGATTTAATCTGTGTCTTAGATGTCTGACCACTTAGCGCTGGTGGGTAACCAGCAACAGTAGCAAAGGACTTCATTGTTTGGGGGACGGGGGTGGTGAAGCTCGGATTCCTCCCTGGCCAAGAATTCACAGGGAGGTAGCTCACTCCTGAGCTGCTACTGTGTTTAAACTTCGTATAAGTTTGCTATCCACCATGAGCTCTAGAAGTTATCGCACCCTCTGTAGACAGAGGAGTAAAGAATGATGGGAGAAGAGGAGGAAGAGGAGATTGCAAGAAAAAGAAAAAGACCACAATGTATTCAGCAGGTTAAAAAACAAACAAACAGAATAGACAGTAACTTTTCACACTGTGGGGAGTCAGTCATGAGACTGGTTCTGGGCACCTGTCCTTCCTCCCATCAAAGACAGGCCACCAAGGGAGAGAGAGAGAGAGACTTGAGTTTAACTGAGTGATTAGATAAAGAATGTGCTGTCAACAGCGATAGCAGAAAGAACATTCTATGCTAGCAAGCTCCCAAATGAAGCTCTGAATTTTCTACTTTGCTTTAAGCCGAAGGTGGTTCACTCTGAAGGTATACAATGTACTAGATGGATGTTGAGGCTTAGCTGTCAAAGTGCCGAACTCCCAGATCTTACACATTCCTGTGCTACCAGGCAGTCGCCTGCAGAGGGTGATATAGAGACTGAGAAAGATGTAAAAGACTCCAGTAAGCAGGGTCCACGAGAAAGTCATCCCATAGGGGAAGCTTGCTGAGAAGACTACAGAGCGTTCGAGGATTTGCTACAATTTGGAAACTCTGTGGAGATAATTATAAAAGAGCAATTCTTTATGATGGAGATTATACTGAATTTACTAACAAGTTCGTGATTTCCTGTGCTCCTGAAACAGAAATGTTCCTGATAAAAAACCACTATTAAAATCTTGGAAATGCTGTGATATGAGAAAGTCAAGGGCCCAAGGCCATTTCTATGCTGACTTCTCTCCTCTATGTGAGTGGCCCCTTGTCTTTTTCTTTTCTTAATTTTTCTTGCATTTATTTATTTATCCTGCATGTGACTGTTGAGGAATATACCATGGTTGTATATGGAGGGCACTGGACGACGCGTGGGAAAGAGATCTCCCCTTCCATCTTTATGTGGGATTTGGAAACAGAACTCAGGTCAACAGGCTTGGCAGTTGAGACTCTTCCCTGACTCTTTTTAACCCAACACTTGTCACCTGTTCAAAAGCTCCCTTTTTTTTCTGATTACGTGTCAGTCATTGATGGAATGACCTGGTCGGGGGACAGTACAATCTTCACGACTTTTTAAAGTCGAATGCAAGTGTAGGAACCTGCTACTGCAAACAGAAAACGTCAATGAAGGACTTCCACGATCAGGACTGAGCCCGAGGCTCCTCCACCACTGGGGAAGCTCCACCGAATTGTATACCCCATAGAAATGGACCGGGAAAAGGCCTGTAAATGTACATTTAATCATGACAGAGCAAAGCAAGTCTTGCCTTAGTTCTTGGTGTTTAAAAATAGCAATTCCTTTTGTGAAACATTCTAAGCATTTTTCCTTGATGAGTATGCTTTTACTGTATTAATAAACAATAGGTGGGAGTAAGTACTAAAGAAACGAACAGAGGAAATGGAAGTTTTGTTTTTCGAGATTGATTTAATTTTTGAGCTAAGGATGTGATTGGGTTACTTGCACTCTTAAGATAGTAAAATGCTGTCTGCAGTTTTTCATCGATGAATACCACCAGACAATATTGTATACACTTACGTATATTTATATCTAATTTCCTAGAACAGTGAGTATGGGCTTCTCTAAGATTAATTCCTACACTAACTTTATATAAATCTAAACAACATTTACTAGCACAAGAATGCTTCAGAAGTTAGAAATCTAAATACAAGGAAAGGCCCAACACCCTAGACCTCATCCTCCTTCCCTTCCAGGGTGGCTTGACTGCCGCCTGCACCACGGGGATACGCCAGGGACCAACAGGGATGAGCCGAAGAGCTTCCGTTAAAGAGATAGCTCCAACCTGGCAATATTTGTGTGATAATCCTGTCAGAGCCTTGCACATACAGAGGCAGATGCTAGCAGCCAACCATTGGACTGGGCGTGGGGTCCCCAATGGAGGAGCTGGAGGGTGGACTGGAGGAGCTGAAGGGGTTTGCAGCCCTATGGGAAGAACAACGATGTCGGCCACTTAGATGCCCCAGGACTCCCAGGGACTAAACCATCAATCAAGGGGGTACACATGGTTCCAGCCAAAAATGTGGCAGAGGAATGCCTTGTGAGGCATCAGTGGGAGGAGAGGTCCTTGGTCCTGTGAAGGCTCAATAGATGCCCTAACAAAGGGAAATCAGGGGAGAGGGAAGATGGGAGTGGGTCGGGTAGAGGGGCATATACTTGGAGGCAGGGGGTGGGAGGAGGGGTTGGGGGTTTTCGGGGAGGGGAGAAACAGGGAAAGGTTTTAGCATTTGAAATGTAAATGAAGATTATATTCAATTAAAAAAATAAAGGCCAACAAAATATCCAAAAAGCATAGATATATAGATATAGATATAGGTATAGGTATAGGCATAGATAATTTAAACTAGATCAGATTGGCACCAATAAGCTAAATTCAAGGAAGGGATGAAACCATGAAAATTATATATATAATTATATATATTATATTATGTAATATACATTATATACTATATGATAATAGTATAATGGAGAAGAATAGTAGAAATGTACAATAGATTACTATAGTTAATATAACAACTATAAATTAATGCAATTTATAAAAACATAGTACCATTTAAATGAAGAGAGGACCTGGCCTGCTGGTATCAACCACTCTGCTTCAGAGGTAAATACACTCTGCAGACATTTTCTCGGACACACACTTCAAGGATCACGTCATTCGTGACACTTCCTTTTAATGTTGTTTGTTTCTTTGTTGTTGTTTTTGCTCTCAAGCAACTCAATTTTAAAACAGTTTTTAATGGGGGGGGGGGTCGTGGGATCGCCGAAGGATTAAAATACCCAAGTTTTATGTTATTCTTTTGTGCCACTAGATGGCGGTGCTAGGAAGCAAATTCATATGGCGGCAATGGGAAGGAAGGAGCCAGACTCCAGGAATTTGTGACCAGGGAAGGCAGAGAAAGGCACTTTTCAATACTGCTTAGAATTTATTCTACAGTTGAATGAGAAACATCACAACAATAGCAAATTTCCAGTGCTAAATATAAAAAAATGCAACACTTTCAGGTTGCAGCTTTATGAATACACATAAACACTGAGTTTCCCTGCTTTCCATTCCCCCCAATTTGTATCCAGGTACTTTGAACTATATGCTTCGTTGGTTTAGAGTACAATTTGATTAATAAAAATAACCAGGAGAAGAAGATGGTGGAGGAGAAGGAAGAGGAGGAAGAAGAAGAAGAAGAAGAGGAGGAGGAGGGAAGGAGGAGGAAGAGGAAGAAGAAGAAGAGGAAGAGGAGGAAGAAGAAGAGGAAGAGGAGGAAGAAGAAGAAGAAGAGAAGAAGAAGAAGAAGAAGAAGAAGAAGAAGAAGAAGAAGAAGAAGAAGAAGAGGAAGAAGAAGAAGAAGAGAAGAAGAAGAGGAAGAGGAGGAAGAAGAGGAAGAGGAAGAGGAGGAGGAAGAAGAAGAAGAGGAGGAGGAGGAGGAGGAGGAAGAGGAGGAGGAAGAAGAAGAAGAAGGAGAAGGAGAAGGAGAAGGAGAAGGAGAAGAAGAAATAATAATAATCAAGTAACTTGAGGCAATAATCTATCTCCCTTGGGTGGGAGGGGCTGGGCTGCTCTTTGTACCGAAGGCTGTATGATGTCACTCACCTCATTAAGCTGCTTTTGCTGCGACTGAAAATGTCACTGTCTTTCTGTTGGGGGTGGGGGGAGAGGGGCAGATGGCTCCCTCTTACAAACCGCAATGTGTGGAATACCAGCCTTATAAACGTTACCATGGCTTCACTGTCGCTGTAGACTACTCCTTCCAAATAAAGGTCCTTTCCCCGGCACACCACTTTCTCCTGGAGTGATGTGTGTAGCCCAGCTACGGCACCTGCCCTCTGCTCTCTTCCTGAGAATAACATGGTGCTATTTGGTCTCTTGCTTTACCGGATCCAGCAGGTGGTTTGAGGCTGTTTCTCACTGTAACAGCTGACTCTGCTGCCCCAGTGGCTTAATGGCATAAAGATCCCACAGCCACGTGGAAAGCTTTATCTTGTTTTCTGTTGGCTTCTGTCTTCTACTTAACTTCTACTTTAAAGCATGTGCGGACCCTAGCCTCCGTTAGCAGAACCGGATTACACTCACACATTGCGCTTCTCCTTTTTGTTCATTTTAGGAATTAAGTCGTCTCTGCCGGCCCAGTTATGAACACCGAGTATAAAGCCTTTAAGAGCAGCTGTCTTGTGACTCGTCCCGCCTCATTTAACCCCTGGCAATGGAGCCTTTATAGTCATCTGTTTCGGTAGCTTTGTTAGAATTCTGTAAGTGAAACCTGTAATTTGGGTACTGAAGTTTGTTTTAGAGAGAGATCCTGTCCTGGTGCAGTGATGCATGCCTCTAATTCCAGCACATAGGGGGCTGAGCAGGAGGAGCAGGAGCTAGGTCAGCTCCAGTTCCACCAGCCTGGGCTACAGCGCAAGCCCGTGGTGAGTTTAAGAAGCCTGCCCCCACTGCTCTTCTGCAGAGGCAGGGTATACTGTCCTCCAAGGAGGCCGGTGCTCTGTTTGGAGTTGCATGTTGTGCAGAGTGAGAGATAAGGATCCCTGCTTCATTCTTATTCCTCCAGCCATCCCGTGCGACCATCCACCACCTCTCGCTGAGGATGCCAGCAAAATTCAGACAGCTGTAAGAGTTGATGGGTCTGCGTATGGGTCCTCGACTGTCTTCTGTTGGGGGGAGGGAGGGGCAGACGGCTCCCTCTTACAACTGTGATGCATAGAATACCAACTGTATAAACTCTACCACAGCCTCACCGTTTGTCATTGCAGACTACTCCTTCCAAATAAGAGTCCTTTCTTTCCCTTGCCAACTGAATGGTGCTGCCATTATTACACATCCGCAGTAAGACTTGACATCTGGGGTGGCAATACCTCTGGTGCTTCTCTTGTTAGTCAGGGTCTTTTTGGCCCTTTGGGTCTTTTGTGTTTCCACACGAATCCCACAACTGTCCTTTCCAGTTCTGCCACAACTGTTAGCATTTTGATGGGATCTGCACTGAATCTGTAGGTAGCTTTTGGTAGAGTGGCCATGTTCACTGTATTACTCCTCCTGACCCATGAGCATGGGAGGTCTTTCCAACGTCTGATGTCTTCTTCCATTTCTTTCTCCGGTGTCTTTAAGTTTTTCATCATCCAAGTCTTTCTCTTGCTTGGTTAGAGTTGCCCCAAGATATTTTTTCCAAGGTCCTTGTGAGAGGTGTTGTCTCCTTGATTTCTTTCTTGGTCTCTTTGTCATGTGTATATGCAGAGGTCCCTGATGTCTGTGTGTTAATTTTGTCGCCAGCTACTTTTCTTAGACTGTTACAAGATGTATGAGTTTCCTGGTGGAGTCTTTAGGGCCTTTTATGTACAAATTCATATCATCTGAAAATAAAGATATCTGACTTCTCCCTTCCCTGTGTGTAGTCACTTTATCTCCTTCATCTGTCTTGTTGCTCTAGCTAAGACTTTTAAGTATTCCACTGAACAGAAAGGGAGAGAATGTGCACTCTTTTCTTCCTGGGTTAAGAGGAGATGCTGAGGTTTTTCCCCATTTGGCATGATTATGGCTGTGATTTGTTACATGCTGCCTTTATTATGTTAAGGTATGTCTCTCATATCCCCTAGTCTCTCCAAGACTGTTTACCATGAAGGGATGTTGGATTTTGTCAAAGATCTCTTCTGTATCTAATGACATGATCCAGTGGTTTCTACCCTTGAGCCCATTTATGTGGAAGGTTACATACATTGATTCAAATGAAAGGCTCAGTGCCAGAAATGAGTTAGCTCTTTTGGAATTATTGGCCAGGGAGACACTAAATTCCCAAACATTACAGGCTCTTGCTGCTGCTTTGATTATCCCCTGGAACTGGAAGGCCCTACTGCTGAAAAAAAAAACCACCACATGCTTCAGTCATAGGTAAACGTTG
The DNA here is from genome assembly GCA_036184795.1 of Tokudaia tokunoshimensis. Classification (NCBI taxonomy): domain Eukaryota; kingdom Metazoa; phylum Chordata; class Mammalia; order Rodentia; family Muridae; genus Tokudaia; species Tokudaia tokunoshimensis. The sequence continues at coordinate 84,729,830 of BTHU01000006.1, forward strand.
CTCTTAGTGTAGAAGCCTCATCCCCATTGGTTAGCTTTCACAGTGACAGAGGATGCTATGCATTCTACCAGGAAAGGAAAATAACCAACAGTCTTACCTAAACATAAATCCTGGGAACTACACTAACAGTAGCCCTAGCAATGTGTGCCCACTGGTGCGATAGTGGCATAAATGGGAGTAAGCTGACCACTTTCTGATTGGATCCGACACACATTCCACAAGAAGAACTCATGCCTGCAATTGTTACTTGGTCAAAAAAAAAACAAAAACAAAAACAAAACCTGAGAATGGCCAGGTCATACACCCTAGGGGAAACCTAATGCTACCATTCTGCTAAATGGATATAGTGATACAGTCCCTTAGTGCTTTTCTTCAAACCTCAAGGTTGGTATATCTATCAGCCCTCATCAACCAAGTTTCTTTTTATGGGGGGGGGGGAAACAGTTAAAACAGAGGCCTGCAGCTTGCTGACGTGCTGAGAGTTAAGAGACTGTGGAACTCTCTGCTCTCAGTGAGACAGCCATATCAGATGCCCTACCCCAGAGCCTTAGGGACCACTGGGGAAGCAGGGGATGGGGAGGCAGGAAGATTGTCAAAGCTGGACATCACGGCTGGGTACACAAGATCTACCTCGAGGGATCGATCTTTAGCAGAAATCCAAGTGTGCATGGGAGGAGGGGTTCATGAGATCCCTGTCCGCCTGCTGAGGACCCACTAGCGGCTGACGACTGCTGGGAGATGGAGACTCTACTCAGCTCCAGCGCATTATCACATGCACACAGTAAGCAGATCTGGTGGGTTTAAGTGAAAAGCACACAAAGTTGGGAAGGGATGGTCCTGAGAAGGTGGAAGATAAACTAGAGGGAAAGACAGGGGGAGTGGATTATATACACATATGAAATTATACACATATATGAAGTTATACATGTGTATGAAATTATACACGTGTATGAAATTCTTAAACAAAGGCGTCATTTTTTGAAATTAACCAAACACTCCTTTCAAGTGCAGTGGCTCCACCTCTCATAAACGAACAAGATGTGTGAGCACACGCAGTAATGAACAGCGTCACTTCCCCGCAGAAAGCAAGTTCCGCTGCAGTGGGGCCCACTGCCTTTCAGAAACCACAGCGTTGGTTCTAAGAGGGATCAGACAGAAGAATTAGAAAAGTTTTAATCATTTGTAGAAGCTAGAGAAATGTATTTTTGTGGGTTTTTTTTCACTTAGCATATGTGTGCCGACATGAACGTGTGTGTGTGTGCACACGCACATGCATGTGTATGTGTGACTGCAGAGGTCTGGAAGGCATCAGATCCCCCAGGGCCTGAGTTACAGGTGCTTGTGAGCTACCCAGTGTGGGTGCTGGGAATTGAACCTGGGTCTTCTAGAAGAACAGGAATGGTTCAAATTGAAGAAAGCCATCTCTCCAGCCCAATATATATATATATATATATATATATATATATATATATATATATATATATATATATAGTGATGTATCGCTGGGGTGAGAATGATAGAGTCTTCCTACCCCAGAAACCTAAACATTAATAAGAACTTCTGAGAGTAGAAACCTCACAGATACCTTTTTTCTTAGGTGCCAATAAAGCTGATATCTGCGCACCTCCCAAGAAAAGTAAGTAAAGCAGCTCTCTTGGGGTAACACGGGGGGCTCCAGCCCTCTCCTGCAGTCATGCAGGGTGCCTGACCTCTCCTGCAGATGCAGTAGGGAGTTCGAGGTTCTGCTCCATCTCGTGGATCTCACCAGATGGTGCAGCTAAGTGGCCCAGCAGAAACAATTTTTTAGCTCTCACTGGAGAGTACGGGAAAAAGAGCTTCAACCGCAGGCACAGAGCACAGGAGCCCTAATACTATACACAAAAGAAGGGGTGGGGGGCACATGAAAAATGTGAGCAGGTAAGTCGGCGCTGGAGAGGGGGCGTGAGCAAAAGAGCAAGAAACAGTTCGGAAAGAAGATGAGCCGAGTCGCAAGCATCAAGGAGTAAAACTGGAAGAGGTCGAGGGTGAGCTTAACCCCCAGCTAGGGACAAAAACTGCCGCAGGAGGATGGCGGACTGAAAGGACAGGAAAGCACCAGCCCCGTTGATTGACTTTAAGAGTCAGAAATTCATCCACCTGAGCTCAGTGTAGAGCAGCTGTGGCACGGAAGGAAGTAGGGAAAATGAGACACATCCAAGACAAACAAAACACCAGGGTTCTCACCGGTAGCGGGGGGTCAAGTCTCCCTGAGGGGAGCTTCAGGAAGAGCCTCAAGGGGAGGACGAGGTCTCCAGGGGGAGGCTGAGGTCAAGGAGAGATGGCAGGGAAGGAAAGAGGCACCCAGAGGTCAGAGCGAGGTCATCCCCTAGGGACAAGGACCCCTGGGTGAAGGATCCCTACCTGGAAGGCACCGGGGAAATCAGGGGGCACGGTCCTTGTGCCCCTGAAGATTCCTGTCAGGCAGATAAAAGTTCCCAGAAACTTTTATTCCAGGAAGAGATCAGGTGAGCAAATGATCACAAACATCGCAGAGTCCAGGCTGAGGCATAGTGAACACAAGATTCAAGGTTAAAGCAAGAGTCGGGGGCAGAACTGAGTTGCAGATGAGAGGAGGCTACGCTCTGGCCACACATCCTGAAGCTCTCCGAGAGGCCAAGTCACACTCCACACACAAGCCTCTATGGTGAGGGAGGGAGAGGGGGAGTGAAAAACCAGTCCAAGAGAGTCGTGTGTGTGTGTGTGTGTGTGTGTGTGTGTGTGTGTGTGAGCGAGCCCGCTCAACCAGAGACAGAGAGGGTCTGATACCAGCAATTGGTAAGACTGACAGAAAAGAGATTCAGAATAATGAGTGGAAAGCTGCACGCACTAGGAAGAGCTTTTCCAAGTCGTCTCTGAGAAGGCTAATCATAGGGTCAGTAACAATCGCGTGGCTGAACAGAGGAATTTGGGGATCTAACTCCAGTGAAGTCAGCCTCCCCGTGACTTGTGACTTGCATGTTGGCAGTGGAGCCTCAGAGGTCCCTGTACACAGCTCTCATATCCTCTTCGCATCGATGTCCACCCCATGACATTGTTTGGGTAAACGGGCTGGCAACATGTTGAGGACCCAAGTTTTAGCAGAGAGGAGACCCCACTGAGTAACCACTTGAGTCACCTGTGCACCTGATCTCTGCAGACATCACCCTAGACACGATACACAGATGCGCAGGCAGCCTTGTAATGAAGGTGTGGGCCCCGTGAGCACACACACACAAGCCGTGTGTGGAAGCAAGTGGACGGCGTTCTAATAGCTTTCTACCAGGAATCCTTACGTGAGCAGGTGTGGAAAGATAGGTGCTTCACGCGTGGCTCATGAGGGAGCTGAAAACTTGGGTCTTCTAGAAGTTTCAATAGGATGGTGTTTATCAGAAGCTGGGAGTGTGTGTGTGTGTGTGTGTGTGTGTGTGTGTGTGTGTGTGTGTGTGTGTGCAGAGTAGAGGCTGGTCTGGTCAGTGGGTTAGAGTATACAAGACCAGGAATGGGGTGCCACGGCAGAGTGTGACACATCACAGAAAGCTACAGGAAGGGATTATACTCGCTCTAAACATGTGGTGGATGTTACTGGGCGCAGACACAGCCCCCCCCCCCACTTGGGTTTCCTGCGGCACACCTCACTGACCTGTTCGCTCTGTATGTCAGTTAAAGATCAATCTTAAATTAAAGGCTCTCCTACAACTTCTCGAAACAAAGCAGGAAAAAAGATGGCTTTTTATTTTCACGGACTATTCCTCCTAAACTCCACAACCTGTGGTTTAGTTTCCTGAGTTCGAAATGGACTGAGGTCTATATAATGTGCTTTAATAGACATGGCTGCTCCTTTGAAGCTGCACCAAGGGAGGTGCTGGGGAGAGGAGAGGTCCTTCCCCTACATGGGCTTTGATGTCAGGGAGAAAGACCTTGGGAAGCTGTCGTGTCACACAGGCGAACAATGGCTGTGGGCAGCCATTGACTTGCTAGGAGGCAAGTCAGCCAACCAAGATTTGTAGGCAGCTGGCTTTCTTGGCATTGCTGTGCTATTTCAGGGATAGTGCCTAACAGATCTCGGAGCCTTCTCTGTTAACGTGCTCTATAACGTCAACACTACATGGTTAGTTACTCAAGAACATGGGACTCATACCGCAGATCCACACCACAGTTCACAATGGAGTTGCCTAATTCATAGGAGCGGTCTGGGTACCACATGAGCTCACGAATTAACTTTGTTATAGCAAAGGTATTAAGATTACTGTGATGGCATAGCAGATCAGGCACCAGGACTGAAGATGCTGAAATGTGTCTTCAAGTGTGTGTGTGTGTGTGTGTGTGTGTGTGTGTGTGTGTGTGTGTGTATGTGTGTGTGTGTGCACGCGCGCGCGTGCTGCATGTGATCATGGGCATGTGATCACATGTACTCGACCAGAAATCCAGGGACAGTCATAGAGGCAGAGATTCTGACCCAGGCTTAACAGCCTCACCCCAGAGCTTTTAATAGACTCACCTGTAGACCCACAGAAAAATCACACAATGCTAACCTTTTTTTCTCATTCACTCTAAGGCCGATGAAATACAGAAAGGACACGGGCTCCCTTCCACAGCATCACAGGGCTGAACTAACTTTTATAAGAAACACACATTCTAGAAATACTACACACAGAACAGGACGCTATAAACCAAAGCAAAGATACACGACCGATTGTGTGATTGTCCTGTATGCCGCTGGGCCGTTCCTGGCAGGCAGGAGCCCTAGGTACAGCCCAAGTACAAGCAGGCCTCGAGGTACTTGGTAGGACCCGCCCACTGTTTACAGCACAGTCGATTTTTAGAGCGCTTGCGAGACTTTCTTTTTCGAGAGCACCAAAGTCTATATATAGATACTTACATTATTGCACTCTCCAAGGAAGTACAGTGCAAATCCGTCGGCTTTTGTGGCTGCCAAAGCAATAAAAAAGAAGGAAGAAACTAATCTCAATGGAAGAATATAACATCACAGATTCTACAGCGAGACTCGGGCGCCAGCTTTTGCATGGATTGCTTAACACAGCCAATGCCCACAAACAGAACAGTATAATGTGTGGCCTTGCTCAACACCGTGATCAGAAGGATCCCAATCTGCAAATATTCTCACAGCATCCTCCAATGTACACAGGAGGCTTCATGCCTCACACAGAGGCGTCTGTTGGGTCTTCGAGCCTCACAATGGCAAAGGGGAGCCACATTTAATTTTTGAGGTTAAGGGAAAAAAAACCACAAGAATACTGAACAATTAAATAAGCACCCACCAAAATTAAAATCCATTGTGTAAATGTACACATAACACTGCAGTGAATGGATTTTAACTTACACATTTCTTCCAGATTATCCCAAAGCAATTATCATGACAAAATACTCTAAGTCCTGGGCTGGGGAGGAAATGTCGCCCAAATTTAAACTCCCTGTACCTCACTTGGGTGGGTATCTAGCCTGGTTCATCCACAGCCTCTCTACCAACCAAACTGTAAGGTGGCAAGCTCGTGGTGGTGACGTAGCAAGAAGCCAGGCATGCACTAGCATGCAGAGTGCCTGGCTCACGGGGGAGATGTCTTAACAGACACTGCTGTGCAGCTGTTGGGGGTGTTTGCACTCTCCGAGTCATGGCGGACGAGTCAACGGTCCATGTCTGAGGGATGGCCCATCTCCTCCCGTTTTGGCTACAACACAAGCTCTTATGGCAAGCTACGTAAAAAAATGCTGTCTACACCAGTAGGTTCAAAACCAACAGCTTCTTTTAAGAGAAGCCAGGACACTAAGCTGGGTGGAGAGGGAGAGTGGGGAGAAACCAGATGAGGGGAAAAGCTCATTCAAAATACATCGTACTCAATTCCTCAGAGAATAAATTAAAAACGATCTGAAAACCTAACATCTTCCTTTTTTTGAAGATGCTATTTAATTCGCTATAGAGGAAAGCAAGTGCCAGCCCTTGGGCACCTTGGGCACCGCTTTACAGCAGGCATGCAGGTGCCCATTGGATCTCAGGTAATTTGGGAAATCGGGGTTTATTTATTCGGATAGCTTCCTACTTAAATGTTTCCTACTCTAACTTGCACTTCAGACTGAGCCCAGGGGAGGGTGGGTGATGAAGAGTCCCATTCCCCCCCCCCGGGGGGGGTTGAGGGTGACAGAAGCCTCTTGTCACTTTTTTGCAAAGTGATCTGACCGGGGAGAGTGAGCACAGGAGCCGCCTTACCTATCCTGATGATGCTGCTTAGCTCATAGAGGAGCAGGTGGTTGTCCCCGCCCGTGTCCAGGCGCTGCTCGATGTAGCTGTTCAGCTCGTACACGACTCCCTGCATATTCGTATCCTGGTACTTTAAACACAAAGACACAGAAGTCAGGCACAGCTGATATACAAATACAATTCCTTAGTCCGCAGAGAACGCCGTTTCTACGACCTCAACCTCGGCTGTGGGCCGCTGCCGGAGCGTGTTTAAGCAATAGGATCCACTTGTACAACGGGGAGGGCTGAAAACTAAACTGTCTGCGATGCCCCCTCATCTCGGGTTATCCTTAAACTGCATCTGTGTCAACTTATTTATATAGAAATGGCGAACGTTATAGATTCTAACTTTCACACATGACGACGGCTCTCCTGGTAAAAGAGTTCAGACACAGGAGTCCTTGTCACACCAGCGACAGGGGTGCCCAGGGTGCTCATATAACCCTGCCCCGGTCAGGCCATGCTGTCCCCTCTCTAAAGAACAGATGTCAATGCCTCTCACTCATCTCCCTGCCCCATGCTTGCCTTACAAACCCCATTTTCCAAGCAGCAAACACTGTAGGCTAAAAATAAAACAAAATTCGCTCACTCCTCAGCTGAAAACCTTTCCCAGGCTTCCCACGTCACTGAGGAAACATACCAGCCCCTCCAGAGGACACGGCTACTGTTCACCAGGGACACTGTCTGTTATGTCCCCATCCCTGTGCACTCGGGGTCTGGGCTTCGATGCCTCTTTGTTTTCTGGGACCCCCAGACATCTCTCATCCTAAAGATCTGTTCCTTTTGGTACAAGTGCCATTCGTAAAACCTGTCTGTGGAGGGAGCCAGGGACTCCATCAGTCCCTCATCCCACACTAGTGGTTCCTCTGAGGCTCACGGTCAGTGTCTGCTCCAAGTGCAGGGCAGAGGGGAGCCAGAGAGCCCCTGCACGGACCACTTGGGCCACACGGTGCTTAGCAAACACTTGTACTTCCCTGGTTATAGGTCAGAGACAGCAGGACAAGTGAGCCACAGTCAGAGACTATACAGGCCGGGTTGCCACCCCAAGCCATGGCTTAAAGCTGTCCCTGAGGACCTGGCCCTGTGAAGAGCTTGGAGTGCTTGGGGCCCAGAGCAAGCGTGAATACTGCTGACATCTGACATCACTCTCTGACGTCACTCACAACTTAAACCTCAGGAGGGCAGGGGGCCAAGTGCCTGCATTTCACTGTCCAGCAATGAGGAGAGTGGTATCCCTACAATCGACAAAATCAGAGATGCAACCAGAATGGTCGGATCTGCAGAGAGCTGAGGTCCCGGCCAGATGATCAAGGGTCTCTGCCCTATCAAAAGGGCAGCCCTCTGGCATGTCTTCAGGCCTCTAACCATACGCTTCTGGGAGAACGGGGAGAAACCTGGTGCGACCATCACGGCAGACTTGTCAATGAAATCTTGGGGAAAGCCAGAGACGTTTAAATCAAGAATGGGAGAGGCCAGGCCCAGGGGAGCGAGGACCTTGATGTACAATAACAACAACAACAAATGTCTAAAGCAGACTTTCTCCCTCCTTCCCCGCAAGCCTGCAGCTTCCTACCTCAGTAACTGTTCGTGAAGAAGTTAGCAAAACTGGAGGACCACCGGGCGTGACCTCTACCCTGACCACGGGCCACCGGACTGTGTGTCTGGTGATTTACTGTTGGATTCGGTCTCAGGAGCAGACTGCTGTTACTCCCCAGCTGTTTTCTAGCTTGAGATTCTTCCAGGCTCCCATTTCACAAAGGCACCAACCAGTGTGGTGATAAGAATAGACTCACAGGCAGTTCAAATCCCGGAGCCGGCAGAACAGCGCTGTGCAGGTTACAGCCTGAGAAGGCACCTTTGTGAATTGTTCTGAAACGCTCCATAGAGTATTAGACTGTCATAACCGCCCTTCTCTACTGCCAACCGAATCTCTACAGACTCTGAGGTCTCCCCAAGTCCTGGGAACATGCTTATCTGAGGAAAACCGAGCAGAGAGAGAATGACCACGCTAAAAGCTGCACCAGATGTATGGGGATTATTTTGTGGGATTCTTGTGTGTGGGTGTGAATTCTGGAAACTGAACCCTGACCTCACGTTTGCCGGACAAGCGCTCTCTACCACTGAGTTGCATCTCTGGCTTTGGGGTGTTTCTCTTCTGCGAGCACACACATTCTTGTGTGTCTCCAGGTTAGGGGGGAGATTCAGCAAGTGGACAGCTGAGTAGCTGAGACCTGCTAGAGATGTCTCCACATTAAGTCCTTTCTCAGAGTTTGGCATTAACCCTTTAATAACAGTCTGTTCCCACTGAGGACAGCGTCCAGTATCTTCACTCATGCACACGTACACACGCACACGCGCGCGCGCACACACACACACATGCAGATATACATCCTGGGACATACATAGATGGACTGCTTATCATGGAATATTCATCTCTGGGCTCTAAGTCCCTCATCTGCAGCCATCTTCAAAACTTTCAACACTTCACCAAGTTCATGGGAGTGTCAAGTGGTAGCTGGTCCTTTAAGAGGGCTTGTGCTCAAGAGCTGAAGAAGTCAGAAGTCATGAAGTCATGGTACAGCTTCCCGAACCCTCTCCCGTTCACACTGATCTCGGGTGGGACAATCCTTATGAAGGAAGGGTAATCCCGCTGGAGACAGCACCTCGCGAGAGACAGGTGCGATGCCAGAAAACAGAAAGCAGAACGTGTCCGGTCCTAGCCGACGGATGTCACAGTGTATCTCCTATGAAATCGTACTGCGTCCTCGGCTATCACTGAGTGGTCACTGTGATGCCTCCTCACCGTGGTGCCTCAGGGCGTCTGGCACTCGGCTGCACTGTACATTCTGGAGACTGAGCCGGCATCCTCAGCATGCAGGGTAAGCACTTTACAAGCTGAGCTGTCTCCCCAGCTCAGTTGAGGCATTTTAAAGTAAGCAAAGCTATAAATAAAGACTTTTTTTTTTGGTCACACAGACACCACAAGCTGGAGGATCCTAACTGCTCTACAGTCGAGCATTGGCAGGGAATGACCAATGAAGTTCACACACCGCGGAGGCGGAGGCGGAGGCGGAGGGAGGCACGCTCACAGAGTGGAGTGAGGGGCTGGCTTCCCAACCATTCATTTTAAACTCTCAGTGGCAGACTGGGAATGGCTGGCTGCTTGGTAGTAAGTACTACATCTGCACGGCCCAGGAATCCACCTTCAGCAACGCCTCAGAAAACGGTAAGATTAGCTACTGACAGGGCCACAGGAGGCCTACGCTAGAGGTCTGGGAGAAGGGGAGGAAAGGTAGCTGCCCTGCCAGTCCTGGAAAGTCACTCTGAGGAACCCTGCGGCCCCTGTGAAGGGAGCAAGGTGTGCTCCTGAGAGCAGAATTGGGGGTTTGGAGACAGCTAGCGAAGATGCAAGACACCGTGGATGGAGAGCACACAAGGGCCACCAGGTCAGGGGAGAGGCCAGCCTCCCCTCAGATACCGCCCAGAAGTTTCACGCTGAGCTGGGGAATCAGGCAGAAGATTCTACAAACAAATGGGGTCTGCTTCCGGAAAGGTGGTACCATCAGCTGTATGCAAGCCAAAGGGAAACAATAAAATAAACACTGAATTCAAGGGTTTGTTTGTTTTTTTTTTTAAAGAATGTGAACTTATTTAACTTGGAGCAAAAGAAAAAAAAAAGGACCAACAGGATGCAAAGGGATGATAATTCAGGAAAAGGAGAATCATATAATAGTTAAGAGTCATCAATGACAACAGCCAACCATTCTGGCACTTACATCACTGCTACAGGCCTGCATATGGGCTCCAGGGTGTCAGTCCCTGGTGACTAAAGTCCTCAGCACTGTGCTCTTGTTAGGGGAGGTAACAAGTAAACATGAGAAAGCTGCCCACGGCTTTGACAAATAGATCAAACGCCTTAATGAGAATCTGCGATGGGAGGCCGGCTGGCTTCACCGAGGCCCACTCTTGGTAGGTGTCTTCTATATTTTTCTCTTCACAATAAAGGTGTGTGTTGAATGGTGACATTCACACTGCCTGGGCTTCAGAGGACCAGAAGCAGCTGTACATCTGGGCTTCCGACAGTACTGCCGTCGTAATGTCTTTAAATATCTAGACCCTGGTGCGGTTTTATGGCCGCTGAGAATGGTGGCGTAAAACAGGTTAACAGCTTGAGATCTTGTGGAAAAGGGATGTTCAGTTCCGGCCTTTAAAACTCGCTATTGTGTGGCTTCAGTAGTGAGCTTCAGAGTAAAATATCGCCCACTGACTACCATCGGGCGAGCCTGTCTTTTACATAGCACCGGCAGCATGCAGCCAGAAACAACTCTTCATAGACAAATGGTCTGGGTGTTCAATCCACTGCTAATATGGCGGGCCTGGCCTGAAGTGTGAGCAAACAGATCCAGTAACACTGAGAGCTGTGCCCAAGGTAGCAGAAAGACATACGGACTTGCCCTGGTAATTGTTATGTTGAATGCACTCGGGATGCCAATGTGCTCAGAGCTGAGCTCCTTGGAGGCGTCCACAGCTCCTGTGGCTACCTGAATAGCCAAGGATTAAAGGCTGAAACACACCGCCCACAGTCTGGGAAGGGAAGAGTTCTTTCATACATTCACAGGTTCCAGAGCCTGAAGCAACTTCAAGCCTTGTGTTTGATAGTGAGAAAACTGGCTTCCCTGGCAGGCATCCCAAGGGCTCTTCCTCAGTAGGGTGCAGTGGCTTTCCAAAAGAGAAACACTCACTGGGCCATTGGATTTTCAGAGTTAAGAATGTTCCCATTTGCTTTTACCTGTCTGGGACCTGACATCTCTTACAAGTTCTTTGGATGCTGTGTTGGTTGATGCCGTCAACTTGGCAGGATCCAGACAGCACCCAGGAAACAAGCTTTCTGGGTGCCGTGCCTGAGAGGGAGTTTCTAGATTAGATTGGTTGACGTGGGACAGTCTACCCTACATGTAGACGGTAACACTCCGTGGGGGGGGTGCTGGGCGGCGCTGAAAGACAAAAGTGAGATGAGCACCTGTGTTCATCTCTGCTCCCCGATCTCAACGGCAGGGTGACAGCTGTTCCACTCGGCTGCAATGGCTTTCCCACCAGGGTGGACTGTCTTCATCCTCCACGTTGTGAGATGAAACAAGCCCCTCCTCTCTCGAGTTGTCTATCCCGGGTACTTCATCACAACAATAGGGACCGTTGCTAATACAGTTTAGTTTCCAAGTCTTCCGAGTCTGTTCATTATCAACGTGACAGGTTCTCTGCTGCCCTTCCATAGGCTTGTCCGTAAGTATTATCGTGAATCATATAAAGCTACCACATAGCTAATGTGTGTCACACACAGACACACACAAACACACACACGAGAGACAGACAGACAGACAGACAGACAGGCAGGCAGGCAGGCAGGCAGGCAGGCAGGCACAGGTACGGGGAAAGGGAGGGGGAGAGGGAGAGAGAGAGAGAGAGAGAGAGAGAGAGAGAGAGAGAGAGAGAGAGAGAGAGAGAGAGAGGCATAGGCACATATATACACCTGAAAATCCAGATACAGACACACACACATACACACAAACACACATACATATACACACATTCACACAAACATACATGTATACATACATGTAAACACACTCACATAAACATACTTACATGTACACACAAACACAAAAACAGACTCATATGTATACATAAACACACACACACACACACCAGTATGCGTGATGTATTTACATTCATAAGCCCTCCAGGCTGTAGGTTTTATAAGTGATGGCTACTTGAGTACTTAGGTTTACAAGGTTTTCCCTTTCCAGTTTTCCCACCCTCCACCTGTCCTCGCTTTGTTTTCCGTTGTTTGTTTTTTGTTGTTGCTGTTGTTGTTTCCTCCTGGTTACCTTGAAATCACCTCTAAGGTGGTCCAGCCTGGCCTCAAACTTACTATGTGGTAGAGGCTGGCCTCCTGCTTCTGTCCCTCTCACGTGCTGGGATTACACACACATGCTTACTTCTGCCCTTGGTCGTATCTGCCAGCTGTGGCAGTCAGCTGGAGGAGGCAGAGTTACTCCAGGTCCTCCCCTTCCTCCCGAGGTCAGCTGCTGGTGTGTTCGCTGTCACAGAGCCAGGTCAACGCTTTGCTTAGGAGTCAACTGAGCACTGTTTGCAAAATCGGCCATATTAACTTACATTTCCATTTTTATGGAATTCAATACTAATAGAACTTTACCCTGAAAGGGGGGCTGGTGCTGTTCCTTGGGGACACTGAGAGTAGCCTACTTCCGTTTACAGCCACCTAGACAGAAAAGCCCCATTTTCTACTCATTCACAGAGACTCCCACCTTCCTGCTTCCTCTGTCTAGTTATAACTAGGTTTTCTGCCAACCATTAGAAAACCTCTCCAAAGGGGCTTGAGAGACAGCTCAGCAGTTAAGAGCACTTGCTGCTCTTCTAGAGGGACCTGAGTTCAATTCCCCACACCACATGGTAGCTCACAACCATCTTCTTAACTCCAGTTATAGGGGATCAGAAGGTGTCCTTTCCTGTGGACTCCCCTGGGGCAGCTGATCACGTGATCCTTGAGGGAGGACCTTCTGGGAGATGGGGTTCTTGCAAGAACAACCTCAGCAAGGGGCAGGGTGTGTTTCCTGCCCTTGCTGCTCCAGCACCCAGCCTCCGGTCCATACTCCCCACCAATAAAGAGATTAAATTTCAAAGAAGAAATACTAGCAAGTAAGCAAAGAGATTCGAAGGGCTTAAAATGCCAAGGGGAAAATCCTTTCTGTGAAGTCAAAAACTATTCCTGAAAGATAAGAAGTTCAGCCTCCCGGGACACTTGCTTCTGGGTAAAATTCAGGTTGCTCTCAGTTCAGTTCGGGGCTGTAGCAGAAAACCTAACTGTTGGGTCTTCATCTGGCAACCTAACCATTTGAATACTATGACGTCAACAAAACTTTATTTTTTTTTAAGAGAATTACTTATTTTTCAGTATATGAGTGCACTGTCTCTCTCTTTAGACACACCGGAAGAGGGCATCGGATCCCATTACAGATGGTTGCGAGCCACCATGTGGGTGTTGGAAATTGAACTCAGGACTTCTGGAGGAGCAGTCAGAGCTCTTAACCACTGAGCCATCTCTCCAGCCCCTTGATTATATTCTTAATAGTCAAGTAAAGAATGAGAGGGCACACTACTGCTTTCAGCCTTCTAGAACCTTCAAATCATATGAGAGGTCGCTGGGCTTACCTGCTGCCCCTGGACTGGTCACCTTCCCTGGTCTCCCACCCTGCCAACAACTATTCCTGTGCCTGGGAACTTCTTGTCACCTGCCATCCTGTTCTTCCTTTACCCCTCTGGAAAGGGACAGTGCGGTAGCCTCACCACCACTGTGAGATCACCCCACCACTTGTGAGAACAGCACAGCAAAACACAGTGTGACACGGAACTGCATGATGACCAGAGGTATCAAAAGCAGGGGTCACCCAGAAAGCCCCGCAGTGTAGTCACTAACGGCCATTTCATGTATATAAAGGGGGTGGGAGTGGGGAGCTGACTACCCCATGTAAAGTGATTAAGTTAAAGACTATTTACCAAGTCGCCCGAGTCGAGGAGAAAGCTGAGCAGGGGTGAGTCTGGCCAACGATGGTGACTGCATCCCTAAGTCTAAAGACAACTTTGCCTAAGATTCAAGATCAACAAAGACAAACTGAAAAGGGCCACTTAGGGCTTCCTTAAGATCCTCCTCCCAGAAGAATGACTCATTAAGTAAATAACAATATCCCGGTTAAATATAGTGATGACATGGGATCCCAGTTTAATAACGGAGACAGCCTGGTGCAGCCTGATGATTGGGCTGACAGACAGTGAACATCACCTCTCCCTCAGAATACAGACACATTGCAGCAGTCACCGTCTTTACCAGGCTGGGTGAAAGAGAATGGAGTCTGGACTCTGGCGAAGCAATCTGCCACATCCACCCAAGAAAACTCTGACGGTCACACTCCCAGGGGACATTCTAACCCTGTCCCCTCAAGCCCCCCCCCTCCCCTTAACTCTGAAGGCTCTTTACTCTCTCATCTGTCAGGACAGGCTGTAAGACACAGACTTGAGCGGCCAAAAGAGGTGTGGGGATACAAGCCAGCTATTTGCAAGTAAGTGTCCATTAAAAAGGAAAAGAAACAATGAGCCCCGCTAGATGCATGGCTACCTTTAAAAAGGTTTTGTGAATGCCCTCCCACACAACCACAGTGTGAGTAGCATCTCAGCACACCCGGGATGAAAGCTAACTTTTGTGTGAGGAAGGACCTGAGGAAAATGGATTTTAGGGAAGCGTCTGTTTTTTTGCTTTCTCCAGAGAATGCAAAAATCAATGAATGATTATCAATGGGCTAAACCGTACAGGTGGAAAGGCACGCACCACCTTAATCATGGTGGTCTGAGGTGAGCAAAGGCAGAAACGACCAGGACAGAGGGCAGCTTGCCGCAGAACTCACAGTTAATGGGGCACCCAGGGACCCTGGGGGTGGGGGTCGGGGAGGGGTCTGGAGGGTGATGGAGAGCAGAGGGGTCACGAGACAACAAAGAGGAAGGTCTGATGGGTCCAGGGACACCAGGGAGAAGGACACAAATGGAAGGTTTCCAGCTCAGTGCGAAGCTCGCACACCAGGCTGGCTTAGTGAAAAAAGAAAAAGCATTTGCTGAGATCCCAATGGACCACATGCTTTCCAAGACCTAGCGGCAACCTTTCATAAATACTCAGGAAGAAAAAAAAATCAACACTGTAAATAAAGACTTAAGAAATGGACTCCATTCCTGGCACTGTCCCCTTTCAGAGAGTGGAACAGCACATGGCTACAGTGTTCTATCCCCCACGAAGCCCCGGACACGCCCACGGACCGGCTTGGTCCAGAAGCCAGGGAGCTGAGATCTCTTCTCATCTTGAGGCTTCCTCTCCCTGCTCTGCTCAGAACGTCTTTCTCAAGTCGCAACAGGAAAGACAGGAATGTGGCTGTTAACAAGGTTAATCCAGTGTCCCTTAAATATCCAGCATCACCAGGGTTACAGGTGCATTTCCTTTTAAGACAGGAGCTGGGGATCCAAACACAGGTCCTCCCTCCACTGAGGGAGGGAGGGGGGACACACTTCACTGTCCGAGCTAGTCCCCAGTCCATCTGCCCACTTCACTATGTCGGCTAAAGCCCTTAGCCTGTCTTACTCTAAATGCGAACAGCATCGAACATCTTGGGGTACTGAGCACTATCTTGCCTTCATTGAAGCCATCAGCCTTGGCTCCTCTACAATCTAGCTATGTGGGCTGAGAACCAGGGATCTTCAGAGGCCAAGTACAGATGGGAGACAGCTCAGGGGTGGGCTGAGGCGTCCTGTAGAGCAGCGTGTGCTGAGAGTGGTCTCTGCAGCCAGGGTTTAGTTGACACCTACACACAAAGATGCCGTGCAGTGTGACCTTCAGGGTTTCCTCTGGAGAATCTGCAAACCCAGCCTCTATTTGCAGCCCTGGTTCTAAGAACCCAGCATGGATACAGACCTGGGGTGTGCAGGCGCACGAGAGCTGGGTCTGGGGACTCAGCCCTGGGGCCTCCGTGTGCAGTCTATCTCTGTACTGACTGCCCTCAGGACATCCTGGAAAGGGCAGAGATCCTGCTATGCTTTTCTCACCCGGACGGTAAGATAATAGGGAAATTTAAAGGGAGGAACTTCGTGTCTCTAGTCCTGGGGCAGTGTTGTAGGAAATGTGTTCAGTTACTCACCCTGCTGACCTCCTTAGGAGATGGTTCATCTGTGGGTAGAGAAGCAAGGAGAGAAACGGTTAGCATCTGGAAGGCGCACTGAGACACCGCACATGCGTTCACTCTTGACATACTTCTGCAAAGCTCCCTCTTAGGAAGTCTGGGAGTCTTGGTTTTCGAGACTGGAAAGGTTAAACATACTACATCCAGAGAATATATCTGTGGAGACTAACTGCCACAGCAACCCTTTTGTGCAGATTACGTTTTTTTAAGATTCTAAAATAGACTCGTGATCACGGACAGACACAGTCAACTCTATAGACACTAACGGCTTACAAAGAGGCGGGAGGAGAAATGTCACACAGACCCTCTTCCCCCCACCTTAGTGCATGTGCTCTGAGGAGAGGTCCCAGCAGGCAGGCAAGGACCTGGCCACTTCCTACAAAGGCAAGTACAAGTAGCACACGCCAGCACACACCCCTACAGTCAGCATTTACTGCTGAAGCGATAGTGACGGCTGTCAGCTGGTCTCAGCGAGACCCCAAGGGACCGAGGCCACTGGTGCTGGCTATAGATAAGACAATGCCAGTAGAATATCCACAGTGTAGGACATAGGATCTAGAGTGGCTTGTCAGCTGTGGCAGCTCTGTCCACCTCTCCAGATCCAATGGGTATGTTGTTTCAATGTTGTAGCCTTGGCATGTTGTTTCAATGTTGTATCCTTGGCATGTTATTTCAATGTTGTATCCTTTCTCTAAATAAACTACATCTTTGCAAGCCTCTCTGTTTTTGGGTCCTGCATCACCTTCAGCCATCGAAATCTGCCTGCAAGTAATAGTACACCTGTACCACATTAAATTTGATACATGCTTCCACTGCACAGCAGAGGCTGGTCTCCAACTTAACACTCCTCCTGTCCCAGCCTGTGTCTGTGCAGCAGGCACAGTCAAAAACAGCCCCTATGCAAGCTCCCAAGTTCAGACAGGTCTGAACCTCCCTTTGCTTTCAGTGTCTCCACACTCCCCGTCCTGCATCAACCCATTCCTGGATCCCGGTATGTCCTACCATTTATTTCTGCTATAAGACCAAGTCTAGTCCAGAGCACACCGTGGATTTCGAGAATAAGCAATTAGGTTTCAACACTACCTGTCCCACTCTGCTATGCCTACTGCGTATGCCCACTGTGTATGCCTACTGCGTGTGGGTGATGGCTTAGGTACTGCCTTAAGGCTCCTCTAAGGTTAAAGAATGTTCCAGGACTCAGGCACTTTTTAACCTTCTTTTTTGAAGTAGCATCATGGGAATTTTCACTTACTCTTCACCTCCTATTTTATTTTTCCCAAACCTCTCTGAAAAGGGAACTACTAAACCATCATTAATGTATTAGTGGATTCGAAAGCTACAGAGGTTCGCGAGAGTGTAAGCCCAAAATGTGCCTTAGAGACTCATTAACCAGGGCTTAAGGCACACTGGCTGGTATGGTGGTATGTGCCTAGGGAAGCTGAGGCAGGGGGATTTTAAGTTTGAGGCCAGCCTAGGCTGTACAGTGAAAGCATGTACCAAATTTAACTAATTAATGAACTAACCAACCAACATGGTCATCTTTACAGACATCCAATGTGGAGTTGCCGGATGTGGTGGGGTTGGGTATCGTGATGGAACAGAGTCAAATCAAGTGTGGCTCTGCACTCTCTCCCTCCGCCACTACAGAGGCGGGTTTCAGAGCCCACGCCTGTTAAGAAAGGTTTGCCTGCTTTTTCTCCCTGGCCTGGCTTGTCGCTCCTCCTGTCCAAGTAGTAACCAGGGCCAAGCATCGGACGGACTAGCACCTGACCCCTCAGACTAGTGTGTGTATAACTTACTCTGCCTGCTGATAGCTACAGAACCAACTATCCTCAGCAATCTGGGCAATCTAGGGAATCTGAAAGAAAACCTTTGCCTACAGATGATTTCTGGACTTTTCACCTTGGAACTAATTTAGAAAGATTAACTCTTCCTCCTCCTCTTCTCCCTCTTCCTCCTCCTCTTTTTACTCATCTTCCTCCTCCTTTTACTCTTCCTCCTCTTCCCCCTCTTCCTCCTTTTGCTCCTCCTCTTCCCTCTCCTCCTCTTCCTCTCCCCTTCTTCATCCTCATCTTCCTTTTCATCACCCTCCTCCTCTTCCTCCTCCTCTCACTCTTCCTCCTCTTCCTCCCCCTCCTCCTCCTCTCGCTCCTCTGCCCCCTCCTTCTTGCCCTCTTATAACCTATGCTAAACAAATGTCAAGTCTATCACACACAGAATGTTGTCATGAGGTTAGCTGAGAAATCCTTGCTCCCTCTTCCCATACTTTGAACTTTCATTTATTGAACTCCCTTGTCTCGCAGATTTAAGCAAGTAGAACGAAGGCATTTAAGTCCATTCTGCAGTGGAGGGACTTGTGTGAGCAGTGGAAAGCCCTTGTCTGCAGGGCCCAGCCAAGCTGTCTTGACAAAGGGCTCTACTGGAGAGCCGTAAGACATCCAAAGAGAGACACCATCCTAACAGTGAGGACTGTTAGGATGAAAATAGACTTATTCTTCCAAAATAAATAAACAAACAAACAGCAAGGGAGAAACTCGTAATATTGCTGGTGGACCCTCCCACCCATGCTGTTACTATCACTGGCAAGCTGGAGGAATCCCAGGTTAGAGCCTCAGTTGGGAATGCTGTCCTAGTGGCTTCGAGCAGTGCCCACCACTGGCCTGCTGCTGGGTGTTTAACACAGTCTAAAAGGCCCAGCTCCAGGGTGAGGGATACCGAAAGACAGGGAGCTGACAGGGATAACAAATTTTAAGTTGCTTGTGAGCATCAAATTATCAGGAAAGGCTCACAGCAGAGGACCCAGGTCTTCAGGCAGGAGAGGGTCTCTTCCTTAAATACATGCCTGTTCAACATCTAGATACCGAGGAGCCTGTGCCTGGGCACCCAGTCCCGTCATCGGGATGCGTGCACACCCTTGATATAGACCAACCAGGAAACCAGCAGTGTCAGAACAAATAGGCTTGCTAAATACAAATGTGTTTTTGTTTTTGTTTTTTTCCAGAAAGGAAAACCACCTCTGTGCAAGCTCTGTCTTAATGATCTTTAAAAGCCTTAGCAAAACCAGGGCATGGAGGGAAAAGAATCCCCTCGGGGGTTCCTAGCACTTAATGGGTGCCCCTTTCACAGTAAATACTCCCTTTAAATATTTGATAAGTCTTTACAAATGTGTGGATATTTGTGTTTTGTGATCACTCTTGATGTGCCCCTGATGTGAGATGGGATTACAGTAATGGACCCACATTTGAAACAGCAGATTAAAGAAATCTGGATCATCAGGAGGTACTGGAGTGCTCCTGTGGCTTCTGTCACACTCTGATCTTACTGAAAGGCCCCACGTAAAGGGAACAACCCCACAGTGTCACCAAGGCGGGGGGGGGGGTTACACGGAACTAAACTGTTCCGCCCAGCAAAAGGAATGATCGGCAGGGGGGAGGGGCATCCATTAGAGAGTGAAATATGATCTACAAGTTCACATCAGACGCATTTGATCACATCAGATAAGGGGTTAATATTTAGGATATAGGAGGTACTGTAGAAATTGGGCTTGTGGAGATGGATCAGTGGGGAATGTGCTTGTTGGGCAAACATGGGGACTTGAATTTGGATTCCCCACTACTCAGTTTAAAAGCCAGTGAGGACAGTACATGTTTATAACCCTAGCACTGGGATCCAGAGATAGGTAGGTCTTGGGAGCTCAAATCTGTGAGCTCAGGTTCAGTGACAGGCTTTGCCCCAAAACACAAGGGGGGGACTGTGACAGAGAGCACCCACTGCCAACCTCCACCACCACGAGGTGCACACATATCCGATGCACACACCAACTTGTACAAACATACGCCAATCAGTAAAAAGATGGGGCGGTGTCAATAGAGGAGATACGCTGATCAATAAATACTTGAATGGGTGTTCATTTTCCTTAGCCATCGGAGAAATGCAAGCCGAAACTGTTTGGGGATTCCATCTTGCTCAAGTCAGAATGGACACAGACAAACAGATGCTAATGGGGCCTCGAAGAATGGCATCTTACTTACTGCTGGGGGGGGATGTAGATTTGTGTAGCTGCCAGAAATCAGCATAGAGGGTCTTCAAGACGCTACAGTTTGAACCTGAATGACCTCACTGTTGGCTGGGCAGGATACCCAGAGGGCAAAGTCAACACTACACAGAGACTTGCACATCCTGGTTCACTGCTGCAGTATAACCAACCCTCAGGAGCTGAACCAGCCTAGAAGGTCACCATAGGATGGGGAGGAAGATGTAGGACAGAGGAAGGGGTTCTACTTAACTGCAAAGAAAAAGGAAGCCCTGCCATCTGTAGGAAACGGAGGGGGTGGGAATCACTGTTAAGCAAAATAAGCCAGACTCAAACAATTATCATACATTTTTCTTTCATACATAGAATCTAGATTTAAAATTCTCCCTCTCTTTTTTCTCCTCTCTCTCTCCTTCTTTCAGTATTTGTGTGTGCATGTGCGTGTGCATGTGTGTGTGTGTAAAACAAATCACATTAAACTGGAACTTTTTTTTTAAAGATTTATTTTTTCATTTCATGTATGTGAGTACAGTATAGCTGTCTTCAGACACACCAGAAGAGGGCATCAGATCCTACTACAGATGGTTGTGAGCTGCCGTGTGGTTGCTGGGATTTGAACTCAGGACCTCTGGAAGAGCAGTCAGTGCTCTTAACCACTGAGCCATCTCTCCAGCCCTGGAACTTTCCTATGCTAGGGAAGACTAGCAAGCTTGACCACACTTGCTTCGAGCTGTGAAATTGTATTTCGTTGGGTCTCCCAATAACGAACAATATTAAGCAACTTTTATTCGTCATTCAAATGCTTATCTCTTTGGGTATAATGAATATTTAATATGGCACCTTTTTAGAAACTGCAATGACTGTCTAGAGGGTGTACTTAGTAGCCAGACACAGCAATGCACTGCTGACTGTGCCAAAGGTCTGCATGGAGTCAGCAAAAGAGACCAGCGTTGCTGTCTTTCTAGGGATAGCCTCATTCGTGACATCGAGACACAAGGTCACTAGTTTCTTTTTTTTAAAAGATTTATTTACTTATTGATGTAAGTACACTGTAGATGTCTTCAGACACACCAGAAGAGGGCATCAGATCTCATTATGGATGGTTGTGGGCCACCATGTGGTTGCTGGGATTTGAACTCAGGACTTTCGGAAGAGCAGTCGGTGCTCTTAACCACTGAGCCATCTCTCCAGCCCTAATGTCTAGTTTCAAACGATGCTGTGGGGCTACAGTTACAAAAATCCAGTGTAACCCCAGCATAAAAAGCCAGACATCAGCATGGAAGATATGAGCACCTAACGCCACGCCCAAACCACGAAAACGTAGGAGAAAGGTGGGTGTCTATGTGCAGAAGAGCCAAACTAGATCCGTGCCTCTCAACACTGCACACAAGTCAACCCGAGATCGGGAAAGGACCACGATGTGAACTGACTCCAGGAGCTGGAAGTCTTGTCGGCTGAGCCAGTAAAAGCTTCCTCATCTCCCCAGAGTCTCTGCCTAATTATGTTTGTCATCAGTGGGTTCATTTGTCAGATTCCAAGTTCTCAAGATCCAGGTTCAACAGGTAACGCCTGCAACTAAGATTCCAAGTTCTCAAGATCCAGGTTCAACAGGTAACGCCTGCAACTAAGATTCCAAGTTCTCAAGATCCAGGTTCAACAGGTAACGCCTGCAACTAAGATTCCAAGTTCTCAAGATCCAGGTTCAACAGGTAACGTCTGCAACTAAGATTCCAAGTTCTCAAGATCCAGGTTCAACAGGTAATGCCTGCAACTAAGATTCCAAGTTCTCAAGATCCAGGTTCAACAGGTAATGTCTGCCACTTGGACCAAATGCAGCTACAGCTTAAGAGGCGCAGCCAATTATTTAATGGTCTTTGGGGTTGATCACCGCTAGGTTAGAGGCTAAGTAAACGGATGGTAGGCTGTGCCACCAAACAATCTGGGAAACATCCCAGAACTCTGTGTATGAGAAACTGTAGGCAGCAGGAACATGGAACAGGTGGTGTTTACATCTGGACATTTTACAATAAATCCCTCAGTCAAGTCCATGTCAGGTAAAAACACAAGCTTCTTCAACAAGTGAATGGGCCAACAGCCTCCCATCAAAAGGAAGTGCTCCTTCTAGGAAGCAATTAAAATAGCATTGATGTTACTCTCATTTGTGTGTGTGTATAATCTGTATGTGTGTGTCTGTGTGTGTGTATGTGTGCATATGTGCAGATACATGGGCATATGTGTGTCCTGTGTATTTGTGGTGAGTAGTAGTGGTGTGTGTGTGTGTGTGTGTGTGTGTGTGTGTGTGTGTGCGTGTGCGCATATGTGCAGACACGAGCATATATGTATCCTGTATATATGTGGTATGTATGTGGTGTGTGGTGTGTGAGTACATGCCTGCATGTGTGCAGATACATGGAAATATATGTGTTCTGTGTATATGTGGTGCATATGTGGTGTGTGTGTGCATATGTGTAGATACATGGAAATATGTGTGTCCTGTGTATATGTGGTGCATATGTGGTATGGTGTGTGTGTGTGTTTGTGTGTGCATACGTGCAGACACATGGGCTTATGTGTGTCCTGTGTAGATGTGGTGCATATGTAGTGTGTGTATGTGTGTGTGTGCGTGCATATGTTCAGATACATGGAAATATGTGTATATATGGTAAGTAGTGGTGTGGGGTGCGTGTGTGTGTGTGTGTGTGTGTGTAGTGTGTAGCCCAGAATGAAATGTCAGGTGTCTTCCTCTACCATTCCACAATATGTATATTTTAAAGTTGTTTATTATTATCATATTATTATTATTACTATTATTATTCTATTACTGTGTGCAATGTGTACCTGGGAATGCAGGCACACACGCGGCATGGTTGGAGCGTCGAAGTTCAAGGACAACTTTTGAGGATGGCGATCCCCCTGCACTACAGGTTACAAAGATGAGACTCAGATCAACGGGTGTGCACGCCAAGCACTTTTACCTGGTGAGCCGTCTTGTGAGCTTTGACTTCAAGACACTGGAAATGACCCAAAGACGCTTTAGCTGAGGCTTGACAATGCCAAGTAGTCAGATCCAACCAAAGATGGCTAAGCAAAACACCCTACACTCACACACACACACACACACACACACCAGGGCTGAGGACCGCCTCACAGCCGAGGCTCCAGGAGACTCAAGACTGAAGGGAAGCAGTTAAACATTACTTGAAAGATTAAAAAAAAAAATAAACCCACAAAACCAAAACCATATCGATAGAGAGCTATTTGGTTAGTGTAGAATTAGATGTGCAGGGGTGTGACTAGGTGGTGAGACAGTAGTGTCACGGGTGTGCTGTCTCCTGAATCTGGTGGTAAAGCGAACCTACGTGTGTTAAACTCCACACCATTGTACACCAGGAAAGTTAATAGTCATATTCGTAACACATGTGGCCGCTGTTTGTGATTACCAGAGTCAGAGGCTAGCCCTGAATCAGTCCGTAAAGAGATTCCATCGCCTTATCAGAGATGCGGATGGGAGCAGGCTCAGAAGGCTGCTGAGGTAAGGGTTGGTCTTCCTCTTAAGCTGTCTGGCTCAAAGCCTGCACAAAATGTTACTCGAGACTGAGACTACACCTTCATGAGAGTTCGACAGTCTGCTGGAATCAGGGAAGAACTCTTCCTGTCCCAACAGCACAGCTTAGCTAGGAGCTATGAATGGTCAGGGTAGAGCCAAGGGGGTGTGAACAGCAGGGCACAATGTGAAAAAAAAGATACAACCGATTGGCTACCACATGAGGAAAAACCTTCCCTGAGAAGAAAAGGGCGTTGGACGAAAACATCAACAGGGAGGGGCCGGCAGCCTGCAGCTGGTTTCTACAGGTTCTCATAGGACTGTGACTTGTGAATGTGAAAGGGCACAGAACGTTTTTTTCACATTGAGAATGATGTCACTTCAGAACAAACTAGAAGACGCAGCCAGCGTTCTGACACATGGTACATGAGGTAGATTCTCAATGTCAGTGAGGCACTCAGTGTGTGGTCTGTAAAGTTCAGACCGCACATGTCCTGCCCCTGAGGAGGAATCCACAGACCCCTGGCAACACCGTGCAGATCAGGCCAGTGCGCAGGCCCTGGGAGTAGAGATCAGGCCAGTGTGCAGGTCCTGGGTGGTCAAGCATCATCTATCGCTCTGCCTCAGACAGATGCCCGCAACTGTGTGGGTAAGGAGAGCCTGCTTTTCCACACCAAAGGCATTTCTAAGTGTACTTACAGAAGGCCACAGAGAAACTTTTCAAAGGAATGGAAAAAAAGAAATTGAAATGAGAAAAAACACAATAGCTATCACTCAACAAAGATTTAAAAATAAAAAACCCAACACAGCTTTAAATCAGAAATAAGTAGAAATCACGACTCCCCACCCCTCTGGAGTAAACCACTCAGGCGCGCAAACAAATGGCAGGTTGTCTACCTCAAGCAAAGGCCGAGAAACCTCAGAGGAGCTGCAGAGGGAGGGGAAGCCGCTGTGGAGGAGGAAAGGGAAGCTGAGCTAGAAGATGGGTGTCCTCCTGCCTCCTTCACCACAGGCACCTGAGTCAGGGCAGGCCCTGCCTGCTCAGTTATCACTGCCCTGCTGCTACAGAGAGCGAGCGAGCGTGGGGCATTTCTCGGGCTACCACTAGATCACCTCAGAACTGCCTGCCACGGGCTCCCGCTCGCCTCATGTCTCCATGTGAAATGGACCCTGGGAATGAGAACAGCTCCCTAGGTTGTGGGCATGTCCAAGCCCTGAAGTGCTTTCTACACATCCTAAGGTGCTCAGCTATACTCCAGGGGAAAACAATCTAAATGACCCCTAGGGGTGCCTTTCCAAAACAACTGCTTAATTTTGTACCAGGTGCCCCATGTTAAACCGGCCTGAGAGGCTCTGGTCCGATCAACTAATACTTGGGGAGAAGCTCAGAGACTTGTTGGTTTGTCTGCCCACATCTCCATCTAAGCCACAGGGGGCGCTGTGCTATCTTTCATTTCAAAAGTCTGTTGGAAATGATAACCATTGCATCTCCTGGGTTCTGTGTCTGTGTGGAAGGTGGCTCCATCAGGTCCCTCTCTCTGAAGAGCAGATACACGGTGCCCTTCTAATAACTCCCTTGGGTTTCTTCCAGCGGGAGGGGGCTCTGGTTGGAAGGTCTTGGTCCTCTGTGTAATGGTGGGACCTAGTGGGGAGTCATTTGGGGAGACTTTGAGAAGAGAGACAGGAGCCCAGCCTCTCTTGGGTATCCCTTTTCAAAATGTCATCTCTACCCACAACAGGTATGTCCTCCTGTAGCTGTGACATCATCGGGCCAGTGCTACACCCTTTAATCTCTAAAACTATAATCTGAATAAGCCCCTTTTCTTTGTTAACTGGGCCTGCTTCAAGTAATAAAAACAGATAAAAACAGAAGGCTAAAAGACAGTTTGAAGTGCAGCTTATCACCAAGTTCTCAGAGTCTCCCACTGCGCACATGATCTAAACACTTTCAACTTCCATGATAAAGCGAAAGCAACTCTGTGTCCTCTACCTTCCAAAGAATCCTTGTCTGCCCAAGCAGAACTATTTTATAGCCACAGAAAGGGATATTAAAATAAGTGCTCTGCACACCTACTGAAATCCTACCTAAAGGTCCCACTTACTGTTGCTGTGAAGAGCCACACGGTCAAGGCAACTCTTATTTATAAAAGAAAGCACTTAATTGGGGATTTGCCTGCAGGTTCTGAGGGTTAGTCCATTATGATCATGATAATGATGAAGGCAGACAGGTGTGCTGCTGGAGAAGTAGCTGAGGGCTTTATATCCTTATCCACAGCCAGCGGGGAGGGAGGGAGACAGGGGTGGGGGGAGAAAGAGACAGAGACAGAGAGGGACTGAGAGACAGAGAGAGACAGAGAGACAGAGACAGACAGAGACATTCAGAGAGACAGAGACAGACAGAGAGACAGAGACAGAGAGAGACAGAGAAACAGACAGAGACAGAGAGACATACAGAGAGACAGACAGACAGAGAGACAGAGACAGAGAGAGACAGAGAAACAGACAGATACAGAGAGACAGACAGAGACATTCAGAGAGACAGAGACATTCAGATAGAGAGAGACAGAGACAGAGAGACAGACAAAGAGATGGAAACAGAGACAGACAGAGAGACAGAGACAGACAGAGAGACAGACAAAGAGATGGAGACAGAGACAGACAGAGAAACAGAGACAGAGAGACAGACAAAGAGATGGAGACAGAGACAGACAGACAGACAGACAGACAGAGAGACAGACAGAGATAGACAGAGACAGAGAGACAGACAGACAGAGAGACAGATAGACAGAGACAGAGAGACAGAGACAGAGAGACAGAGACAGAGAGACAGAGAAACAGAGACAGACAGAGAGACAGAGACAGAGAAATGGAGACAGAGACATACAGAGAGACAGAGAGAGCCTGACAGACACAGGCAGGCAGGCAGGCAGGCAGGCAGGAGACCTGGTATAAGCTTTTGAAACTTCAAAGCTGATCTCCAGCCATACACTTCCCCCAACAAAGACACTCCTATCTCAGTAAGGCCACACCTCCTAATCCTTCCCAAACTTCATTAACTGGAGACTGGGCAAACGTATGAGCATATGAGCCTTCCTTCAAATCACTGCAGGGACCTTTGACTGTGTATGATGTAAAATGTTTAGCCTAAAGTTTATCTCAAATATCCTGAGCAATAGCCCCTTTTCTTCAGGCACTGTTTCTCCATGTTAATATCAGCTGTGGCCTTTGTCACGTTTGACTGCTTGGGAAGTGTGAGGCCAGCCATCTCTCCTGTCCTCTGCTCAGTCACATGTCCTGATGGCCCTCCTTAGAGGTGAGTAGAGAGCCTTTCTTCAGGACACACGGCTTGCTCAAATTGTACTTTTTTTTTAAGATTTTTTTAAAAATTTTGTGTGTTTAAGTACACTGTAGCTGTCTTCAGACACACAAGAAGAGGGCATTGGATCCCATTACGGATGGTTGTGAGCCACCCTGTGGGTTGCTGGGAATTGAACTCAGGACCTCTAGAAGAGCAGTCAGTATACTTAACTGCTCAGCCATCTCTCCAGCCCAAATTGTTCTTTTCACCAAATAATTTTAGCATTTTATACTTGGGCTTTAAAATGGGCTGAAGCCAAGAGGAATATTCGTTGACTGTTCTTGAAAACACTGAAATTCTACTGTCTTCATGACGACCTGTGACCCAATGTCAGGCCTTTACACTTTGGTGCAGTAATACAAGGACATGGAAAATCTTGCTTGGCTTTTCAAATTGAGCCATTACTTTGTGCCTGGGACAAGTCCTCAGTTCTCATAGCCACTGCGCCTGTGAAACAGGCTGTGTGTGGTGATCTGGGAAGGCAACAGGTAGCCAGGACACTGAAACTTGACTGGCTCCTTCCTACTACAGAAGATAGGACATGTCACGACAGTTCACTCAAAAACAAACAAACAAACAAACAAAAACAATCACATTATCAAATCTTCAAAGGTATATGAGGACTTTGGTTAAGTGTCCTGGAAGGTCCAGCCTTGGCAGTGCCTGCCCATATCTGCAGCCTCCTCCTGTGATGTTCCAAAAAGGCTGTGTCTGCTTTGAAGTTTTCTCATAACTATCCCTCCTACACAGATCACACTTCATAAGGCCTTCTGGGGACTACATTTTATCTTCTTGGCAACCCTCCCTTCCTGGACAAGAGCTGACTTTGTCAGAGGCAACTAGGTACACACTGCCCTTTCCTCTCTGCCTTCCCTAAAACTGAATTCTACAGCTTGGATGGCTGAAATAGAAACCAGGGAAGAAAATCAAAGAAAAAACATGAAGAGCAGGGTCGTGCTGAACGGAAGAACAAAGGCAGAAAGGTTGCCAGCACGTGACCCCCCCCCAACCCCACACCAATTGCAAACAAACAAACAAACAAAGGTTTTCAAGCTGGAAATCTCAGAGGACAGCACATCAAAACTGCTACCGCAGAGTGACCGGGAAGAACCTGCCACAGATCCGTCTTATTTCACCCCAGCTTCGATCAGAGCTGAACCCTTGCGCTGGCCACCTTGTCTGACCAGCCCACTGCTCCTGCTACAACACTACTTCCTAAATCTGCTCCCCTCCTCTCCTCTCCTCTCCCCTCCCCTCCCCTCCCCTCCCCCCCTCCCCTCCTCTCTCCTCTCCTCTCCGGCTCTCAGAAATCAAGCCCAGCAGTCCTGCTCCCTGCTTTTGCCATTTCTCGAAGTTCCTCGGTCTGTGTCAGGGCTAGCTTTAGTCTCCCAGGTGCCCTGATGCCTAATGCTGGCTTCAAACCCAACAAACACAAGAAGTTCCATAGAGCCCATGCAAACCAGGGCATCAGGCACTGAGACAGTGGGTCTAAGTGACATGGACACAGTTTCTGACCAGCTCCAGGGTAACAATTCCATGGTCCGGGAGTCACTGATAGCACCTTCCAGTGCTGTGTTCACCACCAAAAGATGCCTGAGCCATGCCTCTGTCTCTGTTCTGTGACAGTCTCAAACATCTACCACCACGAAGTACAAGTCCCCTGTTGGCAAGAACATAAGAAATACTGTTCCTGCCGCACTGCCAAGAGTCAAGGACACAGGCAGACAGCCGTTCTCAACCCAGAAGCCAGGTTTAACTGGCTGAAGGCCAGCACTGGATTTTAAATGTTTAGTTAAACCCTTCCTATGCCAGACATTACACTAGACCTTTCTAATACGCACAATCAGCAATGCTGAAACAATGTTACTGTTTGTTCTCAGCACTTGATAATTTCTCTGCAACAAGAGGGCGCCTAGAGAAGAGCAAGTTCCTTGTTCCCTTTTCTCCAGGGACACCCTCACAGCAGGTAATCAATAAATACCCGTGAACTGGTGACTGAATGAGTTAGCCGGGAAAGCATGTCCCACTGGGTCACACGCCAGGTACAATTAGCTATCCCAGTTAGTGTTTCTGTCAACTTGACGCAAGGTAGAGTCGTTTGGGAAGAGAGAATCTTAACGGAGAAAATGTTTCCACCAGACTGACCTGTGAACAAGAGTATGGGACGTTTTCTTTATTGATGGTGGATGGGGGAAATCCCAGCTACCTGTGGGCGGAGCCTTCCCTAGACAGATAGTCCTGCATAGTGTAAGAAAGCAGGCTGAGCAAGCAAGAGGGAGCAAACCTCCCAGTAAGCAGCACTCATCTATAGCTTTGCTTCTCCAGGGTTCCCGCTCTGATCGTGACCTGACATCCCTGTGACCAAGTGGGACCTGAGAGTTGTGAGATGGAGATGAAATAAACCCTTTCCTCCCAAGTTACTTTTGTTGGTCATGATTTTTTTGGTTTGTTTTTGTTTTTACAACAATAGAAGAACATAACTAAGATCCTTGCCTCTCAGGTGCACGTTTCTACTACTAAACTTTCAGAAAAGTTTTTAGATATAGACTTGAATGCAATAAGAAATTGTTATTCCACTATTCTTCGCAGGTTTGTATGTTTAAAAGTTTCTCATGGGTGACACGAAAATTTTAAATACTAAAAAGAATTAATATCAACTAACATTTAAATAGCATCTTTTTCTATATGTGTAACCAGAAAAGAAAAAAAGTGTATATAAAAAGAACCTGGATGTCTTTTTCTAGAGTCTTTTCTAGAATATAGTAGTTCATAAAGTTCATCAGAATCTCCCAGAGATACGGCTTTCACTCAGAAAATGCAATGGCTTTGAATGCGTAACTAAGAACCACCACCAACTACAAAACCAATTTTGGGAGTTAGTCTAGCCCATAGCAAAGGAATATGCTTGAATCAGTTTCCCAAGCGCTCTCAATATTATAATGATGAAGCCTAATTCTTCACGTTATCAGACTCGCAACCTGAGGTCTGATTCAGAGTCACAAGATTCTACCAAGCTGTACACTTAAAGGCACGTCATCGGGGTACCAGAGACACACGATTAACACAACTAAGGCAATGTCTCAATTACCGTCAGGGCTGTCTCCTCTGTAGCCTCCAGGCGGTAGGCTCGTGGGTATTTATATAACTCACATCAAAGCATTCAACACACAACATACTGTGCCAAAAGCAAAGGAATGCGTGGCTTCAAAGTCTTATGTTGTTAGTGTGATTTTGACGGCTGAGGTAAAATAATCAAGAGAAAATTTTAAAAATCATTCCAATTTCAAAGAAAAGAGAGAAAAGTGTCCAAAATCATGTTCCGTGAACAGCATCCCAGGCGTGGTTCCTTTTCTTATTCACAACATGTGCATCATTCGTTAGTGCTACAACCTTGCCAAGCTGAGGGTTCTGGAAAAGAAACTCATGCCTCATTAGTCTGTGGTGCCATTACACTAGACACCAGCATAGCAGCCATCTGCTTGATATTAACCAGTTTAAATATAGATAAATCTGAATCTCGGGTTATCGAATAGTAGGCTGGGGTGGCACGATTTAAGTCTCTATTCTAGGTATGAAATGTCTAAGGATTTCATTGGATAATAATAAACCCTATCTCTGGAATCAATGTCCAAGGGGAGGATATTCGATAAGGATGCTTTTGTATTAAAGTGAGAATCACGTAAATTTTTAAAAATTTAAAGTAGCTGATGGCAGCAAGACTTTTACTAGTAGCCACTCAAAAAATAGTAATTGATACTTTAAAAAAAATAGTATGTTAAAAATAGTAATAAAATAAAAATAGTAATTAAGCACTTTTTTTTAAAAGAAAAAAGCAATGGTAGCATCTATTCTAGAACACACTACACAAAACCACAGGGCACAAAAGACAGCACTCTACCAACAGTTTTTAAAGCATTTAGGCTGATTCACCAACCTCGAGTACTAAATAAACTTCCCTCAAATATTACTGTGACGTCAGAACTTGGGGCCTTATTAATACTCACCTTAAATATCATCATAACCTCAAGGACACCAAGTGTGGTCACACTGAGTGCCACCTCAGCGACCTTTCTAACACTGCCCACACTGGTAACCAAAGGACATGAGACCTTGCTGTCAGTCTGGGTAACGGTCTGTCCTTCTTACCCATAAGACACAGGACAGTGTTTGTTGTATAGAATCAGGTCCCATCTTGGGAGTCCTTGCAAGAAATTCGTAGGACAGGGTCTACACATAGCCTCCTGTTTGTGCTGTGTGTGGACACAGGCTTTCAGTGCTAACTGCTCTAGCAATCTCTGAGTCCCAAAGGGCACTGATCGGGACTGTCACCCGTAGCTCACATACCAATGAATATAGTATAACGTTTAGTGGGATTAAGTGTGAAACGCAGTTCTTCCCAAGACTTGGTTTCTTCCCAAATGCATCTACGGATGTTTGACTGAACAGTCGGAAACTCCTTAGGAGTTATCCTTGGCTTAGAAAGTGCTCTCAGCAGGCTGTCCATGTGAGCGCCATAGCTTATAAAGAAAATAAATGTAAAACTCCAGCTTCGAAAATCACTTTGAAAAGGATCACTGGGAACTTGGATTCGAGGTCAGCTTCAGAAGACAGTGTTCGGAGCTGGGGAGACTGCTCACAAAGCCTTGTGTCCTCGAGCAGGAGTGTGACTCCAGCTCTCATGAAAAAGTTAGGTGGCTGCTTAGACTTGTATTCCTAGTGCTGGGGAGATAGAGGCTGAGACCCTGCCTCGGAGAACAAGGTGGATGACTCCTGACAAGCAATACCAGAGGTTTACTGACCTCTGCACACATGTGAACACATGCCCAATGCATAACATACACACACACACACACACATATATACACTCAGCAGACATATACACATACATATACACACATACAGAATATTTGTGTACACACACACAGATGCTGCTCAAGACGTTAGAGCGTGAACTGGAAACGGTAAGAAAGCAATATA
Organism: Tokudaia tokunoshimensis; assembly: GCA_036184795.1. Lineage (NCBI taxonomy): Eukaryota > Metazoa > Chordata > Mammalia > Rodentia > Muridae > Tokudaia > Tokudaia tokunoshimensis. The sequence continues at coordinate 84,761,807 of BTHU01000006.1, forward strand.
ATCTGTATTGAAAACATGAAGAGCACACTCTGCTCAAGCCCTAATCTGAACAGTCAAGTGGTCACCCCCATCCCGGAAACCCCTTTCTCTTCCCCTTCTCCCACCAGAATTCCCTGGCTACAAACTGCAGGGACAGGCTAGTCTTACCATCAGACGTCCAAAAAACGAAAACAGTGCGTCACGACTTTCCCCTGTTTGTTAGACCAGTGACCCTTTGACACGCTCTGGAGACCACGGCAGGGCTCAACAACACCATTTCCTGCATAACAGCACAAGCTGCCTTGGGGGACTGAAAATATGCACAAGTTGGCCCTTCTGATTTCAAAGGCCCGGTTGTGGAGCTTCAAATTAAGTGTGAAAGGTCAGTGCAAAGATTACACATAACATGTATACAGAGAGAGGGGGAAAGGGAGAAAGGGAAGGGGAAGTAAAAGGGAGAGGGGGTGGGGGAGAGAAAAGGGGAAGGGGGAGAGGGAAGGGAGAGGGGGAGAGGGAGAGAAAAGGGGGAGGGGGAAGCTGAGACACATCTCATATCCTGCCCCACACAGCTGGTACAAGTGATAGTCAACATTTCTGGTACAACTCACTCCCTTTTGGAAACTTTCAAATGAGCTTGGGAAAGACACGCCCAGCACCAGTGAGTGTGACAAGTGACCACAGGCTAACAAGACCCGCTGGGCCAATGACCATCCAGCTTCCTGCTTTTGCCTTCCCATGAGCCTTGATGAACTGTGTGCCTCTCTGGAACCGTAAGCTCAATAAACACTTCCTTCTGTACACTGTTTTGTTGTTCGTGGTGGGGTTAGTTAGTTTGTTTTCAGCAACAGAAAAGTAACTGATACCATATGTGTGTGCACGTCTTTGTGTGCACAAGTGTGCAGGTGCCCCAGGCAGCCAGGGACATCAGACAGATCCCCTGGAGCTGGAGCAGATGGTTTTGAAGGTTCCACATGGGTGCTGGGTGCTGGGGACGAAACTTGGTTCTGCATGAGCAGTGCTTGCTATAAACCACCGAGCTTTCTCTCAAGCCCTAATAAAAAAAATGTTTGGTGTTAGCTTACATAGCAACCCTAAAATGATTTTTAAAAATTATCATGTGTAAGAACTAAACTCAATCTTATATTCTCTGCTGGCTAGCTTTATGTAAGCTTGACACAAGCTAGATTCATTTGGGAAGAAGAACCCTCAGTTGGGAAAATTCTTCCAGAAGATCAGGCTAAAAGCAAGACTGTGGTACATGATTCTTAGTAAGTGACAGATGACGTGAGAGTGTCTAGCCCTTTGTGAGTGGCGCCATCCCTGTACTGGCGGCCCTGGGTGCTACAAGAAAGGTTACTGAGCAGGTCAGTGAGCAGCACCCCTCCACAACCTCTGCATCAGTTCCTGCCTCCAGGCCCCTTCCCTGTTGGAGTTCCTGCCCTGACTTCCCCTGGCTATCGAGGGTGTCCTGAGAGTGAGAAGCTGAAATAAAAACTCTCTCCTTCCCAAGTTGCTTATGGTCAAAATGTTCTATCATAGCAATACAAACTCTAAAACATGTTCTCTAAGTATGTTTTTACATTACATTATCCCTTGTTACATAAGTTGAAATAATGCATCCTGTGTTTGTATGAGTGTATGTGTGTATGGGTGTGTATACATGTGAGTGCGCATGTATGTGTATATGTATACGTGTGTGAGTGAATGTGTGAGTGTGTACATGTGTATGTGTGTGTATGTCTATATGTGTGAGTGTATTGTGAGTGTGTGTATGCATATAAATGTGTGCATGTGTGTGAATATGAACATATGTGTGAGTGTGCGTACATGTGTATGAGTCTGTGTACATGTGTGTGAGTGTGTACATGTGTGTAAGTGTGCATGTGTGTATATGTGTGTGGGTATATATGTGTGTAAATGTGTGTGTGTGTACATGTGTGTATGTGTATACATTTGTGTAGAGACACAAGTTTGCCATTGTTTCCTCTCCCTCCTTCGGTGTCTGAGGCAGGGTCTCTCACTAAATGTGGCGCTCCCTGATTTGGTCAGGCGAGTGGCCAGTGAGTTGTAGATATCTCTGCCAGGTTTGTACATGGATGCTGGAGATCTGGACTGAAATCATCATGCCTGCTTTGTGCCAGGCACTTGAGCAAGGATGTTCGTGGTGCCCGCCCCCCATTAGCTGGGTTGTGACTTCAAAGCTCAGTCACGCTTCTCAAGCATCAAACATCTCAAAATGTTTCCCAGTCTCTGAGATTGACAGTGATGGAATGTGCTGGTCAGCCTTTATTCCTAATCACCCAGGAAAGGGGCGTTTTGAGAAGAAAATGCTGATCGACAATTTGTTGCTTCTTTTCTTTTTCTCCAACTACACACACACACACACACACACACACACACTCATACTTATAGAGACTTTACAAATCTCTATGGTTACTTTAAAAGCTGCTTCACAGATCAGCGAGAAAGCCCTCATTTCCAAATACTTGCTTTTATGATAATATGTTCAGAAACTATAGAGTTACTAAGAGCAAGAAGACTACCTGTATTTCTACTACATCCTTAAAGCAATCATTTCTGTATATCAGAGAGATTAGACTGCTTACCACACTAAGAAAATCCACCCCTAGAACTAATATTTTGTGGTTAACATAAAAGTTTCTCAAGTAGAAATTAACTGTGTCTATGAAAACAACGTGCATAAAAATGAGAGGCCAAATTTGGTCAGATAAATCCATTTAGAAACAAAGGAAAATTATGTCATAATATTCAAAGAAAACACACTCATGTTTACTCAGCTTGAGGGGAAACGTATTTGACCTCACGTATCTTTTGAGTCTATATTTTCATTTTCATGAATATAACTGTTTCTTAAGCAATCTGTGTTAAAAAAAAATACATGCATTTTTTTTTTAAGCCAGAGATGTGCTTTCTGGTACAGCCCTTGCCTGGCATTTATGAAGCCCTGTTTTCTATTATTTGAACTGCAAAGCTAACTAATTAGTTGAAAAGATAAATATATTTCAGAGAATAAGAGAGGAACACACAAAGGAAGCCCGAACCCAAACATTTTATTTTTGATTCTTTGACAGTTTAATACATCCCCATAAGGGAGTTTAGTCCTTCTCAGCCTCCTTCTACTGAAACTCTCTTCCCAGCAATCCTGTCTTTCATGTGTGACCCGTAGGGTTGCCTGTGTGACCACTGGGGGAGGTTCTTTACTGGAGTATAGGAGACTCATCAAGGAGTCTAAAATTTAAAATGGTTCTCCTCCAGTCTTCGTTGCCTCTCTACATTGCATCGAAAAGGAGGGCCATCCTTGTCTTACAACTGGAGGCTCTCTGACGATGAAGGAAGGAAGGGTCAAAGATAAGCTGGGTTCCTCCTGCAGTCTACACAGCGGCTTCAGACTGCCTTGTGTAAACCGTCCGATGTGTAAGATGTATACACAAACTACATTCTTTTCATCTGTACTAATTGTTGGCATGGTCTGCATACAGACAGTGTTCTCTTGGCCAACAAAGCAGTTGTCTGGGGTGTGCTGTGTGGCCCATTAGGTAGACCTGTAGCCGCTGAACCATACCCAGAACCCATGAGGAACCCTGTCCTCCTCGCCTCCGTCTCTCTTCCCAGCTATTGACGTGAGCTCTTCACTCTTGACACACATCCCTGCCGCAGCCGTCCAATATCTTTGCAAGAAGGCAAAAGTTACAGAGCTATCAAACCAGGAACTGGAAACTAAATAAATGAGCCTTTCCCTTTTCATAGTTCATGGCCACAGATACTACCCTGTCGTGACTCTAAGGGAAATAATACATAGTAAGTACTAAATAAATCCTTAACAATTATTGGCCAGATCTTTTTTTTTTAAATTAAGGATGCTTCTTTTGTGTCTATTTAGTTCTTTCTAATAATGTTATCTCTAAGGGAAAAAGTAAGACTGGCAAATAAAATGCTAACAAGCCTCCACATCGTGTTTTGTTTTGCAAAAGGTGCAAAGCGCTCTCCCCATGAGCTAGGAACGCTCTATCTGAAGTCCGAGCGCTCATTCTGCACGGGCAAGCGACAGCTTACCTTCTGCTTTGTTGTTCTTCCTCTTCAGCCACTTTTCCACAGTCTCTGCACTAACACTCTCAGAAACAAACTCATCTAATACCTGGGGATGGAGAGAAAGATAGGCCTTCACCTTCTCGTCCGTCAAACCTGCAAGAGAACCGGAGAGAATGACATTCACCTATGTGGCACCTTCAGGCAGGAAGTATGTAGACACACCCTGCTAAGACTCAGCAACTTCCCTCCTCTGCTGCAGAGAGCTGGCGGGGGTGGGGGGGGGTGTTGGTACTGGGAACAGGGTTGCTACTTGGCATTAAGGGTAAAACTTTGGAAGCACGCGGGTGATGACTCTACAGGATGCCACAAAATAGTAACCACTTATGTACAGACGCTAGGATAAGGAATTCTACCTTAGCAGAGCGAAGCTGGGGGGTGTGAAGTCAGAGCTCCAGCAGTTTCTGATGGTTATTGGTAAATAACACCAAAGAGCTGTTCCCCCAACTGCCAGTGCTGGGGGCATGAGAGCCAGGCCGCGCCTCTCTATTGTGCCTGGCTTGTGCTGCACAAAGCATTCGCTGCATCAATTAAACCTGGCGTTGCACCGTGGACGGGTGTCAAAGGGATGGATGACTGTTAGTCACCGTTCAGTGTTCGCCCATGATTCACACCGTTCAATGTGTTAGTCATCCATGTCAGCTCAGGATGCTCTAGCCGCTTTCTCCATCGCTGTTAGAAGTCAACGGTTTCGCTGAAGTTTCCACCCCCTTGAAAGCCATTGGCTATATGTAAGACAAAGTAATCTTATATGGTTTTCATATCAGAGATTTGAAATTAAAACAGTCCCGAACACAAGTAGAATGTGAAAACTGCTCTCAGTGCCCTATGGTCACTGAGACTGAATGAATGTCTGTCCCTGGGGATGGCCAGATGACAGCACCAGAAGAACCTTGCCTTTGACACAGACTGAGTCTGGTTTTTGTCCTTCCAGAGAGAAGGTCACATATTTCCAGAGATAAAGTGGCACATCCACATGTGTTAATTAACTCTGATGATCACCTAATGCACAGTAATCAAGACCTTACAGCTGAACTGGGTAACCAAAAAGACAGATGGCTCCTTTCAGTGACTTCAGTCCTTGAACCATCGACAGCCACACGATATGCACACAACATCTTTGAGAGAAGGGAGGGAGACCTGTCCTATCCCTTATGGGCAAAGGTACCTGTGGAACAGAATCCGATTTGGTATTTCCTGCAGGATGCTAAAGGAATCCTGAGGAGTGCTCATCTGACAGGGCAAGGCGCATCCCTAGAGAGTGAAAGACTTGGACCCTGGAGCAAAGGCGATAGGTAGAAGACAGATGATGTAAATAAAGATGGTAATCTTTTTCCTATGCCCACAAAAGTTAATTCCTCGGGACTCCTTCCACTGCTTTGATGACACACCTCACGGTCCCCACCCTAACTTTCCACACGCCCTTGACGTCCTCGTTCTTGTCACCTGCTCGCTAGGATATCCGCACTGTGGATCAGGAGTCTCCATGCATTTTCAGTCTCTGGTCTTTGAACACTCCCCTACCACCTCAAAGAGGCATACCCTGTGAATCTAAAGGGACCACCTCCTCATTTCTTTTTTTTTTTTTCTGAAGAGATTTTACCTCTCATCTCCCCTTCCCTGTGACCTCTACTTTCCTATTTCCCAGAGAGCCAGGCTACGTATGAAGTCTTAACTCAGAGCCCTTATTATTCGGCGCTGTGATAAGCTCTGTTCTGTTTGCAAGTTGTATATTACATAAAGGACCTGCACCCAAAATAGACTCTTAAAAGTCAACCATAGGCAAGCAAGCGGCCAGCTTTTAAAAATGGACCCAAAGCTGAACAAATAGCTTAACAAAGAAGATGCAGATATCACAAATAAACACAGAAAAGGTACTAATTGGTCATTAGTGAACTGAAGGTAACATGAAAACAAGACTCAACTACATACTTATTACAATGGCTAATGTCCAAAACCCAGGGAGCGGTAATTGTGGGTGTGGAGGCAGAACACCAGTTCTTGCTCCCTGCTGGTCAGCGGCCAACCGGGATGCTATTTTGGGAGATAGGTTGTTAGATTATTATCACTTAAGTAAAGTTGTCCTGTATGATCCAATAATATCATCTCTCATTAGACGCAGTGTTAGCCCGACCCACATGGAAACCCATGTCCACTTGAAGACCTGTATGTGAACACTTCATGAAAGGCTTTCTTCCATAACCTGCTAATTCTGGAAGCATCCGAGAGCTGTCTTCTAATAAGTGAAGACAAACTGTGCACGTCTACTTAACTGTTAGCTCTTGAGAAGAAGACACGATGAGAAGCCAGGGAAAGACATAGGTGAGCGTAGGGAGATAAGTCACTCTGTAGGGCTATGCGTTAAGTAGCTGCAGTTATAAGATACTGGGGGAAAAGTTCTAAGTCCAAGGAGAATGGAGGGAGGCTGACTGTGTAAAACACAGTAGGTCTTGTGGAGTCAAGACATTATTCTGTGATAATTGGTGGTAGATAAATCATACACTTGTCAAAACCCACTGAATCTTACAGCACGGTATATAAAATCATGATCCATGCCCGTGTTTACAGAACGGAAGGCTGGAAGTGGATGACATAACGTGACAAAAATGTCAGAAACATTTCCGTTCCTGCAATGAGTCCTGCACCATTCCCACAGCAGTGTGCGATCACTGTGAGTGCTGAGAGACAGGAGGTTTGTCCTTTAGGATGCATCCCGTTAGGGTTACCAACACGCCCACTGGAAGAGTCATCTCTCAGTTAAAATATCAACTGGATGCAAACTGAGATTCAGATCAGACACAGCTTTAAATGTTTCTTCAGGACAACTTCTCATTCGAATAGAGGGATCCACGCGTGCTGAGGGTGAGTCGTGCCTGAGTGGAACCAACTGGAGGTTCTTGAGGATGGTGTTAATGTAAGTTTGGATTAGAAGACACTCGACAGTTGCTTTCTAGGAAAAGTGATGCTTTCTCAGTCCTAACTCCATGCTGTACCTGTCCAGAAGGCTCTGGTGACTGTGGAGGGCCAGAGGCACACAGTAGATGCCCAGCCTGCCCTTCAGCTTCTGCCATACTTGCAGCCCACGACACCGCACTACAGAACCACACGCTCCTCTCATTCAGCTCTTCCCCACAATGGTGGTTCCTTCATCACAAATTAGGTACCAGGTTCACAGGCTATAATAAGTCGCAACCCTAGCTTCTAATTCTAGGGTATACAAAGCCAATGGGCCTTTCTCTGGGCCTGTGTTACAACTCCCTCAGTGTTCAACCCACGTGTGAACAGAATGTAATGTAAACCATTCTCCCTTTCTTAAAGGCACTGCCCGTGTCATGTGTAAGGCAGACTCAACAACACTATCTCCTACTCCCTGCAAAAGCCCAGGCCCTGAAGGACACCCTGAAGTATGAGAGGTGGGACAGGCTAAGCAATGGCGTGGACAGCTTCAGAGAGATGCTCAGTGTGGAGAGCACCTGGTTCATGGTCATTCAGCTTAATCTCCGTGCCACGTAGTTAGGGCTCTCAGATTTGGCCTTAGGCCTTCCACCTTTGAGTTCAATGATTAAGAGTAGATAGAATCAACCATTTGGGAATCTCCAGACAGATAGATGTCTCGAGACACGATCCAAATCTACAACACCCTCCTTAGGCCGGTTGGTTCATTCTTCCACAACTGGTTTGCTTCTGGGGGACTTCTCATGGCCTGAGAATTCCTGCGGTCTACCAAACCAAGAGCTCGTGCATAGGTGAATTTCTGTATAAAGTCTTAGTGGTGCCAAAAAAGGCAACTCCAAAATATATACCAGAAACCTTTGCCCTTAATATATATTACAAGATAAATGAGTACTTTAAGAAATGTTAGTGCCTTAACACAAAATCTGTCAAGCCTAAAAGTCAGATCCATCTGTTCTGACAATTGCAAAATCCAACTATCTCTTCCTTCCTGGGTCTTTCCTTACCTGGTGAACATACTCCAGCTACTGAAACTGCTTCCCCGGATAAACGATACAACAGCTAACTGCTATTGGCTATTCGCAAGTGAGCGTTTCTGGCACAGCTGGTATACAGGGATGTTGTCCATAAGCAGACGCTGAGCTACATCCACTGGGCAGCTCCGTTAGGTCTCTGAGAATTGGGTGTCTGGTACACAACACAGAGTCACTCACTCCACACAAGACACCGTCCCAAGTCACAGTCCTGGGTGTAAAAGTAAGGGCAGAAACACAGAGGCATCGGGTACTTAGATCTGGGTGTTCTCTTGGCCACAGAGACAATAACCAGGGTTAGAACAGGGGACACAGACCAACAACCTATCAACTCCGTTCCTTCGTGTTTTCTTCTCTCCGAGACCATGAGTTTTACAGATTGTTCCTGTCCAGAGCCACCCCTCTGCTTTGGAGCAGCACTTGACACAGATTACAAACCGGAAACGCTTGCCTCTTAAAGCCTCAGGATTTGGTCAGGGAGCGGGAGGGAAGGGTCAGCCTCTACCTCCTAAGACCCACCCTGGTCTAGCTTGAAGATGAGGAGTGGTCAGCAAACCAGCCCCACTTCCTTGTGGTTCTCCCGCCTTTCTGCTCCAAGATACCAAGCCCTCGCCCCACTGCCTGACTCCTCCACACCCTCCGTCTTGCCTGAGGGAGGCATTTAGACCAGAAGCAACTTGACCAGAGAGCCCTCCCTAACCGCACCCTCAGCACTGACTTCCCCATGGTACCCTGCTCGAGCCACACCATGCCTTTGCTATCAGAGGAAATCACCCATGTGCTGAGTGGCCACTCGCTAAACATCAGCTTTTCAAACGAAGACTAAAATCTCTCTGGGTGTAATAACTGGTAACTAGTCTGTCACTGTCTCCATAGAGCACGTGTTTTGAAGAGTCACAGTCACAGAAAGGCTACTCTTTAGGGAAGCCTTGGTTGGCATGTGGGGATGAGGTTGTGAGTGTATGTGCAATCCACAGATAGGTAAAGGCCAGGTCACTGGGTGACAGCCTGGTCTCCGTCACCAGTCTTCTTTCTAGAAGTCTGAAGTTAAGGGAGTGTATAGACAGAGTTTATCTGTATGATAGGTATTATGGCCACGGCCTCAGTTTTAAAAACCTGAGTCCTGAATCTCCAATGTGCTCTGCTGACCCTCCTCTACACACGTCCCAAGTTAGTGATGGAGAAACCGAGAATGGCCTCAGGTGGCTCCAAGACGAAAGGTTCTTGGAGGCATGAACCAGCATGTCCCCTCACTGCCCAGCTCCGTGAGATCCCAGACACGGCCCAGAATCCACACCAGGCAACCAAGTGCCAAGAGAGGAACTTCTCAGCTGCCTCTCTGCTCCTGCCTCAATTACCACTGCCTCAGCATTCCTGGGGCGGGGGGTGTGTGTGGGGGGCTTTCCTTTCTCTCTTTTGTTTCTGCACAAAGTTCCCATGCCCATGTGACACTTCCTGCGAAGGCAGTAACTTTGTCCCATAAATAGTCGGCATCCTTCTGACATCCCCGATCCGACGACACTCCTTAAAAAAAAATGTCCCTCGCCCACTGCCTGTTGTAATTAGATAAATGTTTATGAGCGTAAAGACGTAGGCATAGTTCCTTCTCAACACTTGTCAAATACAGGAATGGATTAATAGGCTCTAAACTTTTTTTTGGGGGGGGCGTTGTTTTAAAAGGTCGAGTCTTTAGGTGGAAATCACCACATGGTAACCCCGAGGTTATGGAAGAAACAACTCTGGAAAACGTTGCTCTCGCCGTGGCAAAGGGGAAAAGCAGGATGTGGGAAGAGGAGCCTGAGGGGAAGATGAAGGTCTTGTAGTACTTGCGCTTGTCTCTCGCAAATGCACATCAACACATTTTCATTACACGCAGGCACATCCCACTGACCCTGGTGTGATGGGTGCTGGGGCCCCTTACTGCTCCTGCATTAGCAGCCTGAGGGGCCACAGGGCTTCCAAGGTATGGCTTCCAGGGCTCATTATTTGCACTTATCAAAGGCCCCTCCCACCTGGCCCCCAAGACCACCACTGAGGTAGGCCTTCAAAGTTACTTTAAGAAACCGAAACGCGAACTTGTCGCTCTTGGTTCAAGATAAAGATGGAGATGGTTTTTAGGTTTCTGAGCAGGACCTCTAGGAGTAAGATTAAGCTCAAAATTTTCTACCCGAGGGAAGTCTGGAGTGGGGAGGATATACACCCCTACTTCTCAGCTCAAATTTACAGTAAGCTGGTGGCAGGCTAAGACCTGCCTGCACTGCACACAACGCAACTGATGCTCACTCAGCTACTAGGAGAACATCCCTCTTCCACAGAGAGGCTGCCCTTCCTCTCAAGAAATCCAGACATGCCTTTCCTCTGGAAAAGCTCATGCTGTCGCTTTAAACCAGTACAACTTTTCAAAAGCCCACGCCTAGCTATACGTTCGCTGCTAATGGCATTCCAGAAGAGCGGGTGTTTCAGACAGAGCCCTGAGTGCTTGAGGGCCTGTCAGACATGGAAACGATCCCACTTGACCGTGTGCCGGAAACTACTCCATGTGAAAGTTTCCAGCAGTACCACCCAGGGAGCGGAGACCGGGGTGACAGCTGCAGGGACAGAGAGCGCGTGCTGAGGACACAAACACAAAGGCAGATTGGTAAGCCAGAATGAGAACTCTGCCTCAGTGACATACTCAGAAAAGAGTAGGCGGGAACCTTACAGTCAAGACAGAAGCACCAGTAAAGAAAAACCCGAGGCTCTCAAGGCTCGACACAGCTTCTCCTAGCTGATCCTAACTTAGCTCAAACGGATGCTAAACCGAAACAGTTGATTTGGATTAAAGGCACAAAAAGCCACTAAGCTAGAGTCCGGTCGATCCCATATTGATGTGACACTGTAGAGATACTGATAGTCACAATGTCAAAATCAAATTCTGCTGTGTTCAAATGCTCAGACACAGGGCGACAGCCTGAACTGCAAAGCGACAGAATCGAGTTGTGACAGAGCTTTACGCTTCGACTACCACGTGGACAGTGACCTTGTAGAGAAGTATGTCTGCGACCAACAGGGACGGCAACCTTGCATGTTGGTCAAATCATGTCTGCGCTTAAAGCCACAAGAACTTTTACATCCATCCCTGTCTCCAAGTTCTCAGTGCAGGACTTGATAAATGTCCTTTAAAAAAGGAATATAGAAAGATACTTTAGAAGTGAAAGTAGGGAAAAGAGTTTTATGTAATTTAGTGTAGGGGGGGAGAATATAGGAGAAGTGGGGAAAGAAGGAAGGTCCCCTCCAAAAACAGTCATGTAGACTCCAAAACTAAAAAAAAAGAAAAAAAAAAGAAAGAGAAAAAAGACATTGTGATGGTTTGTATAATATGCTTGGCCCAGGGAGTGGCAGTGTTAGGCAGAGTGGCCTTGTTGGGGTAGGTGTGTCACTGGGTGTGGGGGCTTTAAGACCCTAGTCCTAGCTGCCTGGAAGCCAGTCTTCTGCTAGCAGCCTTCAGATGAAGATGTACAACTCTCAGCTCTCCTGCACCATGCCTGCCTGGACGATGCCATGCTCCCACCTTGATGACGATGGACTGAACTTCTGATCCTGTAAGCCAGTCTCAAGTAAATGTTATCTTTTATAAGACTTGCCTTGGTCATGGTGTCTGTTCACAGCAGTGAAACCCAAACTAAGACAGCCATGCAAACTATTTTAAAATTAAATTTAGAAAGGAGAATAGTTGCTTTTATTTGTTATGGATATTGAATACCTGGATCAAATTATTTTTTTAAGAAGTCATACCTGGGCTGGGCGGTGGCTCAGTGTACAGTAAGGTGCTTGCCATTTAAGCACAGGAAACTGAGCTGAGATTTCCAGCACAGCCCTGTGAGACAGGAGGATGCCAAGGACTTGCCGGACACCGGTCTAGCCATTCAGCAGTGAGCTACAAGTTCAGGGAGAGACAAGTATGGAAAGCTGAACTGGAGTTCAATCACAGAAGACAGTAGATGAGGAGGAGCTCTGACCTCCATGGGTACAAGCCTGCCTACATACATGTACACACAGATGAGGGGCTCTGATCTCCATGGGCACAAGCCTGCCTACATACATGTACACACAGATGAGGGGCTCTGACCTCCATGGGCACAAGCCTGCCTACATACACGTACACACAGATGAGGGGCTCTGACTTCCATGGACACAAGCCTGCCTACATACACGTACACACAGATGAGGGGCTCTGACTTCCATGGACACAAGCCTGCCTACATACACGTACACACAGATGAGGGGCTCTGACCTCCATGGACACAAGCTTGCCTACATACATGTACACACAGATGAGGGGCTCTGATCTCCATGGGCACAAGCTGCCTACATACATGTACACACAGATGAGGGGCTCTGACCTCCACAAATACACACCTACCATCATGCACATATACACAGATAAAAGGGGGAGAAAAGCCTCATCTCCACTTTAAATCAGTCCATTAAAGCCCTGAGAAGCTCTAAAAGTGGAAAGTCCCACACCCTCTTGTTGAGTATTCCCCAGGAACAACCCCTTTCACTTGTTAAAAGGATTTGAAAAGACAGGATTGACTGATCATAAACAAAGAAAATCAAAATTTATGCAAATCTTCTCAGAATGAGCTGAAATCATTTTTTTTCCCCCAGAAAAGCTGGGAAACACCTTTTTTTCTGAACATGGTGACATGTGCCTGCAACCCCTACATTAAAAACTGTGAATAGGACTGAAAATTCTGAGGCCACGTAGGGTAGGTACATTAGGCCAGTGTGGAAGTGTGGGTTCTACTGTATGACCCAGGAAGGATGGAGGAGGGTGGAGGGGGTAAGAATGGGGATGGAGAAGGGGAGAGAAAGAGAATGAAGGAAAGAAGTTTCCTAAAACGTCTGATCATAAAGTCATCTAGAAATGTCATTTTTTGAGAATTAATTTATAAAATGATATTACTATTTGCATCTCTTTGACTCAACATCTGGCTTATAAGTAATACTGAGGCCTGAATAGCAGGCGCTATGGTCCTTTAGGGTGAATCAGAATTGAGAACAGACTATAAATAAAGAAAACAGATGATCGTTTCGCAAGGCTGATAAGGACACTTACAGTAGTTACTGTGGGGGGGGAAGTAAGAAACACCTTACAGAAGAGATCCATTCTGGTTCCTACTTCGAGGCACAGAGTCTGTCACTGCCAGAAGGCCCAGCAACAGGCACGGCCTACATTGTGAAGGTGGCAAAGTGGAGGTCATAAGCCAAGCAGAGCAGACCAGTTAACTCTCAAAGACAGACTCCGGACACCCACTGTTGCAGCTAGACCCCTACCAGCTAAGGAGCCACTGCCCAGAGAGCCTGTCAGGGTCATTTCCCATCAACTCATGGGAGCCTGTTTACAGGACCACGCTGATGTGAACTGTTCTCAGGGCAAAGGTCCTGATACTCACTCAGTGAGTGTTTACTTGGTGTTTCTGCAGAGCACTTACATCTGCCGTTGATGCCCCGGAACACAGCTGCCCAGCTCACTTTACGAGAGGCCTCTGATGCCGTCTAAGCCTCACAAGAGGATGAGCTGACAAATTAAAGATAACTGAGGCCGGAGGCGACGTCAAAGGAAACTCTGGCTTGAATAGTGACCACTAACGTCAGAACGGGACAGTAAATACCACAGGTCCCGGAGGAAAAGACAATAGTCTGGGTTTAGATGGGTGGAACCGCGATTGTCTATATGGACAGTTCTAATATGCTGTAGGGAATATAAATCTGTGGCTCGGCAGGAAACAGAGCTAAGAGGGATGTCCTCGAATCATCCACATTGAACAGCTGGGGAGAGTTACGTGGGGCTCAGGCACAAGGACTCCAAGCAGCCGTAGAGAACCTGGCTATGGAAGCTTGCATCTGCCCCGTGAGCACTGGGAGCTCAAAAGCCAGAAAGCCTGATGAGCTCCGCAAAGAGTTCTGGGGTCAAAGGCAGATCCTGTCTCAAAAACACTGGAGGAGGAAGCTTCTGAGGAAAACCAGCAGCCTCTGATATCCACACATACCTGCATAGGCCAGTGTGACAACATGAGTGTCAGCAGGTGTGCTGTACACATGCACAAACACATATACATACATGCATAAATATAGACACATATGCATACACATACATACACACACATATACACACTCACACACACATACATACATACACACACACACAAATACACACACACAAACATACACATATACACACGCAAACACACACATAAACACACATATATACATCCTCACATATACATACACATATATATACACACATATACACACATTCACACATACACATACACACACATATACACAGTCACACATACACATACACATATACACACACATACATATACTCATACATACACATATACACAGTCACACATACACATACACACACACACATACATATACTCATACATACACATACACACACATATACACACTCACACATACACATATACACACACACATATACATACACACATATACACACACACACACATACATATGCACGTACATACATATACACACTCACACATATCTATACACAGACATACACATACACTCACAAACATATATACACTCACATACACATACATATATGCATACATGTACACTCAAACACTCACACATATACACACATATACACATGCACTCAAATACACACTCACACACTCACACACATATGCACACACTCACTCACACACACTGGCTGGTTCTGTGTCACCTTGACACAAGTGAGAGTCATCAGAGAGGAGGAAGCATCAGTTGAGGACATGCCTCCATGAGACCCAGCTCTACAGCAGAGTCTCAATCAATGGGGGAGGCCCATTGTGGGTGGCGCCATCCCTGGGCTGGTGGTCCTGGGTTCTATAAGAAAGCAGGCTGAGCAAGTCAGGGGAAGCAAGCCAGTAAGCAACACCACCACTTCCCACATGGCCTCTGCATCAGCGCTGCCTCCAGGTTCCAGCCCTGCTTCAGTTCCTGACCTAATCTCCTCCATGATGGACTATGATCTGGAAGTGTAAGCCAAATTAACCCTTTCCTCCCCAACTTGCTTTTTGGTCATGGTGCTTTTGTCTAAGCAAAAGAAACCCTAACATCAACAATAAACAACAGGAAGTTCTTTTCTTTCTGCACACACACACACACACACACACACACACACACAATTTGTCAACAGAGTATGCTAAGCACACATGCCAACATACATAAGCTATGCACACAAATTCAATGACCCCTGTGTGTCTTTTGAAGGTAGTAAAATCGGACAGGTCAACTGATTTGAAATACACACAGCCTTTCCAGCCCGTTTTCTAGATTTATAGAACGATAACTATCATTCAGCTCATATGTTTCATTAGATTTACAAATAACGCATGAAATGTATAGAAGTGGCAGCTACAGTAAGGAGACAAATGAAGACCTGCCTTGTGTGTACATACACGTGTGTATGTGTGTATTCCCATGACCCCCCTCCCACTTGGGAGATTCAGGGTGTTCAGACAGAAGGATCTAGACATTGTGATTTCAGTAAATAGATTAATGAGCATCTCTCAGCTGCAATTCTTGGCTGAAATCCCTTCTTCCTCCCAGGAATCTTTCAAACATAGGTCTCCAAGCTTCTCCTGGGAGGGGGGTGGATTCAGTATTTACAGCCTGATTGCCTGGTAGATTTTTCAAGGAGGCGACTCCCAAGAGCAAATCATTCCTGAGAGCAGAGTTGCTGAGGAGACCCTGGAGGAGCTCTGACCCTGCTTCTCAGCTTTACCCCTAAGAACCAATGAGAATGAGGCCGGTGGGACCCTGTCACAGTCTGAAGAGAGACAGTGAAACAACGAGGAGAGGAGATAATCTTTATAAAACGGACACCTCAGGAACAACTTCTCTCTAAGCCCTTGCACCAAGCCTGTTCGGATCTCATAACCGAAAATACCACCTCCGGCTGCTGGCTCTGGCTCGTGCCCACGAGGCTGTCATGGCTAGCGTCGATAAGCTTCAACCTCGCCTGGTCCTGCAAAGTGGGTGAGCTCCTCTTGCAGGGAAGGGTGATGCCCTTCACCCTCAGATGTACCATGCAATTGTAATTGGTGGTCGTTTCTAATTATCTATTCAAGATGTTCAAAAGTAAATCCCATATAGGAAGGCTGCTGGCTAGAGGCATGTTGGGAATTTCAGAGATCATATTTTATCCCTCGTTTGTAGATTAGAAATTGCAACATGTAAGTCAAGGCTTCTTACAGCCTGCCGGAACGTACTCTCCCTCCCCAACTTTCTTAATAATAGCATGGATGAGGGCTAGGCTTGGTCCTCAGCACAAGGGAGGAGGAAACGAAAAGAAAGAAAAGAAATGGGGTGGGGGGTGGGGGGAGGCAGCTAGAATCGGGCTTGCAATAACAGTTTTTCCAAGGCAGGTCAAAACTCCCTACAGCATTATGGCTACCATGTCAGAGAGATCTCATCTTGGTACTTATTGAGATGTCAGGAAGACGCTGAAGAAGAAAAGGAAGGTAAAGTTCCACTTTGGGGCCTGTGCAGTTACTGATGGCACCTAGTGACAAGAATGGTTCCATTCCATCCACTCAGACTCCAGGCTTTAGAAAGCTTTCTGTGCAGAAATTCTCCAAGAACACCCATCCTTCAACAGCCTGTATCATGTGGTCACCGGTCAGAGTCAGCAGGGAACACAGCACCAGTTACAACCACAGGACCTCGAAGATCACAGCAGACTTCACTTAGTAAGCGAGGGGTTGGGGGTGGAGAGGAATTCACAGACCAAATGAAGCTCGAGAAGAAGGAAGACCAAAGTGTGGATACTTTGGTCCTTCTTAGAAGTGGGATCAAAATACTCATAGGAGGAGATACAGAGATAAAGTGTGGAGCAGAGACTGAAGGAAAGACCATCCAGAGACTGCCCTACCTGGGAATCCATCCCATATACAGTCACCCAAACCAGACACTATTGTGGATGCCAACAAGTGCTTGCTGACAGGAGCCTGATATAGCTTTCTCCTGAGAGACTCTATCAGTACCTGACAAATACAGAGGTGGGTGCTCTCAGCCAACCATTGGACTGAGCACAAGGTCCCCAATGGAGGAGCTAGAGAAAGGACCCAAGGAGCTGAAGGGGTTTGCAGCTCCATAGGAGGAACAACAATATGAACCAACCAGTACCCCCAGAGCTCCCAGGGACTAAACCACCAACCAAAGAGTACACGTGGAGGAACCCATGGCTCTAGCTGCATATGCAGCAGAGGATGGCCTTGTTGGACATCAAAGGGAGGAGAGGTCCTTTGGTCCTGAGAAGGCTCAATGCCCCAGTATAGGGGAATGCCAGGATAAGGAAGCAGGTGTGGGTGGGTTGATGAGCAGGGGGAGGGGGGGGATGGGATAGGGGGTTTTCAGAGGGGAAACCAGGAAAGGGGATAACATTCGAAATATAAATAATGAAAATATCTAATAAAAAAATTAAAGTAAAAGAGAAGAAAATGAAAGTGTGGGCCTGGGTGGACATGTCACTTCTCACTTGCTCTAACACAGGTCTGGCATAGCCCTCATGTACCCTCTTCAGCCTCTCTGTCACTGCCTAGTTGACCATACCATGTATCTTGGAACAAAGACTTTAGATTAGTTCAAACGTCATAGAGGAGAAAAAAACGTTTTAAAAGGTAAAAAGACTTTTTTTTAAATAATCAAATGCTTTTTACGTTTAAAAAGTTCCCCAGAGGGGAAATACCATGATTCTCATGATGATATATTCAGACCTAAGAGAATAATCGGAAATCGATTCCAAAGCGGGGATTGAAAAGACCCTCATTCTCCTGAGCCTGATCCACAACCATCCGCAAGAAGGCAGTGAGCGTTCTCCAGCTGGCACCCTGGCATCTGCTCTCTCCCACTGCCTGTTTGCAGCCACCCAAGGGCCACACAAGAACTGACATAAGGTATGTGACCTGCTTCACCCAACCCAGAACTCTCAGGCAAGTAAGTGGCTAAGAGAAAATCCTTTGCCCCCCTCCCCCACCCCCCCGAGAGTCTGCTGCTCTGTGGTTAGGAGCGCGGCTGCTCTTCCAGACTAGCGGGGTTTGGAGACCCTCTGGAAACCACCCCCCCCCCAGTCATGCCCAGGGCGATCCCAACAAGAGAGGCATCAAGAAAGGGCAGGAAAATGAGTTGACCAGAGCTTGCTTGATCTGCTAAGATAAGCCGTGAGTCCGTACATCCAAGGATGCTTGGGAACCTGGAAAAAATGCAAAGAAAATACAAGCGAAACCTAAGGTTGTTGGAAAATGAAGAAAAGCAGACGTCTGAAAGCAGCGAGTGCATCGTCGCTCTCAGCAGATCCAGGGTGAGTGGCCACCGGCCTCCATTGTCAACTTACTCTATGGGAGTCTCCTGGGAGATGAAGACACCTGACTGCATCTCTAGAACTGCTCCTAGACAGGGGGAGCCCTTATCCTGAATATGGGTGACACTATCCCCCTCCCATCCAGGAGCTTGGACAGGATAAAAGTGGGGAAAGGAGGCACAGAGCCAACTTCTTGGAATAATGCAAGGAGACTAATGCAAGGGGGAAGGGTGTGTTTAAAATATTGGGGGAGGAAAAATCCCCAGTCAAAAGCCAAACTATCCTGATATAAGCGAAGGCAAAGTGGAATAAACCACACACAACATTCTTAACACAACCAAAGCAAAAAGTGGGGAAACAAGCCTAAGTTAGACAACATCGGAATGAAATTAAGACTGTTCCTTTTGCAGAAGAGACGTTGTGTGAACGAAATGACAAGCTACGGGTTTGGTGAACTCACCTACAAGCCACATATGCAAGGAAAGACCTGAATCCAAGATACATCATGAACTTCAAAACAAAACAAATACAAACAAAAATCCACAGAAAACAAATGACAACTAGTGTATGATCAAGATTTGAAAGAGACGGGTCCCCCAAATGACATATAGGAGCACACAAAAGTCACTAAGCCACAGGAGACAGGAAAATCAAAGCCACTACAAAACACCACAACATGGATCAGAACTGGTACCGGGAAGGTGGGGGGAGGGGGGAGAGACACTTAGCAAGCCTGAAGAGCGGCCAGCCCTCTCAAACGTTGTTAGTGGAGATTGGAAACAATGTTACTCACAAAAGAAACAAAAACTGATGATCATCAAAATTAGGTTGTGAGTTTCTCTAGTCCGCGCCATCCTGTGCTGGAAACAACCTGGAGCTCTTCATTGGTGGGCGGAGAGTGGAGCAGCTACACAGGAGATGCTACTGGGCACTCAGAGACAAATGAGGATATGTGAGTCCCAGATGGCACTCTATGGCATGGCACTAAATGAAAGCAGCCAGGCACATAGCCAGGCTCAAAACAGGGCTCGCTAGATGGTGGGACTGTTTCAGAGGCAAGATCCAGATTGTTCACTGGAAATGTTCTAGCCCATAGAATGACCCCAGCTTTGTGTCTCTTCCTCTGACCAAAAGCCAGTTGGATTAGTGAGGAGGTTTGTTAGCTGGTCAGACAGGAGGGGTCCTTTTGTTGAATACATGTTCATTTGATGTTCATTTGAGTAGGAGGAAATCAACTCACTGAGGAAAGGGCATCTCATAACTGACTGAGATCAGGATGAATCGGGAACCTAGTGACCCCCAAAGCATCACCACCCTATACCACCATCTGATTGCCAGCTGCTCCCAAAAGCTCCCCCTAATTGAAATACAAACAAATGTAAAGACTGAGAAACTTGTCTCTTAAATCACAGAAAGTTCTAGAAAAGTTATTGATATAGTAACAACAAATCAAATTTATTTTCCTAACCATCTTTGATCATAAAAATAAATTCGTGTTTTCCTAGAAGTATTCTGGAAAGACAAAAAAAAAATCTAAAGCTAAATGTTTAAAGAGATTAAGATCTGTCATAGAATAGCAAGCATAATTAAGCCATGGCAGCTGTGCTCACTAAGGGCTTCTCTGAGGAACAAAAACCTCAGGAGGCATGTCTTCCTGGTGCGAACAGCAAATGTCTTAGCACCCATCCAGATGGTTAGAAGTGCCTTCTGGATGCAGCCAGGAGAGACATGTGCCACTTTACAGGAGACCTTTAGACCTTTGTGTCTGCGGGAGAGCATCTATAACAACAAGAAGTTCAGCAAAGCAAGCAGGAAGCCAGCCGCTCCGTTGCTGCTGGCCACCAAGTGTCACGGGCTGTGTACGTGCACATGTGCGCCATCCTGTGCTGCGAGACAGCACGGCGGGTCTGTCTACACCAGGATCACCAGAGACCGGTGAGTGAGATCAACAGGCACAACACACTCAACTAAAGTAGATAGCTCAGCTCCGTGGCTTATTTGTAACTTGTCTCGAAGGAAGAGCAGTGGAATCTCGTACTCGCCAACTCCGGTGTAGACAATCTTACAGGTGTTTCTGCAGATGTTATGGACTGCCTTCGTCGTCGTGAGCTCATGGGTAAGGAGAAGAAAGGTGACAGCCGCATTAGCTCGGGATACAGCTCTGTATCCACAAAAGGTGCCCCTGCTATCATCTACCCAACAGGAGAGCAGACATTAAATGCTTGAACACCTCTGCCTGTCCAGCAGGCTTGGGTATCCTGAGGCAGACAAGTTGAGGCATCTGTTCTCAATGAATCACCTCTCCTTTTAGGTAACCAGTAGAAGACAGCACACGGGGGTGGGGGGGGGGTTGTCGCAATTATTCTTGCTTTTCAGTCAAGAAAGCAAAGATTCTGAGGTTAAATTACTCCATAGTACACGGTAGGAAAGGCAATTGACCCTTTGGATGGACACAGGACAGGGAAGTGCCATTGTTCCCTGCTCCTAAGTCATGGCACTTATAAAGATAGTTCTCTTCGAAGCAATTAATCCTCTTCTTCCCCACAGGCTTCCTTTCCTCCTCCCTCCCCCTCCCTCATCTGCATTCCTCAGATGTCTTCCTCTCCTGTGCCTCCCATTTCTTTATCCTATGGGTCAGATGACTGGGCACAGAATAGAAATGTTCTCCGAGATCAAGTAATTTAGTAAGTGTCCAAGAGCTTAAACTCAGCTGGCTAGCCTTGACTGGCCTTGGCGGTTTTACAAAGATGTGTGTTGTATAGGTGGAAACTGGGAGGAATAGACCTTTCCCTCCAAACAACACAAGTTGGGTGGTTGAAAGCTCACGGTGATCGAGCAGAGTCTCCCCAACAAGTGCTGACAGACTGTTCACTCCATACTCTCACTGGATATGACACGAGCCAGCAGGGACCGGTGCCATCTATGACAGTGAACAGGTAAGAGACTCCTCCAAGCTGGCAAATCTCCTAAGCACCATGAACCAGGTGCTTGGCTACGCTAGATATGATACACAGCCCTCTCGAGATGATCTTCACCAAACCTGTGGGGAGGGCACGGGGTGGGGCGTGGGGGGTCACGCAAGAAGAGCTAGCCTTTGAACTGGGTCTAGAAGACCCAGGAGAGATGGGCAAGAAGAGAGATGGCCTCTGACAAGGGCGACAGAATGGGCCAAGGCCTGGAGATGAGGGTCAGGAAACACTCACAGGAGAACTCTGAGTCACAGCAGGGCTGAGCAAAGCCGTGCCAGGAGAAGCTTGTAGAGATGAAAGTAGAGAGCAAAACTCCTTCTGACAGGCCTTTCCAGTCCTCAGCTGCTCGGTCCCCGAAGCAATGCACAGCTGCTACAAGACGGTCTGAGGAAGAGGTAACTGGTCAAGTCAACAATGTAAAACATGGTCAGAAGCAAGCAAGCGCCGCCCCCACACTTGGGGATGGGATGCAGTGGGTGGTACACACCAGGGCGCAGCAGGGTCCCCGCGTGCTAGAGAAACCTTTGTCTTCTACTACAGCCAATCCAAAATACAGCCTCCAAGCCAGGTGCTGCGCGCTTCAGAGATGCACTTTAAATCTATGAAAAGCCATGCAGACAGCTATTATACACACTTGAGTATTTACACAACGGGACGTCTACTGTGCAGGACAATACTGGTCAAGGACACACTCCTGGAGAGAAAGGGGATGGGAAACAGAATGAACGCGGCTGAATTCCACTCCAGAGGCACAGGAGCATCTCTATGAGGTCTGGAGCAACAGGGAAAAGGCAGACCTAACTTCTTCCAAAGTCAAGACTTTCTAACCTCTACCAGAGAGAAGAGAGCACCTCCCACAGTGCTATTTAGCACGGTTTTCTTAAACAGTTGCATATCGATAGGTATAATTAAAGGCACCGTTGTGAAATACACAGAAGCTTTTACACAATCACTGAACAAATAATGCTCCAAGATCCAGGGACACTTTCTGGGAAGAACTAAAAACAAACAAACAAAAACAAAACAAAACAAAGAAAGCACCTTTATTTTATTCTGACATCTGCAAGCTGAAGCCGTTAGTGACAGGAGTGTTGGGCACCTGAAAACTGGCCACACCCAAGGAGTAATAGGCTTCCTATGCAAAAGGCATAGTGGATCTTGAAAGTAAGATGGAAAAATACCTCACTGAGCAATTTAATATTAATTACAAATTAAAATTATTATTCTAAGTTTTAATAATCTAATAATATAAAATATAACAATGGCACAATCAATCATTTAAATCGTCACTAATAGATTGTTGAATCTATTATTAAAATTTTTACATCCTTTTTAAAAACTCTCGCATCGTTGGCTCTCTCTCTCTTTTTGAGACAGCGTCACACACAGCCCTTGAAATCCTGACCCTTCAGGGGCCAGGATGACTGGGGTGCGCACCTCGCCCGGCTCATTTCACGTTTCACCTCTACTGGACAGCACTGTTGCAGAAAACACCCCAGGGGTGCTCTTTCTCTTTAGATCATATACAGTGAACTAACTGTCCGCACAGCCGACACACATGGTCCTGTGTTCCACGTGGAGAAATTCGATGCTGCTGCTGCTGCTGCTGCTGCTTCTGCTTCTGCTTCTGCTTCTGCTTCTGCTTCTGCTTCTTCTTCTTCTTCTTCTTCTTCTTCTTCTTCTTCTTCTTCTTCTTCTTCTTCTCCTTCTCCTTCTCCTTCTGCTTCTCCTCCTCCTCTTCCTCCTGCTTCTTCTTCTTTTTCTTCTTCTTCTTCCTCTTCCTCTTCCTCTTCTTCCTCTTCCTCTTCTTCTTCCTCTTCTTCCTCTTCCTCTTCTTCATCTTCCTCCACCTCCTCCTCCCCCTCTTCCTCCTCTTCTTTCCCCTCCTCCTCTTCCCCCCCTCTCCTCCTCCTCCCCCTCTTCCTCCTCTTCTTTCCCCTCCTCCTCCTCTTCCCCCCTCTCCTCCTCCTCCTCTTCCTCCTCTTTCTTCTTTGGCAAGAGCACCGCACCATGGGACCACTGGACTACTGACTGAGCAGAACCCAGCTGACCCTTCTTGCTTCTGTGTTTTGAATCTCCGTAATTTGAATGTTCTGTCCTTGAGAATGCATATGTTAAAAACCTAATTCCCTTGGAAAGGTATCAGCAGGGAGCCTTTAGGAGTGACTGGATCTTGAAGGTGCAGCTCTCTTGGACAGGACTCACGATAGACGTCCACAGAGCTGCCCTGCATCTTCCTGTATAAGGAAACAGAAAGGCAGCTTCTTTGAAGCAAGCAGGTCCTCACAGGGCACGGATTCTGCCAGGGCAGCTTTGCCCTTGGACTTCCCGGCTCCGGGATACAAGAAAGGTTTGTCCATCAGCCACCGAGTTCAAGGTTATTCTGTTAAAGCTGCTCAAACGAGCTAAGACTGGCCAAACGGTGCAGGCTAAGCAAATGCCACCCTAGACTATGCATGGGGAAATTTACAGATGCTCCCCAAAAGCTCTATGGGGTACGTTACCTCGTGGGATTATAACAAAACCTTAAAGACACATAGGGTGGTCACTCTAATCCCCCTTCAGGACGCAAGTCCTCACACAGTTCTTCATCACAGAGCAACTTGCCCCAGAATACAAAGCAATCATTGGCAGAGGCTAGGTTTGAGTCTAGCCTGGACACATCGTAGGTACATCAAGGCAGGGTTTCAGAATGAGCTATTACTCTCCTTTCCTGTGGTTGCCATAACGAGTTACCACAGGCTGCCCAGTTAAAAACTATAGAAGTTGTTGTCTCTCTGTGCCTGGGCTCCTGGGGGTGCAGGGGAATTCAGTTCTTGATCCTGGGGCCACAACGCTTTCCCCTCTCCTCTGAAGCTCCTGTCTCCCAGCCTCTCAGGTGATACTGGCTGAAGATCTGGTGAACCCCCGGTGACTACACCTGGCTACATCTGCCAATGCCATTTTCCAAATAGAACAGCACTCCCAGGTTCTGCGTCCAGGACACAAGAGCATCCTTCTGTGGGACATCTAGTCTGTCCCGCTCTCTGGTTCTGTCCCTCACATCCTAGTCTCGGGCTTTTGTTCCTAAGAACAGCTGCTTTTAAAAGCCAGACAAAACAAAACCAAAAAGTACATATGATGATTAATAATGCTTTGGTGTTGGGCTGGGGCCGCCTTCTCTCTTGGGTTAATACTTCAGTTCGATGAAGCCAGGCTTGCATTCCAAACTGAATGACGTGTAGACAGCCCAGCCAGTCAAATCCAGGCTGCGATAATTCTGGACTGCCTAACAGCGATTCTGTGCTTTAATAAGAAGTCTCCTTGTAGTGAGACGGTGTGACAAGAAGCTTGCTGTAAAGACAGAATGAAACCCATAAGCAAGCTGAAGGGGAGTTTACTCAGAACGTAGCCATTTTTTATTGAAAAGCACCTTTAACTTGTGCACAAAGCCGGCAAAACCCTCTAGCTGGTACCACAAGTTGCCAGTTCAGTGAGAGACTAAGCCACAGAGGTGGGGTTTCTTCTGAGGGGGTAGAGCTAGAAGGGTCCAACTCCATCCCAGGCCTCATAATCAACTACCACCTGATCACCAGGACAGACTTCTGCTCTGGGGAGCTTCTTTCCTCTGGCATCGCTCTGAAGATGCAAACACACACATGTTCTGCCATTCAACAGCTATGCCTTCTGCCCGCATCATCCTTTCTGTTTGCAAAAGCTCTGAACTGCCCAAACTGACCTTTGCTTTGCAAAGGCGCTGACCAACTAACTCTCTAAGCCCAGGGCTCCTCCTCACACCTTCGGGACATGCCCTTCAGTTTGGGAAGACACATCCTTGTCCCCTTCAGACTCTTTGGCACTGCCCCGGCTGGGGGCCCTATACTGAATTCAAACAGAGAAGGATGTTTCCTTTCTCCACGTGTGGGTGCTTGAGGTTGGGGGATGGGGGGGTTAACACAAGGGAGGATGGGAGGGCAAACCCTGCAGGCATCTGTATGACACGCATTCACTTTTTTGCTGTTTGAGTCAAAGGAAACAATAGAAAACCAAAAAAGAAAAAAAAAGTTTTGTGTTCTGGAGAGGAAATCAACCGTGAAGCAGGACGGACTTTTGAGTGTGGGCTATGCGTAAATGAGTCACTTCTAAGAAAGAGAAACAGGGCAGAGTTGGAGCAGAGACTTAAGTGGAGTTTAACCTCGCACTGGCTTCAGGAAAGGAGAGGTCAGGTGTGATGGCATGTGCCGCCTGTGGAGTTCAAGGCCAGCCTGGTCTATATAGCTACTTCCAGGGCAGCCAGGGATGCGGGGCAAGACCTTATCTCTAAAAGGGCCTTTAGCTTCCTGAGGGCCACCTTTAGATTACACTCAGACAAGATAGAAGACCTCCCTCCCTACACTGGTAATCACAATACCACTTCAAAGGCCTTGTCTCCAGAGAGTTCCATGATGAAGGACTGGGTACCAGGGCGTCAACATGTGAGTCCTCCCTTTTCTGAAAGATCAATGAAAGGATACTACGAACTTCTTTTCTTAAATTAGGACTGTGGTGTGCAAGTGCGCGTGCATGTCTGCAAATGTGTGTGGGCTCGTGAGGGTGTGAGGCGCGTGGATACGTGTGCGTGTAGACATGGGTGTGTGCATGCGGACGGCAGAATCTCCTCTCTTGAACTGAGAACTTGCCAAATCTGACAGCCAGATGGTTCCTTGTCTCTGCCTCTCAGGTTCAGGATAGGATAGGATACCAGGCTTGCCCAGTACTCTTAGAGGTGCTGGGAATCTGAATGCTAGTCCTCATAGGAAGCACTGTCCCCTCTGAGCCGCCTCCCGAGCCCTCCAGAATAACCTTTTGTAGTAACTAGGAAATGAGTCTGCAGGTCTGAGGTACACCAAGCTGCTCTGATTCTGATCATGCAAATGGGAGACTTCAGGGCTCTTACTGCCTGAAGACGGTTCCAGGCACTCGGAAAAATGATGGGGGAAGCTGATTCGGAATCCACAGAATCCAGGCAGCTCACATGACAGCGTGCCCTGGGCTTGCACAGAGCATCTACCTAAGCCCAGCATGGCATACTGTGTTAGCATCTGTAAAAATATGGCATTTTTTTTAAAAAATAACATTTTCAAATATGACTTGACTTTAGAAAATGACTTCTTGTTGTTGTTGCTGTTGCTGTTATTGTTTTGCTTATTAAGAGAGTTCCCTATGTAGCCGACTGGCCTCAAACTCATGATCCTTCTGCCTCAGTCTCCCAAACATTAGGACTGCAGGCATGTGCCACCATGCTCGGCTCCATTTTCTGTAATAATGCTAGCTAGCTGGCATCTATCACAACAGAAAGGCATCTTCAAGGCCTGCTGAGAGAGTATCAATACACATGGGCACACTGCACACTGGTGCCTTAAACACCAAGTCGGGTCTGTCTCCGCTATCATAACCTTTGAAAGCAGAAACTGGTCCCGTCCATCGTCTCATTCCAGAGCCCAGACATCCTCAGTAAGTCACATCTCTGCTCTGAATCGGCAAACACAACCACTGCCCCCATTGGAAACACTGGCTTCTCGGGACACATGTCTCCAAACCAATGATCACACGTGCTGTGCATGCATCTAGCTATAAATGACCACGAAACTACAGTGAAGATTTATTCCCAGGTTACAAGTATATTTAAATGACCTAGCAAGTCTGCAAGCAGAGAATGCAAATGTGATAACAAGGAACTTCTACACCACCACACTCAGGATTCATCAGTGTCTCAAGATGGAATGAATGAATGAATGAATGCATGCATGCATGAAACCATGACCTTGTTACTTCCAGAAACTTCATTACTGGTCTCTGCTAAGGCACACCTGTGACAGTGGGTTCACCAAGCTGAGAGCTGCATCGTGAATGGAGATGTGTCACTTGAGAAGAGTCATTAAGGCACACGTGTCATTTAAGCCCAAAGGAACTGAT
Source organism: Tokudaia tokunoshimensis (assembly GCA_036184795.1). Lineage (NCBI taxonomy): Eukaryota > Metazoa > Chordata > Mammalia > Rodentia > Muridae > Tokudaia > Tokudaia tokunoshimensis. Next base: position 84,789,151 of record BTHU01000006.1, read on the forward strand.
CTGCAACTTTCAACTTTGCTCTCTAAGCCAAGCACACACACACACACACACACACACACACGATATTTTCTAATCCAGGTCTTTGTCAATGCATATGCAGGTACAGGGACGGCAAGCATCATGACATCCTGTTGACAACCCTAGGAACTCGAGGTCCCATCACTAGAACATCCAATCATGCATCAGCATGAAAAACCTTTCTGCGCCCAATAGCTAGGGACAGCAGGGAATGGCCAGAGTAGTTGACACTGGACGTGAACTCTCTGGGAAAACGGGGCTGTATTTTGTGCCTGTGGATATAACACACAGTCATGACAGGCTATTTGGAGTTTCCATCCTCCTCTCCTGACAGAGCTGAGCCACTTTGGATCCCTCCCTCCGAGGTCCTGCCAAACATCCCACCCTCCACCACAGAGAGCTATACATTCCCTTTCAACAGTGAGTCCAACTCTCCCAGTGACCAGGGACTGCAATAAATAGAATCCAAGTATCCAGTACATGCGGCGGCCATGTTCAAAGGAAGCACCAAGACCTCTAAGAAGTAAGCTCAAGTCTAGACATCAAGAGATTTAAGCACAAATAGGACATTTCCACTTCCTTCAAAGTCACCCATCACCTCTGAAATTCTGGCTCCAGATTAACAGCCAGGAAAGGGCAAAGCCAATCTCCCGGCACTACCTCCCCGGGCAGGACCCAGCCTGCAACTCTGAGTGTGAAGACAGATGACTGGGGATTGCTACCTTAATTACTAGAAACTGTCAGGGGCCGAACGCAGCTGAAGCAATACTGGAGTGGATCAGCTGGTCCCTCCCTTCACCAACCTCAGAAAACTTGAGGATCTTGTTTATTTTAATGAGAACTCACAAACCACCCTTTTTTTTTAATCAGATGAATCACAGTTACATACATGTACACAGAACGTGAGTCTTACAAGTGGCAAGAGGAAAAAAAAATAATCAAAGGATGTGGACTGGATGGGGGCGTATCTTTGGGAACAGGATTCCTGCCAATTAATTCATAAATAACACTAAAGCGTTTAAACAGACGGGAACCTCGCCTGGTCAAGAGGGGGGGGGAAAAAAAGGAAAGTCCCAGAAGAGCTGCTTTCGAGACAGAGTCTTCTCACTGCTCTGGCCCAACCTTTAGGATGGAAGCCAAACAGCTACTTATCAGTCCTTTGACATCAGGGGAGGGCTGTGTGCGTCAGCAGGCCAGGAGGGACCCTGCAGATGGCAACGGGGGCACGTGCTTCTTATCTTATCAGCTGATGATGTCTGCCACTTCAACAATTGCTGAGAGAGCCCTGCGGGAAGGAAGGTGTGTGCGTGCAGGGATGTGGGCCAAAGCTATGCGCCCAGCAGCTTAGCAAATCCAGCTGTCCGGTATGGCGCATTCATTACAGTGAGAGTCCCAGTCTAAGAACGCTGGTCTTAGGAGAGCATTTGCTTAAGGCCGGACCCGGGCTGTGCATAACAGCTGCTGCTGCTACACTCAGTGCTCGAATTAATTTCATTTGGGAGAGTTCAAAGCAAACTGCTCTCGTGACGTAGGTTAGCTTCACCGAAGAGGCTCTTCCTGGATGGAAACACAAATTGCTTTTAAAACTCTGCTATTATGGATACCTCTAAAGACAAGGGAAGGGGCGGGGTCATATTGGGTCAGATGGGGTTCAAACAATCATATCATTCAAACCAGCAGTACGGAAGTCTAACAAAAGTTTCCTGAAAGGGGGTTCTAAACAAAAAAAAAAAAGTATGTGAACAAAACATTTTTTTAAAATTTCCTTGTTTTAATAGTGACTTTTAATGGCTCTGTTTCGGGAGAAAGTAGGGCGTGGGAAGATCTCAGAGCTGAGCAAGTACTCCTCGGCCACTGAGCCATCTCCCTGTCCCCACCCCCAGCCCTTTTTTTTTCTTTCACTCTTTATTTTGAGATAAGGTCTTGCCAAGCTTCCCAGGCTAACCCTGAACTTCTCTGTAACCCAGGCAGGCCTTGAACTTGTGATCCTCCTGCCTTAGCTCCAAAGTTGCTAGGCTTACAGGCTTCTGCCCCTCCCTCCCCCCAGGGCGACTCTACAGCAAATTTTAAATATTTAAAGAAACGGTTCATGAAACAAGGAGAATGGACTCGGCAAACACATGGGCTTTGAGGTAAACTCAGATCACTTAGCTCACGCTGCACTTTACATACTTGTAATAAAATAAAGCAGTACTGCATTTATACCACGATTCACAGCCAACTCTGCGTGTCTTACCTCACGCCCTCACAGGTCTCTGGCCATACAGCTCACAGGGACTTCCGATATCTCACTGAGCGTATTATACATTATTCCTTCAAAAGTACTTGTTAAATTAAGACAAATACTGATACGTTGTGCCCAGATACATTGTATCCTTCCTCCACCCTTTGCCCTTCCTTACATCACTATTGAGTCTTTGATCTCTATAATTCACCCTCTGCCCTTTAACCTTGCATCTCTGTGATCTGAATCAACTTTACCTGCCTAGGTTTCCAAGCCTCTGTGATGTCGTGGTGGCCCTGACATAAACACAACCCAGCCGTTTAGTCCTCCTCACTGACACTTCAGATCTGTCTGAGAGAAACACAGTCCTGCCAACTCCCCCACTCCCCATGGGCCACTCCCTACCCTGACCCCTGTCCCACTGCTCCTGAGCCTTCCGACACATCGTTATCCCCTGACATGTGACCTTCTGTTTCCTGAGAACAGCGCTCCGTTTTTTCCACTTCAACATTTCTCTGAACCTCTACCCACTTTCTGTCTCTCTCTTCACTGGGCCCGTTCCCTCAGAGTTTGATCCCTTCCTCTGCCTTGCCTGTTCACTCATTGCCGGCTCTGTACTCCATGTCTTTATTCCCCTACTTGAAGCACCTTACATTGTCATGACTCCTCCGATGAGGATGGACAAGTTCACTCCCTTCGAACCTAAAAAAAAAAAAAACCCATCCCATTTGTTTTTTCCATTTACCGCCAAAGTCAAGCATTTTCCAGTACATACTTTGATACGTATACATGATACAGATAATTAATCCCAATGAATTCCTTAGTCACCACACTATGATTTCGGCACCCACGGCACTGTACTGAAATGGCTCGTTTTTGAAGGAAGCCAATCTCTCCCAATTTCTCAGATTCACAGCAGCCTGACAGCCACTCTCCATCCCTGTTGGTTGCTATTCCCACCCAGCCTCCTTCTCTCTTCACACTCGTGCAGTGAAAATCAGCAACCTAGATGTATCTAACCAAATCACTCTCCTAAAACAAGTGTACACTCTCCAGCAGACCGGGGGAAGCAAGACGTTGAGGAAATAGAAATCTGCAAACTTTTAAACAAAAGCTAAGCTTTCCAGAATAGCGCCGAGTGGTTGCCCAGTGAGCCCCTGCCAGTGATACTACGCTGCTACATTGTGTCAAAACAATTTATTATTTGAATGAGATAAGTTTTAGTAAACTAGTACTCTGCACCCTGTGTACCCAAATATACCTTCCCCTGCTGGCTTATGTCCTCTCTTGTTAAATGTGAAGATCTCTCTCTCTTCCACCCCCATCCTGTACTCTTTTCCTCCCGTGTCCACTCCACCCCATCTCTTCAGCTGTAGCATCTCTGCGGGTGACTGCTATAGCGACACCATCAGCTTAAACAACAACAACAAAATCAAACGACTCCTAGATAATTCCCTGCCTCGCTATGTTCTAGCCCTCGAGTCACCCCTGCTTCCTCTTCTGCACCCCATCTCCCGTTAGGGAAGTCCTCCTTCTTCACCTGAGCGTCATATCACAGCTGTCCTCCAGGCACCCTCTCCTTCCACCTCCGATGTACCTAAGCGCCGCTGCTTTCGGTCCACACTGACTCGCGGGACATCCGCATCCTCCTTTGCCTTCTACCTTCCTGTCGTTACCACTGCTCAACAGAACTCTGCTCAACTGAGTGGTGTCTCTCCTGGAGCTCAGAATCAACTCGACCGGCTAAACAGAGTAGAGCGGTACTGATTCCCCTCAGGCTATTTGTCTGGGTGCTGATGCATGGAGAGATGCATCCTTCCAATGTGCATGCCAGGTCTACAGCCAATGTGCTCCTATCACAAGGCGCAGAGCAGCACGTGAGCAGAGGGGAAGAGAGCTGCTCCAGAAGGACGGACGGTCGGATGGACGGACGGACAGGCATGCAGAGCCAAGATGACTGAGTTGCCTCACCTCAAGGCTTCTGGTCCTGGCATCAAGGTTCCCTGTAGCCTAAGGGATTAGAACTAAGTTCCTTCTGCTGGCGCACACATACCCAGCCCATGTACCCGTGTTCACCCTGCTGCCTCACAGGGCCTCTCACTCCAGGTCTTCTGATTCCTCTTCCTTTATATTTCTCTCAGAAGTACATTCCTCTGATGGAAAGAAGTATTTGAGGGGGGGCGGCAAAGACTAAATGGGAAGTTACTGGTGTCATGTCTTGCACAGCTGGGAAGGCAGACATAACACTCGCTGAGACCTTCTCTGCACCCATGCTTCGTGTTCAAGTGACCGAGGACGCATGTGTGAGGACGCATCCACGACATGGCACTTCAGCACCGGCCCCAGGATGCTGTCACTGCCACCGGCCACAGCAGCGCCGTGGAGTGGACTGTGAAGAGACTGCTGGTGTGGCGGTGGCTCAAAGTGCTGGGAGTGGAGTGGGTACTCCTATGCCTGGCGCTCCATGGAACTTCGAGACGAAGCTGAAGGAAGCCTCCATCTCATGAGAAGCGTTACACCGCCTCACCTGAGGCACCTCAGGAGGATGAAGCAACGTCAGGTGGAGCCACCACAAACACTGGGCCCCTGCTTCCAGCTCCTCCCCTGCTTCCGGCTCCTCCCCTGCTTCCGGCTCCTCCCCCGCTTCCGGCTGCTCCCCCGCTTCCGGCTGCTCCCCCGCTTCCGGCTGCTCCCCCGCTTCCGGCTGCTCCCCCGCTTCCGGCTGCTCCCCCCGCTTCCGGCTACTCCCCCGCTTCCGGCTACTCCCTTGCTTCCGGCTACTCCCCCGCTCCCGGCTGCTCCCCCCGCTTCCAGCTACTCCCCTGCTTCCGGCTACTCCCTGCTTCCGGCTGCTCCCCTGCTTCTAGCTGCTCCCCTGCTTCCAGCTACTCCCGTTTCCAGCTACTCCCCTGCTTCCAGCTGCTCCCGTTTCCAGCTGCTCCCCCGCTTCCAGCTACTCCCCTATTTCCGGCTACTCCCTGCTTCCGGCTACTCCCTGCTTCCGGCTACTCCCTGCTTCCGGCTACTCCCTGCTTCCGGCTACTCCCTGCTTCCGGCTACTCCCTGCTTCCGGCTACTCCCCTGCTTCCGGCTACTCCCTGCTTCCGGCTACTCCCCTGCTTCTGGCTGCTCCCCTGCTTCCAGCTGCTCCCCCACTTCCAGCTGCTCCCCTGCTTCCGGCTGCTCCCCTGCTTCCGGCTGCTCCCTTTCTGCCTTTACTAAGGGAGACTTGGGACACAGGAGTCTTCTAGCTGCTGAGGAAGCCAGAGCTGAAGCTTGGGTTACAGACAAAGGCATTGAGGAAGCTCTCTCGCTGATGTCTGTGGCCTCTTCACTCTGTAGCCACACTTGCTTCCATTCCCTCAGGAAAGCCCGGACACAGGTGAGAGCCCCTGGTGGGTGACCTGGACTGGTCTGTGACATCCCTTTTTAGAAAGTTGATCCCACTGAACTATTTATTTATTTTTCTTCAGGCTATAAAATTTCAGACCATATCTCCAATGGGAGGGAGTCGTATATCTCCCAGTCTTCACTTCGTGGAAAGAATCCGAAAGCATGCTCCATTTCGCAGATTGTCTTGTGCCCACTACGACCGGATTCTCCGGTAGCACAGGAACAAAGTGCGTCTTAACTAAAAGGGCACAAATCTGTTTGGGATTCCAGGCTTCTGCTTGTTGTTTGGTTTTTTTGTTTTTGTTTTTGTTTTGTTTTTAAGTATAAGTTCTTCACCCTTTGGGCAGGGGAGGGGAAACTTTGGCCCCGCCTCTCCTGCCAGTGTTCCTTCTTTTGTGGCTTTCAACTCTCCTTGACAACTGCAGTGAGGTCAACTCTTTCCAGCCAAATGAATGTGCCCTCTCAGGGCCCCAGACGCTTGCTTCCCCTACTTCCACTACTGTTGCCTGGTGCAGAATATGGTGGCTCTGTTTCCAACAGGTTCAAGTTCCCTTTTGTGCAAAGTCTCAACTGCCTAAAAGTTGATGCATGTGTGCTGAGCACATACTGGATGATTGGAAAAACACCATCATGGCTGGTTTGTCTCCTGCGAGTTCACAGCAAGGGCAGAGGTGGATCGCAAGCACCCAGGAAACACTGGGGATGCACTCCAGGACCATAAGAGAAGCAAATGTATCAGAGCAGGTGATGTGCCAAATCGAGGTCAGAGAAGGCTCTCACTGACCCGGGGTAGGGGGTGGGGGGTGGGGGGGGCACACTTGTAACACACTAACAGACAAGATGGAAAGGAAGAGTGTGTACTCTCCCAGGACTGATGATCCTTTTGACAAATGCTGAAGTAAGAGACAGTAACGTGCCGTGGAAGAAGCAGAAGGCAGAGTGGCAGAGAGAAGCAAGAGGCACACTGAGGATGCTGCATGGTGGGCCTGCTGTGGACATTGGACTCTTTAATCTGACCGCAACGGGAAACGGACTGATAATATGACCTCAAGGTGGTGGTAAACAGATTAACATTTCAGAATGATCTTTCCTCCTGTGGAAAGAGTTGACTGAGGACAGGGGATGCTAGTCGAGAAAGAAGCAGGGAGTGAAAGACTGATGTGTACAGATAAGACTGAGGAACAGTCAGATGCACGTGAAAGAGGAGGAGGAGGAAGAGGAGGAGGAGGAGGAGGAGGAGAAGGAATACAGATTCCAGAGTCATCAATGACTCCTCTTGACTCAGACATCTCACCAAACCATCGTGAAATCCTCTTTCCCAGAACTTTTAAAGCCATCGGAACCTTGGACACATTTAACTTTCCACATGACCACACCTCCACTCAAGCTGTCCTCTCATCTCTGCGTCACCTACCGTCTCCGATCACCAAATCACAAGTTCACTCATACACTCAAAGCTGGCTAACATCCCAACCCTCTACATACAGGTCAAAGGTCACAGAAACTTTATGTGACCCACCCCTTCGTGACCTCTCTGACCACCGGCGCACCAGGTGTGCTGGGTGCCGCCTAGGCCTGGCAGAATGTCAGATAGTAATGCCGAGTAAGCGAAGAAGCAACGCAGCATTTGACACTTCCATCTTCCAGCCTCCACTGGGCTGAATTCCGAATAGCCTAGCTGGTTCTGCTGATGTATGTTCATTGTGCTACTTTGTTACTCTCTAATACCCTACAGCATTTACTCATTATTATTTAATTACCTTTTGTGCTCTCTCTCTCTTCTCTCTCTCTCTCTCTCATTAGATATTTTCTTTATTTACATTTCAAATGTTATCCCCTTTCCTCGTTTCCCCTCTGAAAACCCCCTATCCCAGCCCCTCTCCCCCTGCTCACTAACCCACTCCCACTTCCCTGTAATGGCATTCCCCTACACTGGGGCATCGAGCCTTCACAGAACCAAGGGCCTCTCCTCCCTTTGATGTCTGACAAGGCCATCCTCTGCTACATATGCGGCTGGAGCCATGGGTCCCTCCATGTGTACTCTTTGGTTGGTGGTTTAGTCCCTGGGAGCTCTGGGAGTACTGGTTGGTTCATATTGTTGTTCCTCCTATGGGGCTGCAAACCCCTTCAGCTACTTGGGTCCTTTCTCTAGCTCCTACCTTGGGGACCTTGTGCTCAGTCCAATGGTTGGCTGTGAGCACCCACCTCTGTATTTGTCAGGCACTGACAGAGCCTCTCAGGAAACAGCTATATCAGGCTCCTGTCAGCAAGCACTTGTTGGCATCCACAATAGTGTCTGGGCTTGGTAACTATATATGGGGTGGATCCCCAGGTAGGGCAGTCTCTGGATGGCCTTCCCTTCAGTCTCTGCTCCTGTCTCTTTATCTCCTCCCATGAGTATTTTGTTCCCCTTCTTAAGAAGGGCTGAAGTATCCACACTTTGGTCTTCTTCTTCTTGAGCTTCATGTGGCCTGTGAATTGTATCTTGAGTATTCCGAGCTTCTGGGTTAATGTCCACTTATCTGTGAGTGCATACCATCTTTTCGTTTCTCATGCAGAAGGGAATTGATTACAAGAATAGGAAATTTTGTTTGTTTGTTCACTGATGTATTCCAAACTACTAGAACAGCACCTGGTCTCTAATTGGTAGATAGTTTCTTATTTTTTCTCTTTTGATGGTAGGGGTTGGACGAAGGATGGTAGGAATCGTATGTACCCACTGGTGGAGCATGGACTCACATCTCAAGTCCCCCCCCCAAAATAAACACTGAAATCAATGAGTGTCTGAATACACTGAATCCAACACCGGGGATCAGGAAAAGAAACAGAGAGGGTTCGGATCAGAAACAATTTCCATAAATGATGCCTGAGCTGAATCTTACATCAGGAAATTAGGCAGGTGGGTTTTTAATTTCTAGAGGAACCACTACAGGAGGATGCACAGGTATGGGTGCAGCACAGAATGGATGTGGTACTGCAAATAATTGGGAATTTCTAGAGCTTACGTCAAAAGGCCGCAATGGGGCCAGTGTCACCAGTCAACCCAGAGACCCAGTTACAGAAGGCCTCCAACTCTAGTACGTGCATTGTGAATTCCAAGAGCACCTCACTCTTTGGTGACAGCTAGAATGTTTGGGGGGAAATAAATTCTTATAGGATAATGGGATGCATTTAAGAAACACCTTTTTAAAAGTCAGGACTATATGAGATGCTAAGAAAAACCGGGGCACGGGAATACTTAGGCATACACTCCAGGGCTAATTAACAGACTGCCTGCTGGGCAGTAGTGTGTCCTGGGTTCCAAGTATGGTTAGCTATGTGCATGGCATACCTACCTAATACATAATAAAAATGGTGAGATCGGCTCTGGGCTTGTTAAATTATATAACTGTGGCACAATGAGTTTGGAAAAAAAATGGGTGATTAAATATGATAATTTCCTTTTAGATCCATCACGTTAACACAATAAAAAAAGAAGTTTGAAATAAGGAAAGCTGGCAATTACTTTCAATTTTAACCTCTCATTGCCCTTTATAAGAACAGAAATGTCTAATTTTAAACCTTCCCTATTAGGAAGAATGGTTGAGCCAATAGAACTAACAGGGCCATCAACATACTTTGGTAGAGAGTGGTTCGAATGCTTGTATGTCTTGAAGATCCATGTATTAAAGCCTTAATCCCCGGTATTATGTAATTCATGGTGGGCTGTGATCTTCAGGAGATAATTAGGATCAGGGGGTTTCAACCATGTGAGAAAAGAAAGAAGGGATCTACACATCAGCTAAGCCTGGTAGGGGACCCTTAGAAGGAACCTATTCTGTTGGCCTTCCCAGCTTCTAGACCTGAGATAAATCTGCATTTTAAGTCACCCAGTTTACAGCAGTTACTGCAGTGCCCAAAGCCAAGACAGACAGGACGCTTAAGACCTTCAATCAAGCAATGTGCTGTCGTTTGTTTCTGAGGTTCTGAAGGTTTGTTAAATGTGACTTGTTTAAGTCACATTTCCTTAGGTGGGAAACTAGTCTCTTCTGCCACATTTAACTCGCTAAACCAATTCCCACATTTAAAGCAAACACTGGAGAATTATAGTGGTTTCCTTTGCTTGCCACACATGCTTAGGAATCTCAGGACACGTGGTACTAGTGACCTCCCTTATGTCTCCAGCCGCCTCTTCTCTTACATATTGCGAAACTCTGGCTATTACTACATTTCTAATTTGCTGGACCCTGGAAATCCGAGGAAGTGAGAGGCACAGCTCTTACCTCTTACTCACACCAATAAACAACAAACACCGATAAATAAAAGTAGCCATTATCCGACCTAGCCACTTCCCACAGCTTATGAAAAAACTTCCATAAGCGTTGAAAACACTGCTCAATAAATATGAAGTTCAGTGCAGAAATGAATTGAGGATGTTGCGAGGCCGTTATTTGACATAGCGGCAGATGTCTCTGTGTGGGGTGGGTGGGGGTTGAATCATTACAGCGCATGATCGGTAGTTGTGTGTGGGGGGCGGGGGTCAGCTGCAGCAAAAATTTAGGAACACAAAATGAATATAATAAAAATGGGAAAATATAAATTTGTGTTTGGAGGATTCTATGAGCTTGTAGAAAGGTATACACATAACATGTATTCTGTAAGCATGATTCCATGCCTAAAATTAAGAATATTTTTCTAGGATAAGGTAAGAGCACAAACTTTAAAAGTGTAATTGAAAGACATTTTAAGAAAGAATCATAAGAATTAGAGTCAAGTCAAAGGACAGATCATCATCTATGGAGGGACAGGGACTCAGGACACAAGTCAGGGAACAGAAAAAGACTTTTACTCTTTGGGGATTTTTACTAGCTTTCTTGTAATTATAACAAATATACAAGGCCAGCCTGGTCTACAGAGTGAGTCCCAGGACAGTCATGGTTACACAGAGAAAGCCTGTCTCAAAAAAAAAAAAAGCCAAAACAACAACAACAAAAAAAAACATAGATATAACAAATATAAATGAACCGCTACAACTCTCATCTCTTATACAACTCCTACTTATTCTCTTTAAATCTCTACATGCTCAAATACCAAAATTTTACAGCCATGCACACACACAGGCACATGAGCATGCACACACTTTACGCTCATATTAAATTTCTCTCTGTGCAGCCTGAAGAGATGGCTCAGCAATTACAAGTATTTGCTGCTCTTGTAGAGAACCTGGGTCCAGTTCCCCCACACAAACGTGTCAGCTTACAACCACCTGTAACTCCAGTTCCAGAGAATCTGATGTCCTCTTAAGACCCCTAGCATTTCACACATGTCATATACACACATACACACAGGCACATGCACACACATATATATTAAATAAATAAATGTTTTTTTAATTCCTTTCCTTGCGGAAACATGAAACACACACAAAAGTACAAAATTGTGAGCCCTTATCACTAATGTCACTTCATGTGGCAAATAGCTTAATTCACTTTGCGGCTACGGGTTTTGTCTTTGTCTTTTTTTAGACACGATCTCGCGTGCCTCAGTTTGTCCTCTGACACACTAAGGTCTTGAGATCATGGTCTCTGCCTCCACCTCCCAGTCACTGAGATATTACACGCATAAACCAGTAGCCAGCCATGCACAAGGTTCGTTTAGCTTCTAAAAATGCAAGCAAACTGCTACAAACGTATCCACTGCTGTCCAGATACAGGTCCGGACATAAGCAGATCAACAAAGGATTTATTTTGGCCTGTGGTTCTAGAGTTCTGTCTGCCACGGCAGGGAAGCAGGAAGTTAGTGCGGCGGGAGCTTTGGCAGCTGCTCATATTGTGTCCATAGTCAGGAAGCAGAAGATTAATAATGTGCTCAGCTGGCTTTGTCCTTGTATGAAATCCAGGACCTAGCCCCAGGCTTGGTACTACCCACTTTTAGCATGGGTCTTCCCTCTTCAATTAACCTATTCCCAATCATCTCTCCTAGCTGTAGCCAGAGGCTTGTCTCCCAGGTGACTCCAGATCGTATCAGGTTGGCAATTAGGAGGAAACGTCACCACCACCAGGAACCGGTTCCCAGAGCAACCGGAGGTTTTGGCGCTGGCTCGCGGAAGTTTTAGTCAGCATTTCTCGAGAACCTAGTATGTGCTGGTCACAATCTAATTACTTCCTAATATATCTATGTTTCTCTATGAGCCAGGACCAAGAGTAGGGAGAGGGGACGGCGTTGCCCATGATTGCTTCGCAGTGTGTACCACCAGTAAGCCGCTCCCTCTGCTCCCTCAACCTGGGCTCTGTTGCTTTGACTCTGAGAGCTCTTGGTGGCAAAAGAATGGTGTTTTGCCAGGAAACACGGTGTCAGCCTGCAAGTTATAACTGCCACTCAATTGCTGGTGTGGGGGGTGGGGGGAGTCAGTAGATGAGAATGGGAGTTACTGGCTTGGCTAGTATATTAGTTAGGATTCTCTAGACTCTAAAGGCACAGAATTGAAAGAATGTTGAGTGAATGTGTATATACATGTATATGTATGTATATATGCATGTGTATATGTATGTACATATGTATGTACGTACATATATACATATATATGATTTTGACTCTTATTTATTATGTATATTAAATTCCATGAATAAATGTATATTACTGTTCCAATTTTAGTATATGTGCTGCCGAAACAAGCGCAAGATTACAGTTCAGATGACTGTAAGCCTTCAAGCAGTTGCTGGGATTTGAACCCAGGTGCTTAGGAAGAGCACTTAACCGCTGAGCCATCACTGTAGCACTATATATGACCTATAGTAGATAAACACTATGCTATTTAATATAAAGAATTGATATAAATTACTTTTGTACATAATAAATCCCTTACAGGCTATGGTCCTGCTAGTTCAACAACGGCTGTCTATGAACTTGGAAAGTCCAAGGATCCAGTCATTGTTCAGACCCTGAGACTGGAGATCTCAGCTGGTCATCAGAATGTGCCAGGATCGCAGAGAAGCAGGCTCTGAGGACAGTAAGGGGATGGACTTGCCAGCCAAAGTGAGGGCCCGCAGGCAGAGCACGTGGGCTTCCTCCCTTCTTACATATACACAGCACGGGCCTTCATACAGGCTGCCCTCGGAAGGTGTGAGGCAGGCGGCTCAAAAGAACTGGATTAGAGGTGGGTCTTCCGGCTCGGAATGACTTAATTAAGGAAAATGCCTTAATTAAGTGGTGCGTCCAGCCACTTCGGTTTTTAGCTGATTCCAGATGTAGTCAGGTTGGCGACCAAGATTAGCCATCCGTGCCACAGGGAAGGATCCTCAAAGCAGGAAGGGCATGGCTGAGATCGGAGAAACCCAGCCCCAGGCCAGGCCCAATCCAGCCATAAACAGTTGCAAAGTTTTGCTTATGGGTAAAGGCTTCTCCCCTCATCCCCCAAACAGACAAAGACTCAGTATCCTGACATTTTCTAGAAAGAACTGCATCAAAGATTTGGGCTTCCCCACCCCCACCCCCAACTTCTGGAACAACTGTGTGCGTACAAATATTTCTAGTCCTAGTCCAAATGCATCTTCCACACAGTGACCTCAGGGCCCCAACCAAGGCAGGGTCCTCCATGGTGATCCAATGCATAGCTGCCTGTCACCCTTCTCGAAGCCAAAAGGCCCTTAAGAAATCAGAATCGTAGAGCACCTCATATGCACATAAGTATCCCCCATCTCAGCCAGTCCACCTGGCTCTTCTGAGCGGTACTCTTCCTGGGGGGCAGGCTAGGGGGTGGGTGGGGAGAGGAGGGGTCTGGACCATTGTCTGTCTCTTGCTTGTCCTGTCCCTCTAAGTGAATAAAGGCCATCTGTAACTTTGGGGTTAGTCCTTATCGTAATGAAAGAGCCAGACACCTGCGTGTTATCTACACAAATGACGTAAGAGAGAGAAAGATCCGGAAGGCAGAAATCTCAAGACATCACCTGGTGCTGTCATACCCAGCAACTATCCTACAGGCAAAGAGACATGACCACCTGCCGCCGGCTTGGTGGTAAGAATTTGCAACAGATAGTGAGAGAAAGTAGCCCTAATTACCAGCAGCGTAAAAACAGACGTAGTCACTATGATTGCTGTGAGCGGTTCTCATTCTGTTGTGGACAGGAAGAAAAAGGCCTAAGTGCATATTTCTTTGTTCCCTTCCCTCCTCACACATGGTGGGAGACGATCAGAATTCAGCTTTGTAAGACAGAACTCCAAGTACACGGCGTTAAGGGAAAAGGCCCATGTCAGGAAACACTGCACCTTCTTTCAAGGAAAGGGCCAGCCTATTCTGGGTCGTAGGCTGTACAGTTGCAAAGAGGTCTTCCTGCTGTCTTTATTTGGAGACTGGGTGTGGCCTGCAGAGATGTGTATGGACGCCTGGTTGACAAGCCGTGAGCTGTGACGGCTGGTTTTACGCGTGAACTTGACCAGCCCGGTGTCTTTGATTATTCAAATCAAACACAGAAAGGGCTGTGAAGGTGTTTTGTAAAATTGACTAATAAAGGATTGGAGAAGGTTCCACCTAGGAATATGCTCTCGCCACACTGACTTTATAAGCCGTACCACACCAGGGATGGCTGGCTGCTGTTGGTTGGGGAAAAGTTTTCTCCTGGAGCTAAGGCAGAAAAACAGCCAAATTTCACTGCGGTGACTCCCATGGCTTGTTGAGTGCAAATGCGCGCTAACCCGCAACAACCTGGGCCAGGCATCCACTTCTCCAGCCGTTCCCTCCACAGATGTGCTGCTCTTTGTCCAAATAGTAAAACCTAAAAATGGTAACACCTTGCTTTCTCTATTTCTTCCGATCTGCTCTCTCTGTGGATCTCGACATACCAATCGAGTAAACCCATATTTCCCTCATTAAGTGTGTGTGTAGATTTGGCGTGAGCAGTTTTCTTGTAGGGCTCTGTGCTTGCCCGGAAGACATGCTGACCTAAGAAAAAGAACTGCTCAGGAACTGTGATGTTTGATCATGGGCCACCTTCCAATCTTGGAGATGTTGCCGAGTGGTGGACCCTTTAAGAGGTGAGGCTCAGTAGTAGGATTAATGTCATAGGAGGCATGTATGCCACCAGGAGGACTGAGGGAGCCTGATCTTGTCCAGCCATGAGGTCGACAGGTCCTCTGCTGCACACATGCAATGTTGACTTGCTATAACCCAGATGGAACAAGGGTGACTGGGCCCTCTCCAAACCATAAGCCTAAAGCAAGCCTTCCTCCTTTTAAGTTGATTACCACAAGCATTTTACTTCAGTAACTAAAAGCTACCAACTAAAGCAGCCGCATTATCTTAAAAATTTTGCACAGATAATTAGCATGCAACCAAAATTTGAGACATCAGTCCTTTGAGAACCAAGGTCGTCTTACACATTGCATGAGGCTCTTCAGGTTCTGCAGGATGGAACACTACCCCTAAAAGGAGTCGAGCAGGGAGAGCTATCCTCAAACAGTAGTAGAACTGGGGAAGTGAGGGAGGAGAGGAGAAGAAAGGTACCAGCGCCCGGGCGATCGAGGCTATGTCCTTTTCTAGTCATACCACCGTGCAGAATGGAGTAGACATCCGGTATATAATTACAAGGGTTGAATGAATGCATGCAGGACGGAGCAAGGATGGAGGAAGGGAAGAGCACGACCCTTTCCGAAGTGTTTATGGGGAGAAAACAGCCAGAAAGATTCCATGAGAAGGCTACAAGACAAAAAAAAATGAGTGTTTGAAATTAGATTCAAACCTCAGATTTCTCAGCCTCAATCCATGTCATGTCAAATGGTGATTTCCTCTGGTCTGGGTTTATGGCAATATGTTATTTTCCTCAGGTCTTACATGGCAATATATATGTATATGTATATGCATATATACATATATGTATGCCTGTATGTATGAATATATTATATGTGTATGTATCATATATATATATATCACTATACATTTTTAATATCTATCCCTTGAATGGATAAAGGAGTTCTCATTTAGTCCATCATCTCCTTCTACCAACAGTAGCAACTCAGACTATTTAATCATCATGTATTTTATCATGTAAAATTAGAAAGAAACATTAGGCTTCACAGATCCACTCCCAGTCATCGGGGGCTAGCTGTGGGATTCCTGGGGCTACCAGAGTGATTCCAGGCTAGTCTCTGAGAGGGAAAAAACCATGTCTGTGGCAAGGGCACAGGTGGAATTATTTTCCTCGACCACCGCAGAAGGAGGGATTGTAGTCCTCGAAAGCTTCTCTGTGATTTAGGGGGTTCCACCAACAGCATTAACAAACTGCGGAGTGTTAGACGTAACAAAGTTAGGTCCGTCCTGGGACACCAAGTCTGCAGAGTGCCTTATTCAATGGCCCTTCCTCTGCATCGAACCACGTGTCAGGGGGATGGCAGACGACCTCAGGAAAGCGACTGTGAACCCATCAACAGAGGTCCAGAGTGTTCACGGGGTCTCTCTAAATGTCCTCTGTGAATCAGCCAGTTTCCCACTCAGCTGACTAGTGTGAGGGAACTAAGGCACAAGGAGGCACTGTTAGAAAACTACATGAGGTCATGTTCACATCGCCCAGGAAAGGACAATTAATTTCTGGCCTTTCGAAATACAAGCTACGGGCTACAGTGGTTGCATGAGGTTAAACAGCTCATAGAGGTCTCTGCAAAAGGGAACGCGTTGCTGGAACAGTGTGAGTTCAGAGGTGTCCCCGATGCTTGTCAGACTGCACTGAGCTCCGGGAGCTAAAGGCAAGATTTACTGATTTATTACAAAACCTGTGACTTTGATTCTTGTCACACACAGACCACACACACCTCTAAACTGCTGACTAACGTATTTCAGCCAACATGGCCTTTTAATTTATGAATTAGAATGTGCTTTGAATTTGACCTATTTCCTCAGATCTTGGAAGCTAAGCCGAGGCAGGCACAACCGGCTCGTACTGGGATAGGAGCTCCAACCTGTATAACTTTCTTATCCACTAGAAATGCGTCCGCTATACATAAACGTTAAGTGGATACTGTTCTTAAAGTGGACAAGTGCTTAACTCCGGGCCCTTAGCTTTTAAACATCTTTTTCATATATCTGACAGAGGGAAATGTCCTCTCTAGTACTTTCTATTAGAGAAACTATTTTTTTTCCGGAAATGACGTCAGTTCTGGCTCCATTGTTTACAGCCACATTCCAAACACGAGAACAGCAAGCTGTAGTTAATCATACATGGCTACATTTGTCATCCGTTAGTATAGGAAAAGGGTGTGTGTGTGTGTGTGTGTGTGTGTGTGTGTGTGTGTGTGTGTGCGTGTGTGTGATCTTTTCATGAAAGAAAATGAGCCTCCAACTTTTCCACTGGAACCATAGCTTTTCTCAATTTCTGTCTTTAAGAAATTGTGGCCATATGCTCATGTTCTCAGCCACTCTTCCATGTAAGATATAATAAGAATCACAGAGGCTCTTAAATATCCCCGATATTCACTTCAGCAGCTCAGACAGAAATTCAAACAGCTCAACAACACAAACAAATAGACTTCAATAAACATTGTCTCCCAACACGATACCTCCCAAGAGCCTGGCACAGCGCAGAGGGCTGAGTACCAAGTGCAGACGGCAGCGTCTGATGCTCAGAGGAGAACGTCTGGCTCCCAGGCTCGGAAGGTTACCTGAGCGTGTATGACGCTCTCTAAAAAGCCCTTCTCCAGATGAACTGACGGTTCCTCTGAGTCTGCAATGGGCCAGGCTGGAGCAAGCAGAAAAGTAGTCTCCTGTATCGTGAGAGGTGTAGAGCTTGCAGCGATGAGTTCTCCATAAACCTAAGGACATTCTATTTAAAAAAGTGTCCACCTCTCCGAGAGGATACCTCTCCAGGTACATACACGTGGGGTTATCGAGCCATCTTCTAGAAATGAAGTGGTTATGTTTAATATTCTTTAGCAAAAGGTAAACATCATTTCCCTGTCTCAAGGAAAATGTGACATTATTAGCTCTCTCAAAACGCACAAGTCGGAGAGCTTCGTATGTCATGGAGGAGACGTGGTGGTGTCAGAGCAGAGCTAGGAGGTGGAATCTCACTCTTGCTCATGTAGCCTTTCCATGAATGTCCCGCCACACAACAGTCGCTGTGACTGACTGCTCACAGAGGTCATCTGCGGAGGCTCCAGTGTGGTCCAAAAGCAAAGGGATTTCTCAGCAAATGCTTCAATCAGGCATTCATGAAAATGCAACTCTTCAAGCACTTGGAAAAAAAAAATACCAATACATCCTACTATCCAACCAATCCTCCGGGAAATCTCTTCTTTCCCGTGACTGTGACACTAACAGACTCAAACAGGCATCCACTCTGACCATGCATATCAGAGTACTTGGGCACTTCTCTACAAACTGTTGAAGCCCAAACAATGCAGACTTCTTCCAACACAAGCCCACAGCAGCACCACTGTATACGTCTCTATGTGGAAGCTCATTCTGCTTCCCAGACAAGGGTGGGGGAAAAAAGTCAAGATGATGGGAAATGACAATAAATTTCTTGTCAATCCAGCGTCGGATGCTTGCTGTGCTCGTGTGGAACCTCGCATACACAGCCAGCACATGCTAGGACAACAGCACAACATGCTGTTAGAGATCCCTTCGCCCACTCATTCCTTTAAGGTTCTACCATTTTAGATTGAAAAGGCACTGGTTGGGTCTGGAGAAGTAACTCACTGGTTAAGAGCGTGGCTAGCTCTTCCAGAGGACCCAGGTTCTATTCCCAGCACCTACATGGAGGCTCACAACTGCCCACAACTCCAGTTCCCCGTGCCCCCTTCCATCCACCATGGGCAGTAGGCAAACGTGTGGTATGCCGACATGCGTGCAAGCAAAACACTCGTGCATATAAAACATTTTAATTTTTAAATGTGTGGCTATACTTTTGAGAAGATTTTATTCCTTTATTAACTCAAAGAAGGATGGCGATAGTAAAGAAACAGAGGGCATATGGATTGCTCAGTGGTAGGGAGTCTGTCTAGCCTGTGCAAAACCTGGGACTAAGTACCCAGCACCACAGAATGAAAGGAGGAAAGATGAGGGGGACGGTGGTGGTTAGGAAGGGAAGGGAGGGGCCTTTTCTGCGTGTCTCAGCTCGAGAACCTCTGCAAGGTGGTGTGAACTGTAGGTTAACTAGAAGACAAAGGGGTGGGAGGGGGCTGTGAAACAAGGCCAGTCCTTTGAGCGCCCGAAGTCTCCAAGTGTACATTTAAAGAGTTAAGTAAAACACGCTCTGGAAACATAAGATGTTACCTTTCAATAGGCCTCTTCTATCTTGTTTTGGGTTTTTTAACTTCAAACTAAAGACGATAAAGAACAATAGATTCTTTTGACTACGCTTGGAGAATTTGCGTTTTCAGCTCTGTACCGATGGAGCTCAAGGTACGATGTTTAATTACTGGGGAATGTACTTAAGGTATTCACAGAGTCTAGAAGGGGTTTAGATAAAGAATGCAGAGGCAAGGGGTGCTTATGTACAGGCGCACTGCAGTAGCTAACAGTATTAGCTCATTTATTTGCCACCCCCCCCCAAAGACACCCTATAAAAATTACTGCCTCTATTATACGGAGGAGAAAACTGAAGGGGAAAGAAACTCAATCCCGAGCGTTTGCTTTCCGATCACACGGTAGCCACAGGGACAGAGATGCTCAATGGATCAAACTGAGCCACGGTGCACGTCCATAGCAAACAGGAGGGACACCGCCTTTGCCTATTCCCCAGCACCTTCTGAGCCATCATGTGTGCCCATTGCAAGAACACAGCTTCCTTTTTCTCTGTCTTAATACGATTGAGGCAATCGCAACTGTGAGGGTGACACAGGCTTGTTGTAACTACTTCCCCTCAAACTAGCCAAATCAACATAAACCAGAAAATGAGACTGGGTTGCTTTCCCACATACGTCCCGTGACGTGACCTTACTCATCCGGACCATAATGGCGAGTAATCAGAAGGGTATTTTGAAGTGGGAGAGGAGGAGCAGAGGGTGGCATGGAGCTCATGAAGTAACAGGATCATCCCTCATTCTTCATACAACACTAGTCACGTGACAGACTCACACCTAGCCTTCCTATACCTAAGCCCTGGTGACCAGCACCGAGTGGCCGTTCTTCTGTATAGCCTCCAATCCAGCAGAACAGATTTCCAGCCTTTCCCTCCCTCCGCAGATTTCCAAAGTGTCTTTGTTTGCCCCCCTTTCAAGGAAGAACCTCAGACTTGGGGAGTCTGCAGTTTTGTACTGGAAGCTAAGTGGGCATGGCGGTGGGCGGCGGGTGCAGAAACTGTCTGAGGCTGGCTTTTCTCCGCACAGCCAGCCCTGCTGTAAACCTCTCTGACCCAGCTATTCTCTGACATCGAAAGCCCGGGCTTCCCAATAACAAGCAACGCAGCTGTACAGAACAGGTCGCCAGAGACTTGAACTGCCACAAGCATTACTCATCTGACCCTGCCCCGCTCTGCAGTGTTGACCAAAAGGCGGCGTCAAGTTCACCTCACCCTTGGGACTCACAGAATGAACAGCTCAAACAACTCGTCACAAGACATCTAAAATAAACAGCTTTAAGTGGCTGGCGATATACCGTAGCCTGATTTACATTTAGAACGTTATCTGCCCCTGCCCCGTGCCCCCAGCTCTGTCTTTAATGGGTTTTATGCTGTTTACAAAAAAAAAAAAAAAAACCTAAAATCTACAAAACCAACCCCTCCCCCCCCCACACACACACACCATCTCAATTTAAATGTCTATAATTTATCTTCATTCTGAAAAGATCAAATATCCATCTGGAAGTACAAAGAGACAAGGTGGTTTTGTCACATACAAAATCATTCCCTGTGGCATATTCGGAAGGCTTAAAATGCCGTTGGAAGGCTAGAGATCTCAGAGTAGAGCCTCTTAACATGAGAGGGAGTACAAGCTTGGGACACTGCTCTAAAACTTAACCAGGAGCCATGAGTTCAGCTCGCATCCGACAGGCATCTGTAAGCCCCAAAGTAAATCCAGGCAAAGAGTGAATGTTAAACCCACGGAGCGTCTCGATGTTGTGAAATACGGTATTTTCAGGGTCTCCGAGAATCAATCCATGGATTCCTCCTCACAGAAAAGGAAAAAAACAAAACAAAACAAAACAAAAGACCGAAAAACACCTTTACCTTTACCATGCAGGCATATGGCGAACACCATCTCAACCTAGTAAGCAAATTTAGCATCACCCAAAATAGAAATGACATTATGTGATAGCGTGGCAATCTGCAGAGCTGAGCCGCGTTCTCCCTCATGACTTGAAGGAGATGAGCATTGGCTGGGTGACCTGGAGGTGAGCCTGACGGTCAGGGCCCTGGAGTTGTTGTTATCTGTTATTCGTTATTCAGAGATACTGAATGGCTGTCTCAAAGACAGGCCTTAGGCAAAGCTACCTTCTGATTCTAAAGCCAGTGTAACCTGGTGAACCCAGCTACCACTGGACTGTCCCTTAACTGACCACCCTCCTTAAAGGCTGAGCACTGCATCTTGCCTGTGCCATCCTCGACCCCTTCATTCCCACACTCTGTCCTTCCACATCTTCTCTTTTCGGATATCCTTCCCCCGACCCGGCTGTGACAGAAATGACAGGTGTATTCCTTGCTTGCCTCGTTACTATAACAAAATTCCTGACCAAAAAAAAAAAACAACTTAAGGAACAAAGGAGTGATTGATCCGGGGCCACAGTCCCAGGGATACCATCCACGGTGGTACGGCTGCTGGTCACACTGTGCCCCCAATCAGAAAGCAGAGAGTAGGTGTTTCTTGGTTCTCATTCCCCTTTTTACTCTTTCTGGAACCCCAGTACGTGAAATGGTACTGCCCACATTCAAAGTGTCTCCCTACCTCAGTTAACCTAAGCTAGATGATCTCTCAAAGATGTGCACAGAGATTTGCTTCCGTGGTGACTGCAAACCCCATCAAGTTCACAATGAGGATAAATCGTTATAGGTCCGAGCTTTGCCATCCGGACCCTCGAACCCGACACTTCGAGGTCTTACCCTCCCCCCGCTCCTTGCCTTTTCTCTCAGTCCACCTTCAAAAGTCCACGCTACCTTTAAGAGTTCTGACACTGTTTGGCAGATCAGTGTCTCCTTTGAGCGTGGAGGCAATATCTTAACTTCGAAGTACAGAATCACGCTCTATGCTTCTCACATTCGGTGGCACACTGCAAGCACTCTCATTTCCAAGGAAAAGATTAAGGGCACAGCAAGGAGAGCCTGGACCAATGCAAGATCAAAACCCAGGAGGGAAATGCCTGTAGTTCCAATGTGCTCTTCGGAGTTTAGGATGGAAGCCTCTGCGTTCCAAAGGGAGCACTACACAGTCATTCTCCTCTGGCTCTGCTGCCTGTAATACGCACAGCCAGCTGTCTCAGGTGGGTTCCAGTCCACATGTGCAGTATTCCTCCGCAGACATTCCATGGTCTTGGCATCTCCAGTGCTCTGGGCTCTCCATGTTGACCTGGGACTCACCTTCCCAGGTTCTTTATCTCCTTGTAGGAACTCTGATCCTACCACACACCGAGTGGCCTCAGCAGCTCTCTGTAACTGTGGTGAGAGAGACTCAACGACACCCCTCATGTCTGCATCTTTCAGGTTACAAAACCAGGACCACTTGGACAATGCCGCCCAGTGCTGATGACATCTTAGGATGGAGTCTGGCCCTGTGGGACCACAGCCGTGTTGGCCTTTGCATGCTGACCCTGAGTTCTTTGCTCTGTTGTTTTGAGCAGGGAACCCCTTCAATGACTCTCCCACTTCAGGACCTCTCTGCAAATGGATTTGTATTTCCTCAAGATGAAGCCTTTGATGGGTAGGGTCTTGCACTCGGGATATCGGTCCCATTGTTCCAATGCAGAGTACAGGGTTTCTTTTGAAGGTTGCTCAGGTCTTTAACAGTGACGGATTCTTTGTCACTGCACTCCTGGTCTAAAACCTTAAACTCCCTCCCTCACCACACATCTTTCTCCACCACGTGTGGCACTGCTGACACATTTCTTCTCTACCATTTGCCATCTCACGCTGTAGGCCTGGGGCGAGCGAGCAGTGAGTAGTAGCCACCACGTTACTAACTGAATACCACGCTGCCTCAAATCTGCTCTGCCAAACTCTGCTACCTTTAAATTCATCCTAATACAAATTCTCTTGAGTACAATGGAGGAGCCTGGTTCTTTGCCAGAGTATAATCTGAATGGCCTCTATCCCAGATCCCAATGGCGTCTTCGCTTTCCTTCGAAGGCTCATAACTCAGCCCTTCGCTGTCTACATTTCCCTCATTTCCCTGCTGGTCCTTCCAAACTCCTACTAGAATGGCCCATCAAGTTCATCAAGCTCGATATTCAAAAGCATCTCTAGCCCACAGGCCCAGACTCTTTCACCTCCCTCCCAAAAGTCCGTCCCAAAGAACCATATGGGTAACGTTTTCACCTCTACCTGGTGGTACCCACTTTCTCTATTAGTGACTTTTCTCCTTGCAGTGCCAAAATACCAGACGAAGGTGGCCGAGGAAGTGAAGGGTTTGTTTCCCTGATAGTTCCAGGGATACTGTCCACCACGGAGGGAAGGCTTGGCAGCAGATCCCATTGCATCCTGAGTCAGGAAGCAGCAAGCAAGGAATACATATACTCAGCTTGCTTTCTCCTTTCTATTCGGTTTTGAGCCCCAGCCTGTGGGAAGAAGGTGCCACCCACAGTTAGGGTATGTTTTCCCACCTCACTTAACATAATTTAGATACCTCCTCAGTATGACCAGAGATTTCTTTCTATGGCCATCCTAAACCCCACTGAGTTGAGGACCAAAATGAGTAGATCGATGGCTAGTCTTTGGCTATGGTATAGTCAAGGAAAGAGATCAATTAGATAGATGTCTTCCTACATCCTTAATGGAGAGATGCCTGTAGAATAAATCTGGAAGCCTGTTACCATTGTGTGATTGTTGTAGTCGTTACAATGAACAAAATCAATCACAGGAAATGTCTCCTCGTGCTCCGTTATAGCATCGGATGGAAGCCAGGGCTCATTGTAATCAACTTTTAACACCCAGACCTCTATCAAAGGATAGCCAAAGACCTGCTCAATGACTCTAATTAACATGTCCGCCTGAATCAGATTAGTCTGCTAGGACAAAAGCCTTCATAGCTGGATAGTTTCATAGTCAAATGAAAGTGGTTGCTCACAGTTCTGGAAGCCTAGAAATCCAAGCTCATGGTTCCTGGCACAGTGCTAGTCCTGTCTGTGTCCTTGTCTGGTAGGAAAGGGTGGCAGCCTCTCTGGGGCCTCCTTCCAGGGTATCAATTCCATTCATGAGAGAGGCATCTTCATGACCTTTACCTCCCAAAGAGCCCACGTTTTCGTGCCTGTGGCTTTGGAGATTGTGTTTCCACGTGTGAGTTTGAGAGAACTCATGTATTTATATCATAGTAATGTCCCAAGTCCAACACCTGATTTCCCTCCAAAACCTGAACTTGGGGTTGTATGAGCTAAAACTTGAGTCCCTCCATAGGCATGTTTTTGTGAAGCCATGCCCATCAGGAAGTCTGGTTTACTGTGCCTTTAAATATATCTACAATCCCTCCATTTCTGAGTAGCCCACGGGCTTCTGCTGGAACCCAAGTCACCATCTGTCCTTGCCGGTCGCCAGCCTCCGACTTGTCATCTCCTTCCCATTCTTACCCTTCTACTCCGGCTCAGTGAATGGAACAATCTTAGTAAGTGATGAAGTCACTTCTCTAAACCCTCCCATGACTCCCTGTCTTGACAGAGTGAAAACAGGAGTTCCTCGAGTGACATCTCACCAGTACGGCTTTTCCTGGTGCCTCTAAATATTACAGCCATGCTCACAGGTACAAGTTTGTGCTCTCTATAGGACCTGCCTCCTCAGTCCCCTGCATGCCTCACCTGACCTGAATCTCGACTCAGACTTCACCATCCTATTTCAGCCTTTTGAAATAATTAAAATCATAACTATATTCTACATCCTTACCATGAGTCTAGTATATCATCTGTATATCTTATTATTTCTATATTTCCCTCTTTCCCTAACAGATATCAAGGAAGAAAGTGATATGTGTGTACCTACATGTAAATATGCATGTAAAAATATATATGTATGAAATATACATGTATGCATACATATATATGTTCATTGCTTTGTTCCTATTCCTAAAAACCATGCTTATCAAACAATCAGTACCAAAAAATAATCTTCTGCTCAAACTAAAACATGACATACCACACATGAGTGCTCATGCGCCCACACACACACCCACACACACACATACACACACATATACATACACATATACACACACATACACATACACACATACACACATACACACACACACACACACACAGGTGCTGTAACGGGTCATGAATTAGGAAAACATACTCCGTGGATAACATTTTTCTTAACAGCTAGTTCCTTCCAATATAGTACTGCAAAGCATAAATTCATTCTTAAATACTGAGTTAGTCACAAAGCTACCTCAATTCCTAAATTACACACACGAGTGTGAACCAAATTCAACAATGGCTGCACTTGTATACAAATATTTCCCCACATAGAACTCAGATCTTAGTCACAAAAGCATTTTCTCCATTTAGGCGACCTCAGCTGATTAGCTGTGACGTGAATGCATTACTAACCTGAAGGGCTCCCTCGACTGAAATGCGGCACAAGAGAATCAGGAAACATGGTGCAGTACAGGAGTAAACCCACCCTAAAGAGTGACTGAGGCATTACACATCACATTTCTCTATAACTCAATAACCATGGGCATGAGACCAAACTAAACAAAAACAGAAAAGACAAAGTCAGGATGATGTCAGGTCTCTGTATGGTTTTAGCCGCATCCTTCATGGGGCCTTAAGTCTAATCAGCTATGATAAGAGTGCAAACAGAAGCCAACAGAAAAAAAAAAGAGAGAGAGAGAGAGACCTGGAAGTTACTTTTGCAAAAAAAGAAAAGGCAACAGGCTGGCTGTGTGCAGCCTACATGCCACAGTGAGGTAGCTGCCCCCTACAAACCAACAAGCATAGGCAGTCTCCCAGCAAAGCTGCCACTCAACAGGCTTGTATAACAACCCATTTGATTTCTTTCTTGGCTTTTGCTAAGAAAAAAAAGAGCTTGCTGGTTTGATCATAAGATGCCAATATAAGCTTTATTGATTATACAGTCAATTATATTTGAGGATCGTACAATTTGTTTCTGACTTGTTATCTGGGTCTGCTCTCCTTACTTCCAGATCTGCGAGAGGAAAAGAATCGAGACACACAAGACTCCACAGAGCTCTAGAGAGTGGAACTTGGAAGACCTAGGCGCAAAGCATTAGCAATTTATTGTCTAAGTTTCTTTTGAAGCAAAGAAAATTAGAAGCAAAGAGAGATAATAAATAAATGTCTAGGGTTTTCCAAATTTGGGCAGCCCCTCCATTCCTTTATACTCTGGGCATAACACTAAGTACCTATTGATACCCTTCTTGAAATGGGTGCATCCTCAAGTTCAAAGTTTGGAAACATACTGACAAGCACCACAGAATTGCTTCTCAACCTGTGAGTAGCAACTCCTTTGGGGGTCCTTTATCAGATATCCTGCATATCTGTCACTTACATAGCTATTCATACATGACAGCAGCACAATTTTATGGGGGGCGAGGGTCACCACAACCTGAGAAACTGTATTAAAGGGTCACAGCATTAGGAAGGTTGGGAACCCGCCACTGTAAGGATCCCTGTGAAAATACAGTTAACGCACAGAAAACTTTTTAAGACACTCAAACGCAGATGCTGGGTCAAGTCAACAGATCCACCTTTAGACAAAAACCACCTCCTTCCCATCCGTTTTCAAACAAGTTGGGGAAAATTACTAAACTCCTAGCTACTGCAACCCGTCACCCTGGCGCAGGGGTCAGCCCGCATTGGATCGCAGCTGGGGACATCGTGGCAGAGCCAGCTCGGAGAAAAGGAAACCGGTGAGCTACCTGGGGCTCCCTTTCGGTCACAACATCATCTCTACTGCTTGGAAGACACTTCCAGGTCTCTGTAGATGGGTATTCCCTCTGCTTCCTCCTCCCTTTCAGTTTCTTCTCTCCAGCCCCTCACCAGGCAGACAGAGCCACCCTCAGTACTTGCAGGCTCACCTCGGTCTCAATCCACACACATTACTCCAGCTCATCTTCTTTTTTCTGCTTATCTCTGGACAGAGGGGGCACCCGTGAGCACCCTGGGGGGGGGGGGTGGCAAACAACCCGAGTTAATTTTAAGCCATCCGTCTCACTTCCAGGACAGCCAGTGTTCCTCACGAGTAACTAATAGCCATCTCGCTGCAAACAAAGGGAGACCGGAGCAAGCAGTTAAAAGGAAGCCACTGTAACGCACAAGCCCTCGCCTTAAAAGGCAAACAAATCTTTCTGTGCTTTGTGTGCCATCCTTGTTCTGGGCGACTCAAGCACTGGACACTGGGATGGAACTTTCCCTGATGCAAAACCCAGAGTACATCCGCGGGCCTCTCTTCTCTCCCTCAGTCCCGCCTCTTTCCAAGCTCCTGTCTGACAATTTCAGTGCAACCAGTTTGGGGCTTCACATTTGTTACCTCCTGACCTCTTAGATTAATGGGAAGGATGAAGAACCCTAAAGCTATTATTACCGTTTCCATCACTGACCCATCACTGGCGAGATGGCATCGGCCACCAGCTGGCATCGTGAGGCAGCCGCTTAGAGAATTTGTCTAGAGATAGGCGCAGCGCGCGCGCTTACCAAACACGCGTTTCTATGATGCTGTGAACGCGCGGCTTCCTCACCATATAATTTTTCCATGCCACATGTAGCAGGAAGGCCTTGCTAGCCAACAGCTCGGGGCGCGTGGGCTGCCCGCTGGGCCTCATCAGCAGCTCGGCTCTTGGGTTTGGCATCAGTATACAGACTTCTCCAGGAATGTGGCTTTGCCCAAATCCTCAGAATCCTTTCTTTCTTCCTGGACTGAAAGGCAACACACCACCAGTGGGGTCTTCCACTGCTCAGTTCCCTCTGGTCAGGCTGACCAACCGCCCTCCAACAGACTCCAACTGCTCACCTCAGGTCCCAGCTCGTTCCCTCCACGCTGCTGACATCACAGCTGACCCTGGAATCTTCGCCTCACCACACCCCACACATCCCTCCCCAGCCAAAGGCCTTAAGCGAGACTCTAATGCCTTACCACCAGTCACCTTTGCTCTTTCAGGAAACCCATGGAGGAGAACATGTTGGGTTTTCAGCGCTACAGATCTGGGGGGAGACATCGCCAAGGTGGCCTGCAGCCTTTCCAAGAGGCTAACAGCTCAGTGGGGAAAGGGTGGCCCTCCCTCCCTGCATGTCTCTAAAGAGGCTGTCTGTGATGCTGTAGTGAATGGCTTCTCTGTGAGGTGAGGTTTGGAGGCTGGACTAGAACAGTCTGACGAGAAGATGAGAAAGCACCTTTTGAGGTGCTGCACCCGTTCCTCATTGCTGTTCACTGATCTCCCAGAAGACTCTTCACTAGCAGGATGTGTGTTCTACGTGGGCCTTGAGACTCCTGCATTCAGTCCAGACCTTATCTCTCCACAGTAGGGCTTCTGGGCTTACTCAGTTCCCCTTAAATATGTTCAGGCATGGTCCTATCAAATATAATCAGAAGTTGGTATTTTACACCCAGTGTAGAAACCAGATCTGTAATTGTAGCACTTGGGAAGCTGAGGAAGGATCGGGAGTTCACAGCTAGTGTGACTCCTAGGGAGCTCAGTGTCAGCATGCGCTATACGGGAGTGTCTCATCAAACAAAATAAACAATGGGTATGGCAAATCTTGCTCCTACTCTGTCCCCCCTGCTCTTGCTTGATGAGTAAAGACTGAACTCTTAGGAATATCCGATGTGGATAGAAGTATCAGCCCAATGCAGCCCACAAAGTCTGAGGCATGGCCTCAAGGATGTGCAAAGCCCTAGCAGGCTCAGCCTCGAGCCCTTTCTCGTAGCTAACTCGGGAGGTTGAGGCTGGAGAAGTAGATCTCCCCCTGGGCTGCATCAAAAGACACAGTTCCCACTCCTCGCCCAACCCAAACAAACAAACAAACAAGGGGGGAATGAGGGAGGGGGAGGAAGAGAGGAAAGAAAAGGAATTGGAGGACTTCTTAAGACCCACCTCCCTGTCTTTCTAACACAGGTCAGAAGAAAACTGTATTTTCATTGTTTCCCTGAAGATGCTGTTTCTGTGCCACACACTTCTTGGTTGTTCTTAAGTTTACGGGCAGGTGCTTTCTCCGTTCTGGGGGTCTTTATCTGTCTGCTCCTAGGTACACTGCCTACTTGGTGAGGTACCACATGTGGGTTTATAGTACACCCAGAGTGGCCGGAAAGAAGGAATCCCACAATGAAACGGCCTGATCTAAGTAATTACATCCAACCTGACTTTGTCCTGCCTGCAATAATGCTACACAACATAACAGCAGGCAACAGATAAAGCTCTCTATTTTAAAACAGACACACAAGCCAGAGATGTGATGGCACACACCTTTAATGCCAGCACTCGAGAGGCAGAGGCAGGTGGATCTCTATGGTTTCAGGGTCAGCCTGGTCTATAAAGAAAGTTCCAGGACAGAGTGGGTTACACAAAGAAAGGCTGTCTCAAAACGAAGCAAAACAAAGCAAGCAACAACAATAACAACTAACTAGATAGATAGATAGATAGATAGATAGACAGACAGACAGACAGACAGACAGACAGACAGACAGACAGACAGACATACATACATACATACATACATAGGGGCTATTCTATAAGTTGCCAAATGTGCAGGGGGAGGGGGTGTCTGTGTCTGTCCGTCTGTCTGCCTGCCTGTTTGTCTATGTCTGTGTGTGTGTCTCTGTTTGACTATGTACACATGTCTCTGTGTCTGTGTGTATTATACGTCTGTGTGTGTCTGAGTCTGTGTGTGTACATCTGTGTGTCTGTGTGTCTGTTCCTGTCTGCTAAAATCCACAAAGAGTCCAGAAGTCAACATCAGATGTTCTCTTGCTCTCCTTATTTTTGGAGACTGGGTCTCTAACTGAACTGGGTACTTGAACAACTGAACAGCATGTTCTAGGATCTTCCTGTCTCCCTTTACCCTTCGCTCCAGCGCTAGGGTTACAAACAAGTCCCCACCACACCCAGCTTTTTCATGGGTGCTGGGAATCCCAGTTCTAGTCCTGAGGCTTGAGTGTCTGGGCACTTTGCCAACTGAGCCATTTCCCAGCCCTGCGCTGCTATCTATTGCCCTGGTCATTACCCCATGGTCTGCAGCACCCTCCACGGCCTTTGATGGTGATGGGAGGAACAAACATGGAAATGTGGTCTGTGGTGACCTGGAGCAGAGTTAGGAGCCAAGTCCTCCTGACCCAACATGGTATCACTGCTTATCCTGTTCCCACTTCCAGATGCCACCCACCCTCATGACCCACCCACACATCTCCACTATCACATCCTTTCTCGATAGAGCATTCTGAGATGCAGGTCCCAGCCTATGGGAGGTAGTCTAGAGAATTAGCCTGTTTGCCTCTATGGCTAAAGTGTTTTGGTCCCTCCTGGGGGAATTTTCAATTCTAATGGAAGACTCCTGGAGAAACAAAGGCTCTGGGAGCATCCTCACAAATGCATGGTTTCAATCTGTGAGACAGGGGGAGGAGCAGAGACAGATCTACCAGGAAACTGAGGGTCAGGGCCCCACACTTCGGCCTTGTCAAGGTATGGGAAGGGCCTAGTCGTGAGTGGAGATTCATGAAATCTGCAGAGGGGCAGTTTAACATTCCTTTTCCAAAGACAAGCACACACTTGATAGAAGTTCAAAGCCCAGGGCTCCTGAATCGCACCTTTAAAAAGAATCAGGCTTCACTTCACATAGGCCTGTTTTGTGATGCCAACCTCGATCTCATTATTCTTTTTGGGGCGACTGTGGGAGTTGTTTACTCCAGAATATGAAGAGAATTCAGGTTGGATTTAGAAAGGGGGGAGAGAAGTCAAAACAACATATTTCATCTTTAAAAGGGACAAAATAATCACCTTAAAGTATGCTGTGATAACTGCTAATGACCCCCCCCACTTCCAGATGGTGCCGACCAATAGGCTTCATAGACTATCCGCACTTAACGAAGAGTCTACGTGAGAATTCCAGGGCTACAGGTATGGCTACAGCCCACGACAGCAGCTGGTGTTTGTCATGATGCACCGTACGTGGTCAAGGATCAGGGAGGTTGTGACCCAAGCAGTATAAAGCAGGAAGTGGTTAGAGCATGAGGGGCAATGGTTACTAGCACAAGGACACCTCCGACACCCCCATGGCAGCTGGAGGCATTCTAGGGAAAACAGGAAGTGACTAGCGAGTGCATCCGAACAGCAGAGAAATATTCCAGACAACGGGAGTCTTCGAGACACTTCATTCTTCCTAAGACACTCCAAGTTCCTCTCGCACTGTTCAGATGCAACCCCTCGCTTAGAGTCTTGGGAGTCCCAACGTCTCACCAGGTGCAGTCACCCACCCACTGGTGCCCAGCACAGAAACAAGACCCAACATACAGAGAAACATATTCAATGCTAGGCTTTGCTTTGTTCTGAGGTGCTGGGATTGAACCAGGGCCCTGTACATGCTAGGAAGGCACAGTGTCTTCGTATGTTGTTTCTGAAGCAGCATTTTCTTTAAAATAATGAAGAGTCTGACTTCAATGTTCATCCGCTAAGGATTTAAAAAAAAAAAAAAGGTAAGATAAACAAATAATGGCCTGCCCTGCAAGGCTGTGCCAAAGCTAGTATTAAAAAAAAAATGTTACCACGCTAATGGATATTTCTGCTTGCTTAGGCCAATTCCTGCACAGTCTGTTCCGCCAAGGATAGGGACAGAGTATAGCAGTCAAGAATTTACAGAGAGGGATGGAAAGATGGCTCGGCCAGAGGTTAAGGGAGATTGCTGTCCTCTCAGAGGACCCGGGGTTTGATTTCAAGTACCCACATGGGGTGGCTCACAACCACCCATGACTGTAGCTGAGGGGATCTGACACCCTTTCCTGCCTTCCATGGGCACTTACATACATGTCATATACATGCATGCTCTCAGTCCACACACACACACACACACACACACACACACACACACACACACACACACACAGAGAGAGAGAGAGAGAGAGAGAGAGAGAGAGAGAGAGAGAGAGAGAGAGACTGCTGCTTGGGATTCTCAGAGAAAAATGAATGTAATTCCCCTGCCCTTATTGGAATCTATGTTCTCCCACACACTGTATTGCAGGCCAGAGTTAACCATGAATTTATCTGTGACTAGACATTTAATGGTCTTCTACCCACTTCTGCAGAAATGCTGTGTGAGACTGTCACCCCCTAAGGATAACACCGTACCTGGCAAAGAGTAGACTCTGAAAAAAATAACTTCAGTGAGTCACAGTCTAGAACATTACAACCCCCATTGTAATGGCTTCCCAATGCTGACCACCACTGAGCCCTATCTAGGAATCAGCAGCCCCCCCTGGTCCTGCCTACTGGCTAACACAGTCACAGCATGGTCAGCTCACTGCTTTAGAAGTCATATCGCAAAAGTATGGAAAGGCAGACACATACACACAAGGGTGTGCTTGGTAGCACTTGTGGTGAAAGCAAATATAAAGAAACAGGAGTGTCCTAATGGGCCAGGAGACACCTGCTCACCCACTAAGGTTTCAAGCTGACCATTCCCTGTGCACGTAAGTAGACAGCTGCTCAGATGGGTGCCGCGATCACAGCACAAAGGAAGAGCATGAAAGAAACCATTTCTGTCTGAAATGATCACTGTATGGTCAGAGCCCTGGAACATCTATAGTAAGGCTGTAGTGTGATCATGTGCACAGAGGGTAATTTCTCCTCCTTCTCTGAATGCGTTGCAGGTTGAGTCTTGGTCGAATTCCTATATAGAAAAGGAAGTTGAAAGCAAAACTCTTTGTGCGCTCTCAAGTTTAAACTCAAACCTTGGGGGATACAAACCAGAAGGCTGCGTTCTGTCTGGGCCACTCCCCTCCCTCCCCATCAGCTCTGTGCCCTTGGCTTTGTTTCTCAGTTCCCTCCTGTCCACCCTCCCTGCACTCCCTCCCAGGACTCTCTCTACACCAGTCCCTCCAAGCTGGCTTCCCTTCCTCCTCCGAGTCTCCCTCATCCCTGCACTGTCTCTAAGATCCCAGAACCCACTTTTGAAAGCCAGAGTAGATCTTCACAGAAGTTCTGTGTGGCCTGTGTACAGCGCAAAGCCAGAGTTCTGCCCAGCCACCCACTGCCCAGGGAGACTTTCGGCTGTGGTCCTTCTTCGTGCCTTCATTCTTCTAATGATAAGTTTCTCGTACATCTCAGAATGTCTCACAGTTCCATCATGCTGTTTCCCTTAGCCTGGAAAGTTCTTCCCTTCCTATTCCTGTCAGAGTAAAAGTCTACGCCTCCTCTGCACAATGGCCATACCCCATCCCTTGATGGGTCTCCTCAGAGCATGTCTCCTAGAACAGCAAACATTTCTTATAGGCTGTGGAAGCCCAGGGCTTCAAATGCTTTTTCATCACTATTGCTACCCCAGGGTGGTAGCTATCCATACCCAAGCGATCGAAACCTTTGAATTTCCTCTCATTTTAGGAATGAGGCATGACGGTCAGATAGTTCAGAAGGTGAGGAAGAGACACCCATCTAAGACTGTAGCTCAAAGAAAACAGGTTCTAACTAAATCATCCCAGCGGTCTCTTTGCTATAGTCCTTTTATCAGCATGACATTGGGCTTGCTTAGCTTCTCTCCCTGGATCCCTATTCTAAGGTAAACTACTCCCTGCTTCAGCATCCATCCTGGGATCTTGTAGGGAGCTGGGAACACCAGCAGGTGCTCACAAGGGCTTGCTGCATAATGGCCAGGGAGTCAGATGAGGGAATCCAGAGCAGAGGCACAGCGCTCAAAGTCACACGCGTGTGACCGAGAATCAATGATTAACATTGTTAACGAGCATGGCGACAACACAAACCAAATGCTTTGCGCAGAGCCTGATCCAGGTGAATTCTCAAAAAGAAAAGAGAGCCTTGGCACCAGCATGCAACGGTGTGAGCATTCACCGGCACAATAAACCCCAGTAACTTAAACCATCAGATTTACACACCCTTTGCATAGGCACTGGCATCCTGAGGCATCCATCCCTTCTGTCCCTCTACGATAACCATATGAGACATCACTGACTACCATAGCCAAGCATGGATGGGCACAGGATAAATTCTGTCCCCATTAGGGTGTGCACCTCTCTCCCTTCCACCCCTTACTAGTCACAGAAAGTCACATAGTCACCAGCATAAAAGTGCTAGGAAATGGGACCTTACCCCAAACCTAGGAGAATGAAAGAAAATCGCATCACTGATGTCTACAGTGAGAACCGAGGAGCACTGCTCAGAGCAGGCAAGTGAATGGGGTGTGGGAAGTTGCACAGAGACTGCACCAGGGTCAGCAAGGCAGAACAGAGTGGTAAGGCCAGCCTGGGGTAAGGCCAGTCTGGGATTAGGCCAGCCTGGGGAAACACCTGTGGTGTGAGAGGAACAAGCAAGCTGAGGTCCACAGCGAGGCTGGCTGGTCAGCCTGTGCTTACAGCCACACGAGGGCTGGAAACGCAGAGGGATGAGAGAGTTAAGTCTGTACCTCAGTTAAGATTATTCCCACACCAATTCAGAGCTCTTCCCATTCCAAAAGGAATTGATGTGTTTATGTTGTTACCTTGTCAAAATTAGGCATGTTTTATATCTCTTTTCACTACTTTTGAAAATTAAACATTTTTAATTGGGGGGTAGGGGTATCTTTCTCCCACTTAGAAGGAGAAAGGCATTACCTCATTTTTGGAAAACCCCATCTACCAGAGAAGCTAAGGAAGCTCGCGGCACAGCCCAACCCCACCAGGGCAGCTAGTCCTTCGTGCTGGAAGTGGGAGGCTGTTTATATCACAAGCAATTCCTTGACTAAACTGGCGGTTTATCTGGACTCTGGTTTTCATCAGCTCACTTGGGATGCACACACACACACACACACACACACACACACACACACACACACACACCATTCTTAGAGATGCAGGAAAGCATGAACTTTTAACAGTGGGAAGTTCTGTCCGTTTGGTCACTCACTGATCTGCTGAAATTAAGACACCCTACCTGACACACAGAGGCACCAGGAAAGCACACCAGTTGGATGGCAAATCACCTCAGAGTCTCTGTCTTCAGCTAAGCTGAGGGTGCACCTGAAGGGACTGTGTGGTCCCGCATCTCCCATGGCATTAGGTGATGAGAACACACTGCCCCTCTTCTCAAAGACTCACTTTCTCCTTGACAGCCCTTTGAACTCGATATTGTATCTGCTAGCGCGAGAAGCCCCCAGAGATGCTCGAAGCCAGCTCCAGTACACAGCAGTGTGCCCGCATTTTCTTCCTGTGCTCTTACCAGAGGGCTGCTTTGCTTGTATCTGAGAGATCAGAAAGGCCCTAGAGAGTCAGAAGTTTTTTTCTAGTGTGTGTTCCCATCTGTAAACTACTGAGTCACTTTTGGCAAGAGGCCAAGTTCTCTGCCTACTACCTTACCACAGCTTTCCCTTTAATAATCAAAAGAGGTAACGTTGAGCTGCCACTGCAATTGTGTGTGTGTGTGCATGCATGTGTGTACATGCATGTGCATGCATGTGTTCACATGCATATGTGCATGTGTGTGCTTATGTGTATGCGCATGCATGCGTGCGTGTGTGTGCACGCATCTGTGCATGCATGTGTGTATGCATGTGTGTGAGTGCATGTGTGTATGCATGTGTGTATGCATGTGTGTGCCTATGTGTGTGCGTGTGTGTGTGTGCGTGTGTGTGCATGAGTGTATGTGAGGGTGGGTGACATGCGAATGGTCCTTAATTAATGTCAGAGTTCCTCCAACTGTTATTCCTACCCCTGGGTTCTACTTGTCTGTCTCCCTCTCCTAAAATAGAGTTCCTTCCCTGTGAATGAAATGCCAACATACCCTTTCAACTAAAAGATAAAAGCAGGACTCATAATGACAGCAAACTGTGTATGTAAAAGGGAAACGCACAGTGTTAATGAGCTACCCCATGGAGAGCAGTGCTTGCTACCACATGATATCCCACCTTGTCCTGATTGACACCCAGACCTCTTAGATGACTATAGACCCACCCACCCTGTTTCACAGCCACAGGAAAGGGGAGGAAAGAAAGCTCTGCTGGAATCTACTGTAGCCTCGCCCTTGAGTCTGGCTAGTGGACTCTGTGATTGGTAAGGGCTCCATGTGGCAGGAAAGCCAGGTCTGTCACCAGACGGGGCGTGGGAAAACTGCCTCACAGAGCAAGCAGTAATTGATACTGCCATAGATGTCACTCTGATACGGTTCACTTCCTCTCTGACCACCCATCGCCTGCATCCACCAGCTCTGTGGGAGCAGACATTCCACACTGCATTTCCTTGGAAGCAACACCAAGTAAACTCTCCAGAAATATCAATACAGTCCTTTGAAGGAAAGCCGACCCCAGTGTTTGGATTAAATAGGTTGGATTTTTCTCATGGTGGAGAGTTTACTATTTAGGCTGTTTGGTCAGTCACTAAAGAACAACATTCTTCCTCAGCTAGTGAAGTAACTTACCAAGTCCCATTTGAAAATTATGCCATCACTAATGATCACCACAGTTAACTGATGAAGGACCCTATCTTTTCCTACTGTGGGAGAATACCTCTTTATCTCTCCTTCTCCCTAGTCCCAGAGTACGGACATCTATATGCAAGACCCCTCAGATTTACTTAGAATTTTTAAAAGTAATGGAATACTGAGCAATAACCATTAGGAACAAATATCCCTGGAAGACCATTGTGTTAAATTATCCACAGTAAAACAGACCCAAATGAGACTGTTTCTAGAGAGTAAAAGAATGTAGCTTCCTGGCAGAGAAGCCTTTGTTATCTGTTCACCCTAGCACAGAACTTCTGCTGGCCTCCCCTCCCAGGCAAGGCCAGGCAAAGAAGACATCACAGTCTCTACTCCCAGGAGCAGACACTTGACAGTTTCATGCTAAAAAAAAAAAAAAAAAGAAGAAGAAGAAAAGAAAAAAAATGGTGTGTGAGCTAAACATGAGCTTTTCATCCTCTGTCACTGGGAATACACACTGAGGACATCACATGAATAAAACATCAAAATTGCCCACAACACCTTCTCCCATGTGAGTGAAGATGTGTAGCCAAGTCCTTGGTTACCATTGCAGTTGCAACTGGAGCCCATGCCTAGAGGTAAAAACGCAGCCCAAATTAACAAATAAAATATTTAAAGACTGTGGCAAAAAAAAATAGTATTTTTTCTTTGTTTAGAATAATTTTTTTTTTATTTTTCCCATTTTTCTTTGCATGGGCTTTTTCCTTGTTCTTGTTTGTTTTTTATTTGTTTCAATACAAGGTCTCACTAGGTAGCCCTGACTGACCTGGACCTCACCATGTCGACCAGACTGGCCTTGAACTCAGAGATTTACCTGCCTCTGCCTTCCAGGTACTGGGATTAAGGGGATGGACCACGATACCTGCCAGATAACTTATTTTTATGTAGAACTGCCTTGGAATTGTGCACAGTTGCACAGGTATATTTTAAACTGAACAACGAACCTCTTCCTGCTTCTACCTCTTGTACCACACGGTGAACCAGAATCAAAACGTATTTATTTATTATATATAAGTACACTGTAGCTGTACTTATATATAATAAAGAGGGCATCAGATCCCATTACAGATGATTGTGAGCCACCACGTGGTTGCCAGGATTTGAACTCAGGACCCCTGGAAGAGCAGTCAGTGCTCTTAACCGCTGAGCCATCTCTCCAGCCCAAAATGCAGTTTTAAAATGCCTGTGTGAGGCCAGCAAGATGGTTCTACTGGGAAAGTACCTCCCACTAAGCCGGGACAACTTGAGTTCAATTCTGGGGATCCACATGGTAGAAACAGAGAACCAATCCCAAAAGTTGTCCTTTGACCCACACCTATGCCATGGTGTGTATGTGGACACATGCATGAATGGACACTCACACGTGCAACTTAGAAAATCAACCTAATTTTAAAATTAATGCCTATTTGTACACCTAGGGGAAGCCATGAAGTCATGAAGAAGACACGACAGTACTTAACCGAGCGCCTATTTCAAACAGAAGCATAAATATTAGAGAGTCACATTTTAATTAACCATACTCCATGGGCTGGAGAGATGGCTCAGTGGCTAAGCACTTACTGCTCAGCAGCCCAGGATTAGTCCCTAAGACCCGTATAGCAGCTCATAATTATCTATAAATCCAGTTTATAATGCCCTCTTCTGATGAAGAAGCAATAAAATCTTTTTTTAAAAGTTATACACAAGCCCTCACTTCTCTCTTTGGCTTTGACATAAATAACAATTACAACTGTCAACCTGTGATTTCATGGGCAAAACGTCATTCAAACAGTTGGGTTGGACCAACTGAACACCTCATTCTACAAGCCAACCTCCCTGACCCTATATCTTCACTCACTGGCCCAGGTTTGGAACTTCAGGATGCTGGCCTGGGCCGGGGCTTCTGTCTGGGAACATATGGCCAGGCGCATTGCTGTATCCCTATTGCCTCAGTTTCTACTGACCCTCCCTCTCCTTGCCAGTGCCACACTCCTGGACCCTGGTGGACTGCTCCTACCCTGCTCTCTGTTCTAAGCCTTTGCTGTTCAGAGCTGACCTTGTCTGGTTCCAGTAAGCCAGGCTTGTCTATGACTCCAGCCTCACACTGTTTCTTTACTCTCGGGCTTGTTCAGGTTCTAGCAACAACCCCTCCATCACCACCACCGCCCCCAACACCACCAGTTCCTACTGGCCTCTTAGGCTTCTGGGGAATATTCTCCTTATGTCTTTCCTATGGCCCCTCTGGACAGAAGGGCTGTTTTAATTCTGATCATTGCTGTACTGCTGTATTGGTAGTATCTAGCAGAGTTCTTCAAGGATAGTAGTAAGTCAGTAAATATTTGAATCACTGCCTAAGTGACTTAAAATGGAGAAAATAAAACTCCCTAGGAAGGCTTATTGACTCTCCCAATCAAATATAAAGAAGGAATTCAGAACTTGGGAGCTGTTCATTGCAAAGAATATAATAAAATAAAAATCTCAGCCAGGGATTAAAGTCATTGGATGAAATTTGTAGAAATCCATGTATAAGGCAGCTTAAGTCTGTTCGGTATTTTTCAGATAAAGGAGTTGAATTTGCTAAGCGGACTTGCCCGTGATAATGATAGAATACCTTCTGCAAATCTATCGGCTTTCTAGAAACACCCTTCCATCGGGTTGTCTCAGTAAGCTGCCTCAGATGTTCCTGGTGCGAGTGTGCTGGGCCAGATGTTCCTGGTGCGAGTGTGCTCAAAATAAGGCTGGAGTTTTTACACGTGTGACAAACAGAAGCAAAAGGCAAAGATGGTTGGCTTGTGATAAAAGCATAAGATAAAAATCACCTTGTCATTTTAAATGATAAAGCTTTTGCAAGTCTGAAGTCTTTTTCAAAGATGATAAATACCAAAAACTCCAAGTTTTATTTTAAACTGCCTTTTTAACAGAGTAATACCTTGCGTATAAGAGTAATTCTGCCTTGGTGAGGTTGGACTTACTGGAACTTTACTGGGAATGTCTTAGCTTTGCTTACAAAGTGACAGCAGCTCCTCCTCTGCGTCCCTTAAGTTCACCCAGTCCTTGCTGGAAGTCTCTGTCATTTTCTGTTTCCTAAGATCTACCTCCCAGGTTCCTGTTGGGTTCACAGCCCTGCAGGGGGAATCCACACCTGAACCGAAACAAGCGAAGCTTGGCAAAACCTTCATTCATTGATTCAAACTGGATGTCTCAAAGACTGACTCTTACCCACAGATTTGGATATTAACTTCTTCAGTTTTATGCCTGATTAGCGGTTTGGAAATAATGAATGTCGAGAGAAAACTGTTTCAACACAATTTCCTCTCCCCTGAATTTTCCTACAGGAATGCACAGAAGGCATTGCTGGTCAGATGTGTCTTAGTCCCTTTGTCTCTATCCACATGACAGGGACTCATGTTAGTCTCCTATCCTTACCCAGAGACCTATTAGGAGCCAGGTTATAAACCAGTTTGAAACTAAGTGTCTGCTGTGGGAAAAAGGAGTGGACCTCCCTGGACAGGCAGCGACACAGGGTTCCAGGAGTCCTTTCTGTGGTGTGTGTGTGTGTGTGTGTGTGTGTGTGTGTGTGTGTGTGGTGGGAGAGGGAGTGTTCAGAAAGAAGTTGATCCTTGGCAGGCAATAGGAAAATGCTCTCCGTAAACATGACCATATCCTGAGTAGCTTGTCACTCCATTTGAAAAATATTTCCCTTG
Organism: Tokudaia tokunoshimensis; assembly: GCA_036184795.1. Taxonomy (NCBI): domain Eukaryota; kingdom Metazoa; phylum Chordata; class Mammalia; order Rodentia; family Muridae; genus Tokudaia; species Tokudaia tokunoshimensis. Next base: position 84,829,198 of record BTHU01000006.1, read on the forward strand.
TGCACACAGCCTAAATGATAGGAGACCTTCTGTAAACTGTTCCTAAGATCTCCTTGTGAAACTCAGTGAGACACTGGATAATGGATGAAGGAAACAGATTTGCGGGGTGTGCTTGGCTAGTCAAGTTCTAGTCTACCAAGAGACACCTCACCAGACATTGTATTTCAAAGACTGGAGCCCCTCTGACATAAATGAATTGTCTGGTAAATGAACAGTTTGTCCTGAGTCTAGAAACTTAAAATGCACTCCTCAGGATGATTTCTAACCGAGATAAAGGAAAACAGTTTAATTTCTAATGTGCAAAGATAAAGACTTGCCCACTTTTGCACATCACAAGAGTTTTTATGATTTGGGATCAGGTGTGTTCCTTCAGCGTGTTTTACTGAAACAAATTCAAACTGCTGTATTATATACTTCTTTTTTAAATCAGGTGTTTGCTGGCCTATGGATAGGAGTGTGCACATAAGTACAGGTGTCCACAGAAGCCAGAGAGTCGGCTCTAGGTTTAGACAGTTGTGTGAGGCCTGACGTGGCTGCTGGACATGAACTCAGGTCCTTTGTAAAAGAAGTTCTTACTTTTAAACACAATCTCTCCCTTGTACCTCGCTCCTCCAAGTAACCCAGTTAATGCTACTTAACTGCATTCAATTCTCCTCTTGGGTGAATACAATATCCATCCATGGTGTTTTTGCATCGGATGCCTGGAATTGGAGCTATGGCACAACTTTACAAAAACACATCTTGGGGATGGAGAGATGGCTCCGCAGTTAGGAACAGTGACTGCTCTTGCACAGGACCAGGGTTGGGCTCCCAGTACCCACATGGTGGCTCCCAACTGACTATAACTCCAGTTCCGGGGGATCTGACGCCCTCTTCTGGTCTCTATGGGCACCAGGTACACACATACACTCAGACACACATACAAATCCAAAAACAATATTTTTAAAGAAGAAAATGCATGTCAATACTAGAGACACTCTCACAACGTAAGAAAATGCCTAGATTTGCTCAGGCCCATGGCTCGCTCAGGCATCATTGCTTCAGGCAAAGCTCTGGCCAGTGCTGGGTACAGCAATGGATAGACAGGGACATACAAAAGCCTCAAACCCTAGGTAGAAACCAGGAAGAGCAACAGTTTCACAAACGTCAACATCTTCCATAGTGCCCCAGTCTCAAACTCCATATAAGCCGCGTAAGATAAACTCTACATCTGCTCACCTGTCAGACCGTCACTGCCCTGGGGACCTGTGGGGCCCTGGGTGGAAGGACTGATGCCTAGAAGCACCGATCCAGGCTGGCCTGGGGCTGTGGGGTTTCCCAGGACGTGAGGCTCACATGGCTGAGATGGAAAGTCCCAGTTGGTCAACGACACGGATAGAGACATGACTAAGGTCTGCCACAGAGCAGAAAGGCCAGCAGAGGCCAGAGCACTGTGCAGAACCAACCCACTGGCCTTGCTTACAGGGTCCCCGTTTCTGTGAACAGTTTTGAGTGACTTCAACAGGGTCAGGAGTAAGCCAGACAGACAGGAAGTAAGGCTCCCATTTCCCCAATCAGATATGCTAATGACTATAGAAACCACTGTTAGCAATACAAGAAGACCACAGAGAAGGATGCAGCGACTACTCTCAGAAAATAAATCCTTCTGAAATATTTGCAGTTCATAACCTGTGTGTGCTGTTTACCTGTGTATTTGCTGCGCTGTCAAAGAATTCCTGCCTAAGAGAATCACCTGGTCCGGTATGACGGCGTGCCATTCTGTAATTTCTTTTTTTCTTGTGTCAGTGTAACAAAGTTTTCCATCAGCTGATTGTCTGAGCGGGGTTTTAGTAAATCTACCCCAAGGTACTGAAAAGGTTAGAGAGGGCAATGTATTTGATGAGGTCCAGGTTACCACTCTCCTCACTGGGATGCTTAACTGACAGAAACAGATCAAGGCAGAAAGGAAGGGTACATTCTGCTGGGGTTTGGTGGTTTAGGTTCATGGAGGGGTGGGGGAAGGTGGAGGGAGCAAAAATGCAAGGTTTTACTAGTTAGTATATGGTCCATTTTCCTTTCTTATCTCGTGGGTCCCCAGGGGATGGGGAGTTGTCTGTGCCAACCTCCCTGAACATGGTCTCACAGAGATGTGGTTTACCAGTCTCTGTGTTTCTCAGTCCAATCGAGGTGAAAACCAAGATCAACTATCACACACACACACACACACACACACACACACACACACACACACACACACACACATAGACTTTATCAGCCTTAACATAAACAACTGACATTCAGCTATCCCTGCAGGAATTTTTAAGGTCCCAGCCTACAGTAAACAAGTCTTCCCAAATAAAGAATGTGTGTCAGGTAACCTGCGAATACAATCTAGTTCCTCCTCTTCCTGTCCCTTCACTCTCATATATTAGTTGTACTATTTGCCTGTGAATTTGTATCCTCTCGACAACTGCAGCAACTACCACCACCACCACCATCATCATCATCGTCATCTTACTGAATACTTTCTGTGCCACTGCATTTTCAATACATTTTTAAACGTATTTGTTCATCTGCATGGGCACTTTGCCTGTATCTATACCTGTCTACCACTTGCTTGCCCGGGGCCCATGGACTCCAAAAGAGGGAGTCTGATTGCTCTGGAACTAGAGTTACAAGCAGTTGTGAGCTACCATGCTGGTTCTGGGAATTGAACCAGAGTCTTCTGGAATAGCAACCAGATCTCTTAACTACTCAGTCACCTGTTCAGCTTACCACTGAATATTTTAAACCAAGAATCAGTATCTATATGCTGTGGATGCCACACTAAGTGCGTCTGTCTGTCTGTCTGTCTGTCTGATTGATGACTGGTTGGTTGGTTGGTTGGTTGGTTGGTTGGTTGGTGGGTGGGTGGGTGGGTGGGTGGGAGGGTGGGTGGGTGGGTTGTTTGGTTGGTGGGTGGGTAGGTGGGTGGGTTGGTGGGTGGGTGGGTGGGTGGGTTGGTTGGTTGGTTGGTTGGTTGGTGGGTGGGTTGGTTGGTGGGTGGGTGGGTGGGTGGGTTGGCTGGTTGGTTGGTTGGTTGGTTGGTTGGTTGGTGGGTGGGTGGGTTGGTTGGTTGGTTGGTGGGTGGGTTGTTTGTTTGTTTGGTTGGTTGGTTGGTGGGTTGGTTGGTGGGTGGGTGGGTGGGTTGGTTGGTGGGTTAGTAGGTTGGTTGGTTGGTTGATTTTATCCTCTCTCCTCACCTTGCTGAGCAGGGTCTAAAAACATTCTCTAGGGAAGACAGGCAGCTACAAGCGAGGAGAGACTTCCTGTAAGTACCCAGGGAAACTGTCTACAGACCACACATCAGAACCAAGTGATTTCCCAACAGCTTTGAACTTACCACAGCCACAAAGTATGCACCTATAGGTTCACACTCAGTCCAGAAAGTGTTGAAGTACTGGGCACAAGAGTCAAAAACAAGACGAAGAGAAAACTATCTAAACAACTAAGTCACCAGTGTGGCATGAAGCCAGAGGGGGAGGGTGCTACTCCATCTGCCTCAAGACGTCCCAGGAGAGCGCAGAGCAGTGGTTCTCAACCTTCCTAACACTACAACCCCTTAATGCCGTTCCTCATGTTGTGGTGATTTCCCCCCCCCACAACCATAACATTATTGTCATTGCTACTTCATAACTGCAATTTTCTACTGTTATGAATCATAATATAAATATATTTCGGAGATAGAGGTTTGCCCCTTTATCCTTCAATACAGTCTCGGACAGGATGCACACAGTCAAAACTGTCAGGGAAGACATGCAAGAGATTAACACTGGCACCCAGGTCCCTGCCGCAGAGCAGCCTCTCCTCCCTCCCCTTCTCCCAAGAGCTCGCACCGACCAGCTGTCTCTCTCCTGTCAGTGAAGTTTGGATCCCCTGGACTAGGCCAAACTGTCTAGTTGCCTGAGAGAATACAGTGTAGATGTTGCTCTTATGGTGTTTTTTTTAAACAGGACCAACATTTCAACCTTTCCCCTCTGGGCAGCACAGACTGCTCTCTCTAATGTGGGCAAGCCTCAGCCAATGGGTGGAAAGGGTTAGAAGCTAGCACTAAGGTTTCTCCCAAGAGGTGGAGAATCTCAGCACAACACTGAGATGTACCTGACTGAGTGTCTAGCCTGCTGCATGGAACACATGTAGTCCCACAACTCCAAGCCCAGCCCCCAGTACAGAAGCTCGTTCCTGGAAGTCAGTGACCTTGTCTCTCCCTCGTGCTCCTCTCCTCCCTCCTCTTCTCTGTGCCGACTCTTTTTTCCTCTGGAGAACTGGAATCTATACTTCCCCTACAAAACCCTCCTCTCGATAATGCCCCTCCCCCACCCCTCTCGCACACTCAGGAGAAGGGACACTAGACTAGAAGGTCCATGTTAGAAAGAAACGTTACAGAATACACAAAGGCAGGGTAGTAGCAGCCCTGAAACCTTGGGCCTGAGCACCTGAGAGGACCACAGGTCAGAGACGTTCTCTTCAGAGATGAAGAGGAAACAGTTGAAGACGTATATAAATAAAACATAGAAATATATAAATTTAACATATAAACATGTATATATACATAAAATATATACTAAAGTACATGTTTTTTTTAAAGTTTGATGTATGGTTCCGAATTTAGGAATAGCTACAGCTAGTCTAGTAGATAGACATATTTAAGAGATAATTGATGAATACCTAGAGACTAACCAAGGAGATTAAATGAACGCTGGGCTTGGCTGGACCCTGCTGCCTTTTCTCAGAGGTGGAGGCAAGAGAGACATCGGGGTCTAGGCTGGAAGTCGGAGAGAAGGAGGGGGCCGGCTTTGTCAAATTCCTCCCACTGAAAAGAAAAAAAATTTCAGAAAAAAAAAAAACCTCCCACTCATGGGAGTCGCTGTGTCGGACGAGCGAAGCCTGGATTAGGTGGGCACACCCCTCTGGGCGTGCTGCAGAGGTGCTCCCAGGGTGCTCCCAGGGAGGGCAGATGTGAGAGGCTGAGATGGAGATGTGACCTAAGTGTGGAGGGCACCGTGGGGATGGTGGAGCTGGACAGAGTGAAAGAGAAAAGAGAAGCAGCCAGAGAATACCTAGGTCTACCCTCCGCCTGGCACCCTGGCATACGCCTACTCCAGGGAGCTTTCCACCTTTCCACGTTCTCGGGCTTCCATCTTCTTAGCCTGAGCATCCTGTGAATGTCCTGGATCTCTGCGATGCAGGTGGCCACTGCGGATGCTCCAGTCTCTAATGTGTACTGTCTCGGCTCTGACACTCTTCTTACATCAGGTCGCCTCCAGGCAGCTACCTAAAGCCTGACTGCCGGATGTGTAGCTGCTGTTCCTCCTCACGTTCCCCTGGAGTACGTGCGACCGCGTCTGTTCTGTGAGCACAACTTCAGGCTTCAGTCTTTCGCATCCACCACAGACAACGTGCAGATTTGCAATCTCAAATCTAACGGGGAAACTTGTAAATAAACATTTCTAAATACAGACATATGGAAAAGCATTCAGAGCTAGCCATTTTTAAACGCACGAAATAATTACGCAAATAACTGATTTTTCACTAGGCTAATAAAAAAATCACTTGGAATATACATTTTTTTTGAAAGGGGATAATTATTTCTTCCTGACAGAAACCATGGCATTTCATTTAAATACCTTATCTAAGACACTATGATTAAAACCCTTAAGATTTCAGAAATCTTTTTTTTTCTATTATTAGAAATCGAACTAAAAGATGCATTGTGGGTTCCTTCTGTTTCTGGTCACTATTACTATCAAGGTCTCCACAGGGGAACAGCTGACACACAGGTCATTGCAGAAAATCCCTGACCTGAGGCAGGGAGATGCACTAGGGGTGTCTTCTAGATCCTTCTAGAGTGAGGTCTTATGTCACAAGCCATATTTAGTCTAGAAGAAGCAACTCCTCAAATGGTGGTTCAAATGGTCTCTAAGAGCCACTTAGAGACAGAGAAGATGGGCCGGGCAGTGGTGGCACATGCCTTTAATCCCAGCACTTGGGGGGCAGAGGCAGGTGGATTTCTGAGTTCGAGGCCAGCCTGGTCTACAGAGTGAGTTCCAGGACAGCCAGGGCTACACAGAGAAACCCTGTCTCAAAAAACCAAGAAAGAGGCGGGGGAGAGAGAGAGAGAGAGAGGCTGCCCTCCTTCACGTTCCAATCTGTCCTTTTCAGCAGGATTAGAATCTCCATGTTTTATCAGCTAACTCCACCATTGCCTAAGTGTGCCTCTATGCTTTCATGGGGACTTTCTACAGAAAACTCGAAATGACAATGCTCGGTCAGTTTGATGTACGTATTAAATAGATAATACATTAGCTAAGTACGGAGGATAGAAGCAATGCATATTAATGCATAATGACACGTTTAAATGCACAGTCTGTTAACAATGACCTGTTCCTCCACCCCTGCGGCACCTCGTACAAGCAGGCACTCTCTCACCGATCCACATCAATAGCCCTTTTATTTTACTTTTAGGACAAAATGTCACTAAGTTCCCCAGGCTGGCCTTGAACCTACAATTCTCCTGCCCTGGTCCTCCAAGTGGCTCTGATAACAAGTCAACACCTCCAAGCCTAGCTCATTGGTATCTACAAGGTTTTTTTTCCCCCTCAATCACGCTGTTCAAAAATCACTACATCGAGCGGAAGTCACCGGGGACTGACCGTTCAGGTACTGCGTGAGAACATCACACACACCACCGGAGAAGCACCATCCATCTTCTGAGCATGTGCCAAGTGCGGGGACCAAGCAAACTGGGGCAGCCCTCCATCTCACAGAAAGGTGTGGATTACAGGATTGAGGGCTCCTCCTGCTCACGGACACACGGAGGCCTGTGCGGGCCTGAAGGTGTGAAGATGTGGACTACACCCTGGACTTCTCGAGGTACACAACTCCTCCATCTGCCAGAGTGAAACCTTGACGCAAGGAGGGAGTCAACTGAGTCTGAGAAACCTTCATACCTGCCACCACATCCGACATGGGATGCTGAGGCCAGTTATCATGCCTCCCAATCTCGACTCTGAAAGCAATTTCGTTCCTCTGCGCCCCACATGAGATTTGAAACTGCCCAGCTAGACTACAAGTCAGCTGCGAAGCTCCATCGGCAATATGAAGGGCAATGGCCGGCCATCCCAAGAATCTGAAACAGTCTGTAAGAAAGGAATGGGGACCCATCCGCCCATCCGCAGGCTCAGCCAATGGGAACGCGGCAGCCTCAGCCAATGGGAACGCAGCAGCGGCAGCCAATGGGAACAGAATAGCACAGCATCATTGTGAGCCGAGGATTCAGTAACACTGTAGAGATGGGATACACAGAGCCCTAAATGGGCTGTGTACACAAGCGCCAGGGTGTATTTTTATGTCTGCCAAGAAAGGGCCGGACGATATTAATGTGTCCCAATTTCTAAGTTAACGAATTTCAACACAAGACTTAAAAATATTTCCACCCAAAATGTGGTGCTACAGGTAAAACTCACACTGATCTAAACTCACACTGATTCCAGAGTGACGAATGCTATATTTCACATTTTGAGCAACAGAATTATCACGAGTATATTCAGAGTATATTCAGAGTGCCCCAGGGAACAATCCAGATGTGGGGAGGGTTCTTCGGTTAATGGAGAGCATTCATGCATCTGTACCTAATAGGGAAAGGGGCCCTTCAGGTAACTTAGAGCTTGTATCTATGTCTCAGATGGAGAGGGACTCAGTCAACCAAGATTATGCATCTACTATGGAGAGGGACTCAGTTAACCAAGACTATGCATCTATGTCTACTATGGAAATGGGACTCAGGTAAGCAAGACTATGAATCTGCATCTACAATGGAAAAGTTAACCTAGAGTATGCATCTATTTCTACTATAGAAAGGGACTCAGTTAACCTAGAGAATGCATCTATGTCTACTATGTAAATGGGACTCAGTTAACCAAGACTATGCATCTATGTCTACTATGGAAATGGGACTCAGTTAACCAAGACTATGCATCTGTATCTACTATGGAGAGGGACTCAGTTAACCTAGAACCTGCATCTATTTCTACTAGGGAAAGGGACTCAGTTAGCTAAGAGCATGCATCTATGTCTACAGTAGAGAGGACCCTTTGGTTAAAAGAGAGTATGCATCATCTATGCATCTTAAAGACCCAAGTTTTGTCCCCATTGTCAGAAATCTCTAATACCAGAATTTTGTGGGGTTTTTTTTTTCAATAGAAATAAATGACTTTATACTATTTGGGGATGTTTAAGGTGCCAGTGGGTAGATGCTGTGGGAGGGAGGGATGAGTAAGTCTTGAAGAGAAAGTTGAGAAGAGTTCCTCAGTTGGTAAAGTTGAGCCAGGTTGTGCAGGGAGATAAGCTGCAGTGAGCAGTGAATGTGTTCACAGGCCCAGGAGCAGATAGGAACAGAGGGACACTCAGGAACAAATGGTCACTGCCAAACTCTACTCCCTGTCAGTTTCAAAAGTTCATTCCAGAAACCTGAGTCTTCGTAAGATGGCAAGGGGCCACAGGACATGGTTCCCCTTCCTATGTTTTTAAAATCTCATCATCTGTGAGTTCAAACAGCCACACATACAAAAAAAGTCACTTGAATGACAAACTTCTTTGTTTCCTTAATTAGATACAAATTCGTTTATCATCCATCCAAATAAATCATGAAGGAATATGAAAAGCTACTTTCAATTAGCCTAGTTCGAGTTAAGAATTTTTTTTGTATTTTTTAATTAAAGCACACTAGAGAATTTTAATCTGCTAAAGAGTAGCATAGCTTTCAATTAAAAACTAACAAGAACGAGTCAATCTCATCCCAAGCCAGTCTTACTGTACTGCTTGCATTTCGGATCCTACCACACCCACTGTCAATAAGTCAGGAAACATTCCTCATGCTCCGAACACTGCAGACTCCTGGGAAGCTTTGCATTCAGAAGCAGAGAACCCATATGTGGCCACTGCAACACTATCTGGACACTATGTAGCCAGTAATCGTGTACAACTACAACGCAGTACAGCTGAACCATCTTTAATCCAGAAATCTGAATTGCTCCAAAATCATCAAGGTTTTGAGCACCTGCACAAGGCTAACCTGGCCGCATGTGATGGACTGCAGTCAAATGCAGGGGTGTTAAAAGTTGACTGCAGATGTGCTTAAGGCACAGATGAAACATTAGTGAAAGTTGTGTTGAGACCTGGGACGCCTCCCCAAGATATTGCACCATGCATATGTAAAACATTTTTTTTTTTAAAAAGCGCTTTCTGTTCCAAGACTCTTGGGAACTAGGAGGAGTCACGCAGACTTGTCTCTGGGCTAGGAATAAGATTTGTCACATCCATGTCAGGTGTCATACACTTCGACACATTGGATTCCCACACCCTTGTATTATACAAGTGGGAAGCACAATGTGCAGACAGGTGGAAATTCTCAAAGATGTGTTCACTGGGAATGCCTGCTGTTCACACAAAGGAAGAGAAGGTGCTGGAACTTTCAGAGGCGTGGTGAGGGCTGCCAACAACAATAAAAAAAAAAAAAAAAAAAAGCAAAGGCACAAGGCCTGTCAGCTTGCATAGCCTCTGAGCAGAGGAGCAGGGAGGGAAGGGGAAGATGGAATAGGTCCAGCATCCTCTGGACCGCTCCCCCTCAGATCCACTCACTACCCCTCAGACAGTGCTACTCTGAGTGGGAGATACTGCACAGGCCACTCACACAGGACCTGGTGCTCTTCTGTGCTCAGCGATAGAATGGCTTGTAGCCAGAGGGTCAGTGTACAGGTGGGGCACTGGCACAGACTAGACTACAGTTAACTTCTTCATTTATAGGAATTCCATAGTAGGAAAATCAACAACTTCCCTTGGAAGAGAAATCAAGAGAGATCCGTCAAAAAGAAAGACGCCAGATAAGCAAGATTTAAAACTCAGCACCCGTATTTGCGAGGAAGACAGGGAGAGGGCATTCAGGGGGCTACTGGAGACCAGGGTCAGCTGAGATGACTTCTATCATTTAATTTCTCTTTTTGCTAGTCTGTTCTCTGACATAGTGAATACAAGCCAAATCTTTATAAAGAGAACTCAGATGCGAGCAGGCTCCCTACCTCTGGGCATCCTGTGGGTAAAACTGGTTCTTTGTTCTTACAGAGATAATTTCCTGGGTGGGTTTCAAAGCTATGTGCGGTGGAGAAGGAGGACTCAGGATCCTGGGCTTTTGGTGACTCCCCAGGAAACAGACTCTGACTGTCGTGGTCTCTGTGAGAGGTACTCCCAAACCTGCGCAGGTATGAAGTGACTATCATACTGCGTGTCTCCCTGAGAAAGGACCTCCTAAGGCTGAGAGTATCTGGGCCTTCTGGGAGGGACCTAAGGTGAGTTTCAGTCTTGGAGTTTATTTCCTTTGCTTTGTAACATAAGACTGCTGGTGGCCCATATAGAAACAAGAATAGTGCTCCCCGAAACCTCAGAATCCCACTAAGCGATGACTGGATAAGAAGTGTTCACCTGGCCTGTGCTGAAGATCACTGAAAAAGGCATGCACACACATGCATGCACGTATGCACACACACATACTCTCTCTCTCTCTCTCTCTCTCTCTCTCTCTCTCTCTCACACACACACACACACACACACACATGCATGCACATGCATACGCACATGCACACATGCACGAAGACACGCATGCAAGCACATATACACAGGTCCAGTGAGGCAAAAGACAACACGCTTGACAAAGAAATGAAGAGTGCAGACAAAAGACAGGAAGTGAAACAGACAGACACGAGGAAGGCTAAGCACACCAGGAAGGAAACACTCTGCTGATGAACTGCATATTTGACAGTCAAGGGGAAATACGGTCATGTGCAAAAAAACTTAGCCTCCTTAAAATGCAAGCAGGGTGTATGTTCTGGAGAGACCCGGCAGCAGCCAATGAGTTAGTGTGAGGATGCGCCCTCCCTGCCCGTACTGTGGGCCTTTATAACAAGTGTTCTATAGACATTTTTATAATATCCCCCCAAAGAGACTCATGCATCTTACTGATTGGCTCCATAAGCCTGTCTGGGTCCAAGGGCTCATACCTGCCTTAACTCAACTGTCACATCTCAGGGAAAGCAGTTGGTAGGAGCTCTCCAGGCTGCCAGGAAAATACGACCATTCGCCGTGATGCAGAATTAGGCAGCTCAGCTAGCAGAAGAAACTTCTCGCTGTGGAGTGCTGGCTGCAACTTCGCCATGCAGAGACATTTGTAATTACCTGAGAGACAACCAGGCAACTAAAGACCCTAGAATAAGGGACGCCTGCTAGCCTAGGGCCGTGCATATGGAAGGTTTCAGAAGCATTTGTTACTCCTGATGAGTGCAGCGTATTGTGTTTGTGGCACTGAATGAAGCCACATGTTTGGTCTTGGCATAGGGGTGAGTTCAGCGATTGGGAAGCCAGGAGCATGGGAGCACGGCTGTGAGTGACCGGGTTATTGGTCACACACCACGGAGCGCTACGGGGACATCTAAGAGCTAGGAGAGAAATGAGGTAAAATCCTTTGTAAGCGATCAGCTTCTGAATCCTCAGTCCAAGGCAAATATCAGAACAGACTTGGAATCATGCTGTACCCAAAAAAAAAAAAAAAAAAAAAAAACCAAGGGGCCCTGGAGAGTAAGTTCGTACATGCTTCCTGCTTACTTCAGGGAGATAGGTTGGGAATTCAACGCGTTCTTATTTACTGTCTGTTGCTGTGATAAGCACCATCACCAAAAGAAATCTGGGGAAGGAGGGGGCTTATTCCAGCTTACATGCTACTCTCTATCACTGCAGGAAGCAGGACAGAAACCTGGAGGCAGTAACTGAGGCAGGGGCCGTGGAGAAACGATGCTTAATGGCTTGCTCCCCATGGTTTGCTCAGCCTGTTTTCTTAAGCAGCCCAAGACCATTGGCCTAGGGGTGATACCAATGGGCTAGGCCCTCTGACTTTGGTTAATAATTAAGAAAGTGTTACCAGGTCTAGTGGTGCATGCCTTTAATCCCAGCACTAAGGAGGCAGGGGCAGGTAGATTCCTGAGTTCAGGGTGAACCTAGTCTACAGAACAAGTTCTAGGATAGCCAGAACTACGAAGAAGAAGAAGAAAGAAGAAGAAGAAAGAAGAAGAAAGAAGAAGAAGAAGAAGAAGAAGAAGAAGAAGAAGAAGAAGAAGAAGAAGAAGAAGAAGAAAGAAAGAAAGAAAGAAAGAAAGAAAGAAAGAAAGAAAGAAAGAAAGAAAGAAAGAAAGAAAGGAAGGAAGGAAGGAGGAGGAGGAAGAGGAGGAGGAAAAGGAAGAAGAAAAGAAGAAGAGGAAGAAGGAGGAGGATGAGGATGAGGGCGAGGAGGAGGAGGAGAAGGAGGAGAAAGAGGAAGAGGAGAAGGAGGAGGAAGAGGAGGAGAAAGAAGAGGAGGAGGAGGAGAAAGAAGAGGAGGAGGAGGAGAAAGAGGAGGAGGAGGAGAGGGGAGGGGAGGGGAGGGGAGGAGAGGAGAGGAGAGGAGAGGAGAGGAGAGGAGAGGAGAGGAGAGGAGAGGAGAGAGGAGAGGAGAGGATGCCCCAGTGCCTTGCCTGCAGGCCAATCTGATGAAGGCACTTCTTCAATTGAGGGTGGTCCCTCTTCCCAGGTGTGCCAAGTTGACAACTGAAGCTAGCCAAAGACACCTATGAACTTTATAAAGAGTAGTTAAACTTCTGAAGGTAGTTCCCAGAAGGGAAAGTTTCATTCACATCCAAATACATGAGGGGATCTGTACAAATGAAACTCTTAAAGAACACATTGAACACAGCATTGTCGGGGGCTTTACAGAATCTGCAGCAAGCAACAAAGGAGGCATTTTACAACCCACTGAGCTGATTATTCATAGACAGCTCATCTCCTAGTACCAACATGAACACACCGGCCCTCAGACAAGGTCAGCATCATTTCTCCCGCAGGCCTGAGGGCCCTGACCCTGCCAACTGTCAGGCAGTAAGGAAGGAAGAGGGCCTGGGCAGGGTGAGTCACTGAATCCAAACTTTGCAGAGTGGTAAGCTAATTTTGTCTCTGTGGGCCATGTCAGTCAAAAAAGTTTGGCTGTTTTTTTTTTGTTTAATGTGGTAGATATTGTGGAGATCCACTTAAGGAAATCATGAATAAAAATGAGTCAGGAATGTCATGGTTTAACTTGATGAAGAGAACTCTTTTTAGCATGTGAGGCACTAGAAATTAGACCCAGAGCCTTGTATGTGCTAAGCAGGTGTGCTACCGCTGAGCTATATCCTCCCGTATCTGAATAAAAGGTGCTGCAAACTGCCAAAGGCTGCGGTTCTGTCATGTATCTGCACACAGTGGGAACTGTTGTTCCAATGATCACCTTCTGCACACAGTGGGAACTGTTGTTCCAATGATCACCTTCTGCACACAGTGGGAACTGTTGTTCCAATGATCACCTTCTGCACACAGTAGGAACTGTTCCCATGAACTTCTTCAGCACACAGTGGGAACTGTTGTTCCCATGATCACCTTCTGCACACAGTGGGAACTGTTCCCAGGATCACCTTCTGCACACAGTGGGAACTATTCCCAGGATCACCTTCTGCACACAGTAGGAACTGTTCCCATGACCTTCTTCAGCACACATTGGGAATTGTTCGCAGGATCACCTTCTGCACACAGTGGGAACTGTTCCCATGACCTTCTTCAGCACACAGTGGGAACTGTTCCCATGATCACCTTCTGCACACAGTGAGAACTGTTCCCATGACCTTCTTCAGCACACAGTGGGAACTGTTCCCATGGCCTTCTTCAGCACACAGTGGGAACTGTTCCCAGGATCACCTTCTGCACACAGTGGGAACTGTTCCCATGACCTTCTGCACACAGTGGGAACTGCTCCCATGTTCTTCTGTACGCTCCTGCACCCTGCTCTATTTTTCTTTACAAGCTTCAAATTCATAATTACATGTGCAGGTAGAGAAAGAGATGTTTATATTGTTATGGTAAATAAACATCGCCTATTTACCTAGTGCATAGGATGCACATCATCCAACCCCGTGAGTGAAGATGATGCTGAGGTAGTGGACCCCATATGCTTATCTGTCATTCACTGACTTCTTCAAATGGAAAAGTGTACATGGGCACACACACATGCACACATACACACACATACATATACACATGCATGCACAGGCGTACACACGCCATCATGTGTGCAGACACACACACACACACACAGAGAGGCATGCATGAACTCTCCCCACAAAGGTCTAACTCTTCTGAGGAGAAAAGACAAATGTAAAACTCTAATTTTCCCAACTTTCAAAAGGTAGAGAATTTTGAGAATTAAGTTGCCTATTGTTGTAAAGGAGCCCACTAATCTCGTGGCTGACAGCGTTTCAGAAGCTCTTCTCAGGCTGACAGGAAGCCCTGTGTTGCAGGAATCTGCCTAAGTCCTGGGAACCCTTGGAACAGCAGCTGTCCATCCCTTAGTTTCCTGCTTTAGATGCAGTGCAAACCGAATGAGGACTTTGCCATCTGGGCAGCTTCTCACAAACCACTCACACCACTGGGGCACAGTTGAAGGACCCTGATGGATGTCAGTGAAGCCCACTCTAGAGACTGCTGTCTGTCTGAGATGTTAATGGACCCATCCTGGCTGTGGTCATTGTAACTAAGTTAGTCCTACCATAGGTTTATCAGTCTGTCATATTCAGCCCACTTTGGGGATCAACCAACTGAGGCACAAAGAACTATGCACACTCCCTCACAGGCATGAGGACAGCTCCAGGCTTGAAGCTAGCTGCTGGTGTCCCAGGATGTCACATCCCACTGGTCTGCTCCTCTTGATGGCCAGGAACACCCTTCAAGGTCAGTCAAACAACACCCCACTGCCTCTACTGTACCAGCTACAGCTCAAAGGGGCTCTTCTCATTCCAGTGCTCCCGGGATCCTGCCATAATCCTGACCTCACACCCTAACTCTGCCTGTATGTCTAGAGTGTTCTCATGGGCCTATAGTGTGAGCAGCATCATGACCAGAATCACAGTTCCGCACCTCTGATGGAGGTGCCTGAAACACACCAGACTTTGAAAATGAGCCATCTTAGGCACAACACATAAAGAGAAAGCCTATGCTAAACCAGGACTAGATAGATGGTTTTTGGAGCACCGTGTGCTAGCCAACATGACAGGGTTAAAACACAAAGCCTTATAAGAGACTCTGCCCCTGCGACACAACCCTCCTCACCCAAGCACCAGAGAGAAGTACCAGGATGGAACTATCATCCCACACCCCAGCCTCACCGAGGGGCCAGGCATCCTCCCAGATGGGTACAGGAGCCTTCATAGGGCAGCCATGGGGATTCTCAGCGCATGGTATTTACAATGTAGGCACCCAGTCAGAGCAGACGGCAAAATCTGGCTCAACTTTCTCACAGCCGAAAAACAACTTCTAAAAAGCGGGCCCTGTCTTTACCTCTGGAAACAAGAAAACATGATTTCAGCAAGTACTCTCTACAACCCTATATCCATGGGGGTTGTAGTTCCTTCCCCATGCCCCCACCTCCTCTGTCTTGGGCCTCCATGGCTGTCAGTAAAGTCTCTGCTAGGAATGGGTCAGAATATCTTTATGCTGGTGAAAGGGGTCAACCCAAAAGGCCATCCTACTGCTCAGAAAGTAGGTTTTTTTGTTTGTTTGCTTGTTTTTTGATGTTTTTTAGCTTTATTTTATTTTTACTTTATGTAGATGGGTGTTTTGCCTGTTGTATGTGTTTGCACACTGCTTGTGGTGCCCACAAATGCCAGAGTGGGCATTGGGTCCTCTGGAACTGGAGTTACAGATGACTGTGGGTCACCTGATTGTCGGTGCTGGGAATTGAACCCAGGTCCTCTGGAAGAGCAACTCATGAGTTTCTAAGCTCTGAGTCAACTCTCCAACCCACTCAGAAAGTGTTTTAACTCTTTCTTCTCAGAAGTGACTCTCCTCTTTGACTTAATTGCTGACTATACCAAGCACAGTAAGGGTCTAATCTGAATGCAAATAAAAGCTAAATTCCTTCTTAAGAAGAAGAAGGAAGGAAAGAAAGAGAGAGAGAGAAGTGGAAGAGGACTTGGGGCAGAATTTAATTTTCTAACCAGCTCTTGTCATTGTGCTAAGCTCTGAGGGGAGGGAAGCAGGCGGGCTGATTCCCTGCGCTCAGAACGTCTTCCCTGCACTGGTCTTTTGAGAGAACACTTTATCTTTAGAGTCTACCGTTGCTAACATTATACAAACGAATGCAACAGAGTTAACATCGTTTAAAGCATATACCATGAAGCCTTAAACTTCATCATTTAAGCGCACGCTAGTCAAAATTGATAAACGTTTTTAAGTTCGTCATCCTGAGGTTAGGTTGCCCACGCAACACCCACATCGCATAATAAGGTATGCATCGAGGTGCCTACCTAGCAATCTAAAATAGAATATTCAAACAACTGTGACAAATTGGCTGCCACACCACAGGTGCTGGGCTCTGCCTAAAGAACAGCCTCATCCCACAAACACTACTACATAAGGTTGATTATTAACCCTCAAGTTCTCTGCCCCGCCGGGTTTTGCAGCAAAGTCGTATAGTGCATGGGATCTGGGCTAAAATTTACAGTCTGCAAAAAGGGTCATCCACGTCTACCATTTTACGTTTATCCCAATCGAGATTGGAGAGGTAGTGGCCGAGAGGTGAAGGAGAGAGGTCACTAGAGATGAGTGGTTCCCCTGGGATCACACCACTAGTGGCTGAGGGAACCATGTTCCAACTATCAGATATTCAAGCTGCCTGTCTCATTCTCTGTCCCCCCACACTCCCTTGTTCAGGGCTCCATAGACTACCCACTTGCCAATCTGGGACGCAATCTTATCTTGACCAGAGGTCATTCCTACAGCCATTGTGAGCTGTGTCATAGAGAGCAGGCTACGTTCCCTCCCATGCGTGTTACTCTTTTCCATTAGGGGGGCAAGAAATGTAGGCTTAATCACCGTGAGACTTCTACATGCACAAGTATTTAGAAAGCAAAAAATAACCTGATTTTTTTTTTGTTCATTAATTTTTTTTTAATGCTTTAAAAGTTACCCATTTCTGCTTGTGCATTGCCATTCTGGGTGGAGCACTGAGTCTCCACAGATCTCTGACATCGCTAAATCTAAATAAGGACAATTTTTAATGGTTCCTCATCCTCTAAAGAGTTCAACAAGTACCTCTGCCTTTATTCGATTTTTAAAAAGTGGGTACGTGTGTATGGGTTTGCACACAAGCAGAGGTACGTGCAGAGGTCAGGAGCTGAAGTCACGAGTGGCTGGGAAACACAACTCTGTACGTGCTGGGAGCCTCACTATGGTCCTCTGCAAGAACACATGCCTAACCACTGAGCTATCTCTCCAGCCCCTAACACAACTCTTTATTCAACAGATACGTATCCAATGAACAAATGGGACAATTCTTGGTGTGTAAACGTACAAGCTTCCCATTTTTAACCAAAAGGATTAGCAAATTTTAAAGGCTTACTCGGGTATATCCTGAACGGAAAAAAACAAACATTAATAAAACAAAAACAAACAAACAAAACAGTTAATATTTGAACTTAAAGGAAATTAAGTAAAAAAAAAAAATCCAGCCAACGTCTTATCTCCAAGCTACATAAAACTACATAAAACCAATGCAGCTCACTCTTAGGCACTGCCCCGTCCTCATGGCTGTTAACAGCCTCAGTGATGGTCACTCTTCCCTCTTCTAGACGTTCCCTTGAGCAGGGCTACATGTAACTGCGTCTAGATATCGAGAGAGTCAAAGAACTCACTGATAGGGCTTGCAACGTTGTTGTACCATTTATATTTAAATACAATAAAGATTGCTCGTTGAGACGGTTTAGATGCCCAGCAGAGGGTAATATAAGGTACACTGTACTGCACAGAGTATCTTGGTATTCCCTGATCTTTAGTGCTTGGCTGTGTCTATGAGGTCTATGATGGGGTCATCACCACTCTTAGAATACACGGCACATACCCGACTGATGTCACTGATGCAGGAAAGATTGTGCCCTTAAGACAGTGGTGACCATTCCAGGTCCCTCAGGTCTTTCCCACAGTGCAATCAAGCAGACAGACAAACCTTCCCAGCTGACCCAGGGGAGAGAGGCTAGGCTCTTCCGGCAGGTCTGTGAAAAGCATCAAGGAGATGAGAGACCAGAAGACAGACAGACTCCCTGGTAGGGGGACAGATAGGGAAGGGGCCATGGCTACATAATAAAGGTAGAAGATTTCCATGATATGTCCATCCTCATTCTCCCGACTTGAGACAGAAGCCTGACAACTTCTGTCTTCCACCTGGCCTCCTGCTGATGGAGGGAATCAAAGCCTCAAGGCCTGATCAGGATAGGTCACACGACACCGTGGAGCAAGGCCTGATCAGGATAGGTCACACGACACCGTGGAGCAAGGCCTGATCAGGATAGGTCACACGACACCGTGGAGCAAGGCCTGATCAGGATAGGTCACAGGACACTGTGGAGCAAGGCCTGATCAGGATAGGTCACAGGACACTGTGGAGCAAGGCCTGATCAGGATAGGTCACAGGACACTGTGGAGCAAGGCCTGATCAGGATAGGTCACAGGACACCGTGGAGCAAGGCCTGATCAGGATAGGTCACAGGACACCGTGGAGGAAGCTATGCTGTTTTCACTATGACCGAAGTTAAAGTAGGAAGATTTCAGAGGCTGGTCTTAAGGAGAGACTACGTTCTTTGGCTTCTCAATTCCCATGTCTGCTTTGTGAAGGATCTCTCTCATTGTCTGTCTGTCTGTCTGTCTGTCTGTCTGTCTGTCTGTCTGTCTGTCTGCCTGCTGCGTGCATGTTTCCTCACTCTCAGTAAATGCTCCGTAAGCCGCTGGTTTTGTTTGCACTGCCTGCCGCTACCCATTACACATCAGATTTTTTTCCCTGCCTTTGAATTCTTTCACTGGCAGGGGAAAGGAACCCAATGAAGAGTCCCGAGACTGTATCGTTTCTAGGCTGCATCTGAGGCACAGTCACCGTGAGAAACTTCAAAACGTCCGAAGACAGATTTAATAAAAGTGCCTAGGACTCTCGGCTTTTTAGCTGTGGCAGCGAACAGACCTGAAAAATCTCAGGAGCCCTGGAAGGCTAAGTCTGTGCGGTGAAAGAAGCAAAGACTAAAGCTCTTGATATCAAATAAAAGGAAAATGTGAAGTTCGCAATACCGCGTCTAAGAGGCAGAGGACGGCGCCGCACATTTATTTCTGGAATAAATTATAAGAAGCAGGTGAGCACTTCAGTCCCCTGGGAAGGCAGGACCAGGGAGCCACTCTTGTGTCTGGAGGAGGTGAACATGAGCATAGCAGGCTAGAGGCACCCTGCTGAGGGCCTGAGACCGTCTATTCATGAGGCTTCAGGCTGAGGCACAGGCTCTCTTTCTCAGCACCTTCCGGCTCAGGAGTCACCTACTTTGTACCGTCATAAGATAAAGGAGCTTCCAGCCTGCCTCGGACCCCAGCCTCAAATGTCACAGCTGTGCCCTCTGTGCTCCAAAGGGGCTGGTCACCGCCAGCCCCTGTGTGTCACCTGCTTGCTTTGTAGAGACAAGAGCTCAATGTGATTCCGGAAGGCAGGTTCCACAATGCCTCACGATCATCTACCTCGCCTAGACACAAAGGTGTCCTTGGCCAGGCAACAACTGCCACCCAGAAACTTCCTCTACCACAACCCCATGCCAGACTACAAAGGTAGCCTGTCCCTCTCCCTTGTCCTTCCTCAGATGCCTCAGGCTACTCCAATCTCCTGACTTGTGTTCCATCAACCAGACCGCAGGCTTACGGAGGTTATGAGCACTAGCTGCTCTCCGCCACGTGGGCACATAGAAGGTATTCTACAGGAGCAACAGCCACATAAACAAGGAAACGCTGGTCAAGAAAGCCTGATGACAGACATGCTGGAGGGACAGTGCTCCTCAGGTGCTGAGATGGTCCCAATCCCAAGGACCACTCGATGCCAAGCCAACACATTTACTGCAGAGACAATCTCAGGCCTCCAGTACCCTACAGACTCGACAACTGTGATGATTTGCATATACTTGACCCAGGGACTGACACTATTAGGAGGTGTGGCCTTATTGGAGTAAGTGTGCCACTATGGGTGTGGGCTTTAAGGCCCTCATTCTAGCTGCCTGGAAGCAAGTCTCCTCCTAGCAGCCTTCAGATGAAGAGGTGGACCTCTCAGCTCCTCCTGTACCATGCCTGCCTGGATGCTGCCATGTTCCCACCTTGATGATAATCAAGATAATCAAGAGGACTGAACCTCTGAACCTGTAAGCCAGCCCCAATTAAATGCTGTCCTTATAAGAGTTGCCTTGGTCATGGTGTCTGTTCACAGTGGTAAAAACCCTGACTAAGGCAACAACCAAATGTCAAAGAATTTGATCTTTACAGCTGCTTGGCAGCTCTGCCCAGGCCTGGGGTGTTCAGACACTCCCGAGTGGGAGAGCAACGCTTCTCCCGTGCAGTTTCCGCTGCAGAATCCTGCTCCCAGCCCCGTCAGTACGATATCGCACATTTTTCAGTTGACATATGAAAATTTCTATCACAAGCTTGAATGGTTGGGAATGAGGTATGTTCCCACATGTTTTCACAGCAAATATGGAGCTGAAGAGCAGTTCGCTCCATTTATGGAGTCTCTCTGCTGCACGCCTTCTTGGACAGCCCATCTTCGATGTTAAGTCAAACAGCTGAATCAGAATGGAAAGCATAATTTCATAACGTTCACAACTTAAATACATTCCAACTTGCATGCCCGTGGCAGTGTCTCACTCCTAGATCATAATTCTAGGATAGAACAGTTGACCGGTGGAGACAAGGGTGGACGGACAGACGGACAGACGGACAGACAGATAGGAAGGTAGAAAGGAAGACCTGGGGCTTGCCATGAGTTGGTTGGTTTAATAAAGTACCCCACATTATCAGAACTCTCTCCCTGCCTTGTTGCCCCTGGTCTTCCTGCCTCTCCCTTGAGGTCAGAAGCTCTCAAAATTATCCCACTGCTCAGCACCCTAGGAGTTTCAACACTTTAGAAAAAGGAACCATATGGGAAAATTCTGGATTGAAAACACTCCCCCCGCCCCCGGGACTAAGAGAAGGTCAGTTGTGAAACAGAGAGGAGATAAGCAAAATGAGCCATTTTTCTTGAAATCAAGGAAAGTCAGAATTATGGACGCAGGGGGTGGGAAAGCAGTCTCCTGGGACTATAGGAAGAAGGAAATACGATCCAGTGTTCAAGGCTTCTGTGAGGCAAGAGGAATGTCTCTCTCACGGCAGCTGTCAATAGCGTACATTTCAAAACTAGTAGGGCAGAGTTTCAATACCATCAACCACAAATAAAACAACTGGTGTGGAGATGTGCCGGCAGAGACGTTTTCTAGCTCGACGTCAGCATCCCTGACGCATGCGTACATCAACACATGACATCCTATAAACCAGACTCGGGTTTTCGTCTGTCAATTACAAACAGAACTTAAAGTAAAAGCAGAACCTCTAAGTTGTCGGAAGGGTGGACGCTGGGACAAAGGACAAGTAAAGAGGAAAGTTGTCAGGAACACTGAAGGTAATGGGCTTCTCGGCTGTGGTCTTTGCGCAGCCTCTGAGGCAGTCCATGTCCTGAGATCCTGGGGAACCTGGACCTGACCTGAGAGAGCTCCTACCTCAGATCCTCCTGGGGCTCCTGTAGTGAGACCAAAGTGGCTTTCCCAGGCTCCTCCTCATCACTGAGCAGTGGCATGCTGACAGATGTGGTACAGACATAATGCACTCAGTCAGACCTGGAGAAACCTTGCCAGAAGGTCCGAGTGACCAACGGTGCTTCTCCTCTAGCATCTTCAGAGGGCTAACAGCAACTATTTAAGATCTAAAGAATAAGGACGGCATGCCGACTTCATGACAAGTCGGCCATTCTGAGTATGTCAGTGACCTCCAGGAGTACATCAGCGACCTCCGTTGTAAATCAGAATGTTCCTTTCAGAAGAAAAGGGACACAGTGGTGTCCTGTCTCCAGGCCGGTGCCACATCACACCCGGAACATTTAAAGTAACCTTTTATTATTTTCGCTTTTGCTTTCTTGTTGTTTGTTTTGCTTTCTGTTTGCTTTTGACAGAAAACGGTGCCTCACAGTGACACACAGCTCTGGGTTGGGCTGGAACTCACTAGGTGGACCAGGCTAGCCTTGAACTAACAACCATCCTGCCTCTACCTCCCAAATGTGGGCATCTTGCAGTATTCTAAATTCTGCTAAATTCCACACGGGTCATATGGTTCGGGAACAGGAACATTTTTATATACCTGTCTGTTTGTCCTTGTAAAGGGATGTTGGACATGAAACATGAAAATCAATGAGGCAGATTTAGGTAAAAATTCAAAAATTCACATTTTCTTAAAACATCCTTCTTCCTCTCAGAGGAATGACTTAAAAATGAGAACTCAGTGCTGGGCCTGACCTGAGTGGCACTAGAGCCACCAAGAGGTCAGCCACACCACACCGGCTGACTGCTGAGCCCATGTCTGAGAGTGTGGCTGCGTGGCAGTTCTAGGAGTCGGCAGTACAGAAGATCAATGGCTTCCTGAAGTTCCAAGGGAGGAGGCTGCCTTCTTCAGAATGAGACAGAAATTCCAGAGCTTGCTCTATTCTCAGCCCACTTCTACCATCAGGCTCCGCAGTGGTACCCTTGCCTCCGCCACGCCAGATTCACCTTTAGCCTGTCTGCACTGTGCCTCAGCTACATCCCCTGGCCTCTGCTCTCCCTGGGATCCCTGGCTAACCCAGGGGCATCACTGGGCCTCCAGCAAGAGTATTTGGGAGTCAAAGCCAGGTGCTGCCTCCCATATGCACCTGGAACCCTTATCTCTGACACAGAAACCATAGGCAGCTGCTCCTTCCAGCCCGATGCTGCAATTATCCTTCCCTCCATCCTGCCCAAGGATCACCTCTGTAACGAGAAGGCTGGACCTGAATTAAGACTTGCCCTTATTGAGCAATCCTTCTTAACAAAACTGGGGGTTAATTCCTACACCACCAGAACTAGAACTACGCGGCAACGGCTAGCCGAGAGTTCTGATGGGTTTGCTTACTGCGGCTGGTTTCTGACGTCACCAACCCAACTTCTGAGCTCGCCTGCAGATAGCCTCCTGGTTTCTCCCACTGGGGAGACAGCAGAAAGTGTCTTTACATAAGGAAGAGAGGAAACAGAGATAAAGAGAGACCAAAGCACCCAGCAAGCTCCACAGCAGGTCACGTCCCAAAATAGGACCATGACAGACCTTCGAAGGAAAATGGGCCAGACTGGCACAGAGAGTGGACAATTACACACAGCTCAGGATGGGAGGGAAGACAGAGGCCTCAGTGAAACTCTGGCCCCAACCCCTCGATGACATCAGCGATGACATCAATGGGGCACTTGCATGAAGTCAGGCAAAAGCCATGCCCTAAGGGATTTCTGGAAAAGCCCTGCTTCTCTCTTTCTCTCTGTTTCTCTCCCTCCCCCTCTCTCTCTTTCATTCTGTCTCTCTCTCTCTCTCATTCTCTGTCTCTCTGTCTCTGTCTCTCTGTCTCTGTCTCTCTGTCTCTCTCTCTCTCTCTCTCTCTCTCCCTCTCTCTCAAGCATTCACACTCAGTATGAACGTCAAGGCAAAATATTACAAATAGGACACTCCTGTGCTCCATGCAGAATTTCAAAAGTAGTTTCACTTTAAAACAAGCCTGTGCAGGGCATAATGGTCACATCTCTTTAACCCTGGAATTTAGGAAACAGAGGCAAGACAATCTCTGTGAGAGTTTAAGGCCAGCCTGAGCTATATAGTAAGTTCCAGGACAGGCAGAGCTACACAGTGGGCCCTGTTTTTTAAAAACACGCAAACAAACAAAACAAAAAAACCAAGGCGGCAAATCTCCCCTTTGGAAGAGAAGGCACCAAAGAAAACAGACACGTACTGACAGACAGAGCTCTGTGAGAATAAGGAGCTGAATTCTGGAGGCAAATTCTCCTCTGACACAGATGTATCCTGAGGTAGTCTTCCCTACAATTCCAGCATCCAGGACTCACTGGCCAAGCTGCCCCTGGGGCCACTCATTCATTCAGAGAGACAGCCTCAGCTTCTAGAACAGAGGAAGGCAGATTCTCAGGACAGAACACTGTCTTGAGTCCCTGAACCGAGCACAGGAAGAAGCCAGCTATGGCTGCGATGGTGCGCATTGATACACAATTACTTTGAGGCAGAAGCAACCGGTGGTCTCTTTAGAAGAGCTAAAGAGTGAGAAGATTCCAAACTATTGTAAGACATAAAAGTGTAATCCCAAATCATCTGTAGTCTTAAGTTAATGCAACTTATTAACAGCTTCCTTCTAATACATGCAAACGAGATACAGAAATGTTCTTAGGGGAATTCAAATTACAACTTGTTCAAAATTTGTCCTCAAGACACAGCCTTGCTGTTCTTCAAGTTATAACTCTGCACGCGCACAGGACTAAGACCGCTCATCTCATTACCACAGAACAACAAACCCAAGTAGAACAGAAAATAGCCAGTTATAAGACAACCCCTACATAGAAGCTAAGAACAAGGGGTCCTATCCACTGCCTGCTTCCTGAGACGCACGGAGCCATGTGGATGTGCCCAGCGCCAGGGCTGCCCTGCCCCATGCTCCTCTGGCACACGCCCCCTTGGGTTTCCACTGAACACACAGCAGGAGGCCTCACAGATGTTCCCAGGTTGGGGTGAAGCCAACTTGAGGCATTCAGAGCTGGGACAGGGCAGAGACAGCCTGCTGGAGGTGCAGAGACTCCATACATGGGGAACTGCCTACCACAACCTCTCCAAACAGCTTGCCCTAAATGGAAGCATTCTAGTGACAATTGCTTTTTTTGTTGTTGTTGTTGTTGTTCTTTCTCTTTCTAAAAATTCTTCCCTTTTATTTTGAACACATTTTCCTTTCATTTCTTGCCAAGAAAGTGGAGTTGCTGGACAAGTCCAGCCTTTCCTGCTGTCAGCGTTTCCAGAAGTCCCGCTTCCTGCCACCGCAGAAGCACCTTCTAGGCAGAGCGGGGGACCTCAGGCATCCATGCTTGGGGCCTGCCACTTGGATGTCACCGAGACTGTCACACCTCTGTTTAGAGAAGGGACCCAGGATATGACAACAGCTGCTCTGCCCTTCCTCTGGACGCACGTCACCTCCCTTGTCTTCCCAATGTGAGAGAGCAAAGCAAGCAGCCCACACAGGCTGCTGTCCCCGAGCTCTGTGCGTCAGTTACCTGCATGATGGTGGCATAACACACACACACACACACACACACACACACACACACACACACACATCACACACAAACACACACACACACCGGCAACTTGTCAACATCTTACTTTCCATATGTTCTCAGAGAAAGGTTGTCAGCCCTAGACCAAGCTGTCCAGCAACAAGGAAGGAAAGGGAGGAAGGAAAGCAAGGATACATCGTACTTCTGCCAGATTGGAGTTCAGATACAAGAAGCTGGAATAGTTTTGAGTCTCTAAAAATTAGAAATGATAAATTAAAATACACACACACACACAAACATAAAACAAAAGGAAAATTCAAAAATAAATTAGAAAAAAAATAAAAGGACGGGTTTCCTAATGACCCCTTTGACAAACAGAGCAGACTAGTTACAAAACACAGAAGGTGCCAAAACTCTCAAGGCAGAGAGTGAGATCTGTAAGAGGTAAATTAAGGCAGGGTCCTAATGTTACTCATGAAGAGCAACTTCTAGAAAAAAGGCAATGCAGGGGGGCGGGGGGGATCTGTAGGAACTCCAGAAAGACACAATGCCGTGGAGAGAAAGGGCCAAGTTTCCCATGGCTACAAAGCTGTGGGTGGAAGTTTCAGAAACACTCCACAGGGAGAAAACCTGTCTGGAGACACAGGGTTCTGGCCCCGGGTCAAGACTACCTGCTCCAGGCCTGGGGAGGAGTACACCACCCTCAGGAGAGGTTTGCAGGGGTCGAAGAAGGTTGACATTCAAAAAAAAAAAACAGTTTCTCACAAAAGCCAGTAACTAGGAAGGAAGTGGCGGCTAAAATAAAACCAACGGGTGGACGAGAAGGAAATAATATTAAGTGATAAGACAAAGAAAAATGTCAACATTACAAGCGAGACACCGGAAAATGAGAAGGGTGGTCATCCGAACCAGGGGCCTGAGTGGGGGGAGGGAAAGAATCTCCAGCACTCAGAGAAACGACTCTAACCTGAAGCCTGAGATAAGGCCAGGGAAGAGGTAAGGTAGGAGGATGTGGTTAAGTCAAGCCTCGAAGTGGGGGCTGGCCACGTCCATTCGGGTCTGGAAGCTCTCTCAAACTCTCATCTAGATGGCTAGCCCCTGGGGAGCACTCAACAGCTACCACTCAACTCTCTGCACAGTGCAGGCTGGGGAGAGAGGCAGGCACCAGTGCCCTCTGCCCCTTCCCTGTGCGTATCCAGTGGCCTGTCACAGCACGGTGGCTGACAACGAATAGGACCCCATTCAGACAGATCCTCATGAGCTAGAACTAAAGCGTCTACATTTCACCCACGCTAGAAGTGCAGCCGTGCCAAGCCTGCAGTCGCGCACCATGAAGACTCTCCATTCCTTGCCAAGCACGGTGATTTCTACCAGCTTAGCCTGACTGGGCAGCTCTCCAAACATCTAAGCAATACTTGACACTTTAAATGCAAAGCCAAGGGCTCTGTCAGTCAGAAGTACATCGAGGCAGAAGTACTTGCTTTGGTTCTCACACGGGTGTGTGGTATAAGAAAGGAGCTGGTGCTTGAACCGGGAGGGTGGGGACATGGGTGTTGTTTTTTTCCTTTTTTTTTTCCTTTCTCTTTCAAATATTGACACTTCAAGAAGACAGAAAGCAACTGAGGAAACTTCAGGCACTGAGATCAAAAACCTGAGGTCCACAAAAATCAGCCTCAGCAGCTACCAGCCACTCAGGGTTAATTACGCTGCATTGCGGTGCAATCTCACGTGTGATTTCTGAATGGATGGGTACTAACCGACAGAAACCAGGTTGAAGTCTCCCTCAGACTCAGTCCCCACCTATGCACAGTTCACTTCTCCCTTTTGCCTCCCCAACACAGCCCAGAAAGGCCAACTAAATTTCCTTGTGAAATCAGAAGCAAATAGGTTTCTTTTGTGCTTTCTAGCTCCGAGGATCCGAGAGTGCATGCGTGTGGAGGTAGGCATCCTCCCTTGCTGATGTCTTGTTGCTGCTGCTGCGGCTGCTGCTTTTTTGTTTAATGCAGCAGAGTACTCAATTTTACTGCTACAAAAGTTATTTAACAGGACCCTCCGAGAGGACACTCAGAACCCCGCCCTGCACTGTGTGCAGAAGTCACTCTGATGGCAACATTTGAATGATAAAGTCCCAGGTGAACAATCTATTGGTTTACTGGATACATACATTTTTAATACTGATCAATACTGACAAATTGCCCTCTTCAAAGGCTCTGCCCATTTAATACTTCCCGCAGGAAGCTGTGAGAGGGTTTGCCTCCTCGCACAACCACCACCAGTGTGCTATAAAGTGTGTTAACCCGTGCAGTGAGGGCAGATGAAAATGGTGTTGTTTTAAAGTGCAGGTATCCTCACAGTGAAGCTAAACACTGTTTCAGGATATATGTTTGTCTTCAAGGGGCCATTCATTTCTTCTCTTTTTCCACATGTCCTGCTTACGTTCCTGAGTGGGTGTTCCTTAACTACTTTAGATAGCACCTTGTGCTAAAGGATAGGCAGTTGACTCTTGCTTGGATAGTAGCAGAAGGAGAAAATCATTTGGCTATTCCCTTGGGGCAGGTCCCTGTCCAGAGCCACACAAAATGGATTTCTCTTGTCTCCTTATTCAGTCAGCCCTTCCTTTGATTACTGCTGGAATTTAAAATGCCTCCCCTAATCTAAAGTCAGAAAGAATTTCCTCATTGTGTTATCTACCTATCTATCTGTCTGTCTATCTATATCTATATCTCTATCTATCTATCTATCTATCTATCTATCTATCTATCTGCCTATCTATTCTTCTTATAGTTTCTTCTTTTCAATATTAAATATATTCACCATTTAGAATTCAATCTGAGCATACGTTGTGCAGGACAATCTCATTTATTTCTGAGCAAATACTCTCTTGCCCCCAGATCATCTCTTCAGCCATCTACCCTTTCTCCTACCACATAACACCCTGTGTTCCTGCCTAGCTCTGGGTCTGCTGTGCTGTCTGTCTGTCTGTCTGTCTGTCTGGGGCCAGCAGCATGTTGCTCTAATCACTAAGGCTTTATAACCAGTTCTTTAATCAGCCTTAAACATTGGATGATACGGTTAATCAGAAGAAACAGGAGTATTACCCTAAAAGAAACAGTGACTGGCTAGACAAGGATGTTTTCATGAGCAAAACCCTGAAGCTGTGTCATAGAGAAAATCTCGAAGTACACGTGACCCTTAGAATAGCGTGTAAAAGACAACATTACACGTCTGGGGACCATATCAATGGGTCTCCAGGACAGCACTTGGTCTTCTTTAGGAAACAGCCAGAGTTATGATCAGAAGCTCGGATGCCAGTGTGGTGGTGGCATCTGCAATGCCATCCCTGCAGAGGCTGAGGAATACTTGATCATTGCTTGAGTTCAAAGCCAGCTGTGGCTAAATGGCCTTGGCTCCCACTCAAAAAAAAAAAAGAGAGAGAGAGAAAAGAAACAAAAACACCAATACACCAATGCATTACGTCATACATGCTGCACTGCCTTGGGCTGCACTCCTTCCTGCCAGTCACCTCCTTTCTTTCCCATTGGTGCTCACCGTGCTGAACGTTTCCTCTCACGGAACTTGCCAACTCTAAAAAGTCCAAATCTGCTTGTGTTTGATCAATAACTCATCATCTCCAAACACACACGTGGCAATATTTCAGCACTTTCCATGCAACACTTTGTCTTGGCGATGGGGTGGGGGGTGGGGTGGGGTGGGGAATGTTTTCGTCAAAGAAACAAAGTAACAAAGGCTCTTACAGCCTGAGGAAAGCAAGCTCAGACTACCCAAATGTGGACCGGCAGGGCTCCCTCCTTCCTTTGGACTCAGGTTGCCTGTTCCCCGTAGACCACACTGCATGTCAAGTATTGTGTTCACAGTGACGCAAAAGCCTGGGCGCTGGTGCCAAAGAGTGTATTTGGATTACACAAAAAAAAAAAAAAAAATAATGACTAGAACCAAGTTTCGAGCCATGGAGCAGAGCTCTGCAGTCACACGATTGTATTGTTTCTTCCCTTTTAGGAAAATTAGCTCTGATAAAGGGCTATTTGGCTAAGATTCTTCCACTTAAACACCCTCCCTTGTTCCTTCAATAGACTGCTTGGAGGTATCCTGGGAGGGTGGATAAAGAGTATATGAGCGAAGCATTGCCCTACCCCAGAGACAGACAAAGACCAGAGAAATCCAGATCCTAGAGGGGACCATCTGCTCCAGGATGCGCAGAAGCTCAGCAGGACCTAGATAGACCTGAGAAGGACAAAAGACCTAGAGAGGTAGCTGTCAGCACAGAGAAGGTCCCCTCGAAGAGACGGTGCAGTGACACAAGGACCCCTGTTCCCAATCCCCCCCCCCCCCCCGCGGTGTCCCATGCTCTCCACACAGCCCCGCTGCTGTCTTCCTATATCCACCTCTGGACACTGCTTGGATCCATTGTTCTCTCTGAAATCTTCCTCTTGTTCGCCTCTGCAAGCCTCAAATTCTTCCTCTCCCAAGACACCACTCAGCTGTCACCCCGAGGGTCGCTTCCGATTGAGGTGTTTATGAGTGGTGCAATATGCAGCTCTCCGGGCTCTGTGTGACCTCGAATAGAATCCGATCCTGTCACTCTATCTTGCCCTTCCTCCCTACCCCTCCCCTGCCCCCAGTAGCTGTCTGCTTCCTAAACTACTGCTTTCCTCTCACAGCTCTTCTTCCAAAAGTCGCAGGTCACTCCCCCACACCCATCTAATTGCGGGTTACTAAGCGCCTCTCCCAAGCACCCAGGAGACCTTCCACGCCCCTGCCTTTCTCTTCATAGCTGCTTACTTACTTCCCTTCTCCCCTGTTCCCTGAAAGCTTTCTCAGGCTTTGCCCTCCTGTCTAGCTTCCTCCAAAGGACCAAACTGCTAGACAACTAGAGTAACGGAAGTTAGCGCCGGATAAAACGTTTCTTACCCTCTCATTGCTCTCGATGTGAGTTAGCAACAGCTACAGCTACAGCGTGGTCCCCACGCTCCCCTCTACTGAAAACATTGCCTGTTGGGTCTGAGCTTTCCCAGGACCCCACATCTCACCCCGCCCTGTCCTCCTTACAGAGCTGTTTCTTCACGTCACCTAGTTCTTCAAACACCTTGACTTCAGTAGGGGACCATTCTGAAGCATCTCTGGGGTGAAGCCTTCGGGAATTCTCTCCATTCTACCTTCGGCTGCTGCCTCAATGCTAGGGGATCACAATCTTCATTTCTAACCCACTTTAGGCCAGCATCCTACGGACCCATGCTCTCCTCCCACACCTCAGTCTTCAGAGTCGAGTACAGACAGTGTACCACGACATCCTTCTGTAACCAAAACCGCCCGGGTTGGTTTTTTTTTTTTCTCAGAACTTCCAGATTCACACAAAGCATCCACGGACTGACTCCCCACGGGGGCATCAAACGCCATGTCTCTCTTTTTCTTCTCCAGTCTTAGGGATGGTAAAACTTTATCTAAGTGATTTTCTAACATCTACTCTATCTTGAGCATGTCTGCCTCACCACTGCCAAACCTACCAAGCCTGCCTGTGCCTGCACACTTCCTCCACTGGCCCCCTTACCAGTAACCAGAAGCCAGGAATGCATTCTCTAGCTCTTCCCTATAGCAACAGGCATTCGGTGCACTTGATGCCACCAAACACTTGAGCCCTCAACTACATTTCATGTCCACTGCCTGTATCCCTGACTCGGTGACCTCTGTACACTCCCTTCCCAAACAGCTCCAAGATCCATTTCCCAAATTACGCTCAGATGAGCCTTCAGGACATAAATCACAGAGCTCAGTGGCTCATAACTCTCCCCTGGTCTATAGCCCTGTTCTGGCCAATCTATGGGTTTCGTCACATACCAGACATCTGGGTTGCAGCTCCCAAACTCCAGCTGTGCAACCTTTACTCGGCACCTCCAGCTCAGGGCCCATCTGCCGGGCAGTTCTTCTCTCGACTGCTTTCCACATCATGGCAGCTCATGCTACACCACTCAGATCCTTTCAGAATGACCTTCATAGCCCTCTGTATGAAGGCTCTACCTACCTGGCCTTTGGTGTGTCTTGCTTGTTCCCTTCGGGTAGCTGCTCTCTATACCACTAGAGGGCAGTAGAGAGCAGGTACCGCCTAAGCCAAGAATCCTACAACCTACTCCTAACTCCCAACCCAATCATACAACAACCAGCCTTCCAAACCAGGAGCTGTGGTATCCAATGTCTACACAGCCAACCATCATGTTACCTATCCCTCTATCCTCCACCTCCCCGTTGTGTCGTCACGCACGAGGTCTCAGTGCCGTCTCCAGCTTTGTTTCCATTGCTGAGGAGTCACATCTGTTCCACCATGTTCCTTCACCGTGGAAGGCCTTCTGGCTTTCCTCCATACCTGTCTCTGAACATAGAAGACTGATCCTTACAAAGAGGCCTTAGCATAGACCTGTATTCCTTTCCCCTTAGCTGGTCAAGCTATTGTCTATGATTTTTAGAGGTGCTGTTTTTGCCCAGTAGGTTTTCCTGGGGCTTCTACCAGGCGAACTCTCTTCTCTGTTGCCTCCAGACTTGAGCCTGACATCCTATAAAACACCAACAGGGTCTTCCAAGCTGGGGTCTAGTCTGGCCTCCTTCTGAGTCTCCTCGTAGCTCTGCTGAGAACACAAGAGCAAACCTTACCCTCTCCTGGAGCTGTAGCCCCATGAGAACTGATTCTGTGGAACACATTTGAATGCTGGGCCACCAGAGAGCTTGGTGTCAGCTCTGGGTCCAAGGCCACATGTGCCCAGGTTGCACATGGATGCCATACCTCTTCCTCAGACATGGTTCTGCTTGATTGGCACTTCGAACTTTCCTACACAAGTCAATGATGTACCTTCTTCATGAGTTTACCGGTCTACGCCTCAGCATCAGCACAAAGGCAAGGCCCCGCCCACAGTCCCCTCCAGCTTGCCTTCTAGAAAGCAAGTCAGACAGCAGGAGTAAAGGCAGGACAGTAGCAGATACACTTCCCAGGGGAATTCTGGGTGCCTGTACTGCCTTTGCCACAACCATGGATTCCTTGTCCCTTAGAATTCTCCTTCATACTTGAAGAAAGGATCTCCTGCATTGCACGGACTGTGTTTAAAATAAGCAGGGTGGCAGTTGGGCTGGTTGGCACACTATTTCCCACACAAGGTTAACCTACCTGATATTCAACATGCTCTTCTATGTTTTAGGACATAAAATGTTTTGTGTGCCCCTCCCCCCCAAAAGAAATCCCTCCCAGAGCAATGTATTAATATGAGATAGAAGGGCCTGTCTTCTGATTTTCTGGTTCTTTTTCATTTAAACTTTTAGGCGATTCTTCTGTCCACGTAGGTTTATTTCAAATTAAAAGTAGGATTCCGTGGGATTGCCTATTAATAATCTAAATGACCTAACACCACCCAGCTTAAACAGCTTTGCACTTTGGACTTCTGACCTAGCCAAGAACCAGCTCACCCCTCCATGGATAGTTGATGACGCTCACTGCCCACACCCAGCCTGGCAGGAATTCACAGCATGCTATTTGGGTCACCTTTTGGGGCACCCATGTCTATATGCCAGGTCTTTAGGGAGTAGAGAGTCATCTCTACACCGTCCACACAGTTGTGATGTAGACTATGTGGGTCCTCCCCAACAAGCTGTGACTACGATCTTGACTGAACATAGACCCATGCCGGATGCAGGCAGTGCTGGGCCTTGAGTCTGGTTTTCTTCTGCGGCATCAGCTTCATATAGCCGATGAGAATACCCTGACTGTGAAGCCTGGTGCTGTCTGGAGTACTGAGTACATTCGCTCTCACGGAGACCATATTTATCTCAGTGTATCCTGCCATCAGTCACACAGTCCTCACACCCCGGGAAACAGTTTAAGAGTGGCGAGTAACAGACTCACAAGTCCTACAAAAGTACACTCGCTGGAATATTTGAGGAACATCCCGTAATTTGCAGTAGGAAGGCATTTACCCTCAGCGTTCACAAGCCTCTCTGGTCTTAATTTCCTTTGCTTTCTCCTGTATCGCCACCCTCCATGCCTCCCCACACAAAAATACACACGTGCAAACAGACGCACGAATACACACCACACACGTACAAACGCACACTTTCATTTTCATGCACGGAGTTCTTTCTGTTCTTCACCGTAGTTAACTCCTAAAAATACAGCACACGGAGAGACACGGGTGGGGGAGGTATTCGTGGCTCAGGATTCTCATCCCTAGAGCTGGATTTTTCACAGGTATGTCTCCTGCTCTTCCCAGGCAAGGTCTCCTCCAGCCACGCCACAATGTATCACAAAGCTGACTAGGTTACACAGACAGCCTGTATTTGTTACAGGAAGCTAGCTCTAATTCCCATTGGCCTGCAGTGTGACCCACCCCCACCCCCAAAGCAAAATGAACCCAGAGGATGCTCCAGGACAACAATTGTTGTCTTTCCCTGGGCAAGATTTTTCTACTTAATCAGCAACTCTTCCAGCAGTAGAAAGGAAAAGCAGAGATCTAGCGATCTGACAGAGGACAGGAAATGATGTGAACTCAGGAATGGCCTGATTCAGACAGAGGAACAGCATCAGGTGGGAAGACCACGGACCACTTGCAGCAATGAGCATCAACACTGAGACAACTCCTGCCTGGGAGGCTCTACCTCACCTTGGCCTACTAACCCACAACACATCTGTGGTTCCCACATGCTCAAGTGAGAGGGACCGGCTAGGGCAGGATCTGGTACTGGCAGTGATTACAGGCAAGTGTCTGCCCAGTGCATGACCAGGTAAGGTGAAACGCAGAACACAATGGAAATGGGATGAGGCTATTGTCCTTCTTCTACACGGGGGTTCTCTTTCTCACAAGAGAACTGTACTGTGCACTTGTCTAAGTAGCAGCTTCTGGGCCCAGCAGCCTCCACATGACGATTTTGTTTGGCTGACAAAGAGATCAAAGTAAAAGAAAGCTCCGATACCAACCCCACAGGGACACATCTGAATCTGAATACCTTTGTGTATTTTCATGTCCTTGGAGAATACATAAGTTCCTTCCAAAGGGCTTTTTTTTTTGAGAAAATGGCCAAGTTTCAGATCCTTTGGTGTTTGAGACCCAAGTGGCCTGCTCTTTGGCCTCAGACAAAAATAGAACCCCTAAAAGAATGTGTTGGGGGGGTAGACGTGGAACAGAGAGCAGCCTTCCCTCAGGTGTCAATCTCTTCCTCTACCTTTGAGTCAGGGGTGCATGAGAACAGACGGTCTGCAAATACCCTAATACTTACTACCCTCGTTGTATCCCAAACAAAGCTACAGGCGCCTTGTTCTTGGGGACTGGACTGAGCATGCCTTAGCAGGGATTGCTTCTCCCAGTTGGAATCATGTACAGTGTAGATCTCTGAAAGATAACCCTAGGATACGGTACTCCAAGATAACTCAGATATCTCTCTGGAACTGCTCATCTTTGTTCAGTGCCATACTTTCTATGCCAGCCCCACCTCAGACAAAGACAGCACCTATAGATACACGAAAACATAAACGCTCCAAAAATAAAAAAGTGTTTCAGCCAAACCTCCCTTGCTCATGTGACATTTGCTTAAGCATGCCCAAGCACATACGTATGTGCACCAGTTGCCAAAAGAGAAAAGATAGTTATTTAGTAAAGGGGAAAAAAATGAAATGTCTATCAGGCAGAAGACCCAGAGCAAGCAAGCCTTAGGGTTATTCCAACAACCCAACAGAGTCTATGGGCCCCACCTTCTCCCGTCACCTCCAACCCAGGGCCAATCCATGGAGCTCCTTCTGCTGACCACAATCTAAGGGCAAGAGTACAAGCTTGTACTGAGATGCTCTCCGTGCAGCACCCATAAATCACATATGCAGGGATAGGGAAGCACACACCTGGGGGAGCCTCAGGGTTGGAGGCCAGCTGGGAGCATGGAGTCCACACCCTTCAAGGCAATTGAGTCAACAAGCAAGTCTAAGCAGAGATTTGCTGAATACTGCCTGCAGGTGTGTGAGTGGCCACTGGGTCATGTGGCTACTGTGGACTGGCCCCGGGGCCAGGGAAGCAGGATTACGGGGAGTCAACCCAGCCAGATGGGAACAGGGTCACCTATCTGGTGGCTATACCCTAAGGGGCTCCTGGGTACACACCTAGACCGGTCCTGAGGAGGGTCTCAACCCCCGGACACCCCATGTCCCCCGGGAGCGGAGGGACATTCCGGTTAAGGAGTGAGTGGTACTCGAGAGCAAGAGCAAGAAAGCGCATTTACAACCTGGCAGCTTCTGCCTGGAGAAAGCAAGGCAAAAAGCGCGGCTTTCCAGCGAGAAAGCAGACAAAGGCTCGGTGCGCACGCGGTGGACTGTGGCACCGAATCCACGCTCAGGGTGGAGTAGATACCGGAGTCTCACAATTTCCCACGGAAGTGCCCTCTCGGAGTGCTCGCTCTCCCACCAGGTCCCGCCGGGTCCCTTCCCGCCCCAGTGTTCCGGTTCTCACCCTGCTCGCCCTCCATCCACGACAGCAGCGACTCCCTCCTCTGCGCGTCAGGAGCTTCTTTCCTAAACATCGTCTGCCTGCCTGCCTGCCTCCTTCCTTCTAGTGAAGCTGCTTTTGACTTCTTTGCTCAATCTTGTCCCCCCCCCTCCCCCTATGACACGCCCTCTGTTGCCCCTGCCCCAGAAGGCTTGTAGCCCTGCACCCGGGAGGGGCAGGTCAGAAAGGTCATGCTACAGTCGTCCTGCCGGCCCGAGGGAGCCAGAGGTGCCCTTTTCTTCTATGCTAACGCCCCATTGTTCCTTGGCTTTCTTTACTCATCCAGGCTCCCCAGAATCTGCGTGAGGTGGGCTGGGGGTGGGGGCTACTGCGTCCTCTTCATGAGGGTGGGTGCACTCAGCTCCATACTACTGTCCACACGCCAGAACAGTCACTGCAGGCTTGGGCACAACCCTCCACATTTGGAATCCTAGGCTTCCCGAACCTTGCCTGTCCCCCTGGTTGCGTCAGGAATCCAGCGGTTTAGATCCCCGGGACCCTCCAGTGAAAGGAAGCGTATATACTCCAGCCAAGTGGTCACAGGCTGGAGAGAAATGTGGAGTAATCGGTGACAAACTGGATGGTCTAAATCATGAGCCGGTTCAGGGACAGCTCTGGGGAAGCAGGTTAGTTTCTAAATGTCCGGCTCCGACACCCTCCGGGCCACGCTTCCTCTGTGCACACGCGGGGCTTGGGAAAGCCCGGTGTCCCTACGCTGATGGGCGGACCCGAACGCCCCTGAGGTGCCACCAGCTCCCTGAGACCCACTGGCCAATATCCGTCCGGTACACACACACACACCTTGCAGCCTACCCACCACCACAGCAGCTCCTTCCCCACCCTATGATCTGAGCCTCCCGATACGTTCCCACCAAGCGAGAAAACCGCCCCGGCCACGGGGAACGTGGGACCGGGCCACTTACTGGGGCTGAGGAAACACTCGGTCAGCCTTCGGAAGCAACTCGCATTGTTAGAGGGTCCATCTTCCATGTCGGAGCCGAAGAGCGGCGGCCAAGCGGTGGCAAGGGGGAGGGCGGCGCCTCGGGGCCGCCACGGAGTTCGGCCACCGGCGGCAGAGCCGGGGCCGAGGCCAGGGCAGCCCCAGCCGGCACCCGGAAAACCCAAAGAGTCCGCGCGGCGTGCGCCCGGGTGTAGGGGAAGCCTCGGCGGCGGAGGCAGCCGGGGCCCGGCGCGGGCTGGGAGCAGCAAGCCTTGGATCGCAGGCGAGAGGAAGAGCCGCCGCCGCCTGCCGCTGCCACCGCTGCTGCCACCGCCGCTGCGGTGACTACTGCCTGGGGGGACGCTCAAGGGAGCTGCCTCTTGTCCTCCTCCTCCGCCGCCAGCATCGCCGCCGCCGCCTCCTCCTCCTCCTCCTCCAGCCGCCGCTGCGCCCTCCCTTCTCGGGAGACGCGCGGGGAGGTGGAAGGCAGATGAGGAGGGGACAAGAGGGGGAGGGGGCAGGGGGGGCGGCGGCCAGAAGTACCAGGAAGATGAAAAGGAGGAGGAGGGGACAGGGGAGGAGAAGGCGAGCGCCCAGGGAACACGGGCCGCCACCCAGCCGCAGCCTCCGGCACTGAGAACCGAGCGGGCGCCGGGGCCCCCAGCGGGGCTGGCGTGGCCTGCGGGAGACAGGGACCGGGACAGGGGCGGGGGCGCCGCTAGCTCCTCCCGGCCGCAGCCAAGCAGCTCCCGGGCCAGGCTCAGGCCCACAGCACTCCGCGCGCTGGCAGCGCCGCGCCGGGGTTCCAGACGGACTTGGCCACGGCCCGGCTCGTCCCCAGCCTCCCGCAGTGGGGCCTGGGGGTGGGGAGCGAGCCGATCCTCCGGGCTAGCCATGGCCCTCCTCCCCAGCCTGCAAGGGGGGCAGGCGGGAGGGCGCGGCGGCGGCCGGGACTCTGCGGGCTCCGCCCCCGCAGCACCGGCCCTCCCCGCGACGCGGCCCAGGCTCTGGTCCGGTCCGCCTCTCGGATCTCGGGTGCCTCTCCCGCCGGGGGTTCACATCGTGTTCCCTTTGGGATTCAAGAGGACCCCGGGCTAGGGGACGAGTCCCGATTGCTGCGCCCGGGTGCGGGCTGGTACGCACGATCCGCGTCCTTCCCGGCCGGGCGAGGGGCTGCCGGGACGTTGCCTGCGGGCGTGGCGTGGTGTGTGCGCGCTCAGGCGCCTGAGCTGCCGCGGCTGCTCCAGAGCAGCGGAGAAAAGCGCCGCAGTGCCGCTGCCCGTGGAGGCGGCGGCGGCGGCGGTGGCGGCAGCAGAAGACGCCCACTGGCGGAGCAGGCGCTCCCCCGAACCGCCACCGCCCGCGCCCACGTTGCACGTCCACTGGGACTCGGCCCCGCCGCGTCAGGTCCCAGCACCCTGGCCCTCTGCGCGTGGTGTGTGCCCCTGGCCCGTTAGTCTCCCAGGAGGTGGCACATCTGGCGTTCCAGATGCTAAACCCACAGCCCAGCCTCTGTTCCAGCTGTGTGCGAACCACATCCGCCTGTGGGCGGGTGACCTGAACCAGGGAATCCTTCCTCCAGCCCGGCAGTATCAACAGAGAAGGCTTTTGGCCAGAGCTCCTGGAGGGGGATTCAAATTTGGACATTTAGCAAGTTTAAAATCAAGGAAGTGTTCCCATTAGAACGTCTCAAAAGGCAGTTCATTCCGGGACTGTCTTGCCAATACCCACTTTAAAGCGAACTTTGTGTACATCAGCCCACTTTATCCTGGTGGGTCTGGAAGATAGAAGGAGCAAACTAGGGTTCAAACACGAAATGTAAAGAGTCCATCGCTTTAAAACCCAGAGACCATCTGTCACCAGTGGCACTCGGGTCCCCTATTCCTTCAGCAGCCTGGATTCCAGACCGCTGCTGTAGAAAAAACTGGCGCAATGAGCGCTGCGTACAGGAACTTCGGGGAGTTGAGAGAAGCTGACTAGCCAAGGAGCTCAGGTGCAGGTGCTGGCTGCCCCTGCAGACTCCTCTCAGGGACCATCTCTGCACACCCGGTTTGAGTGTCCCGGTTGCCTCTTGGTAGAACCCTCAGGGTCCTAAAGAGCTGGAGCCACAGCCTGGCACCTATGCACCTAAACGCAGGGACTTAGCTGATCCCGGGCTGGGACTCCAGGCATGAGACCTGCAGGGATGCCAGGAACAGTTTCTCCTCATCACAATTTTCTTTTCTATTCAGATGTTTTTCATGATTTTGGTTTGCAGTGGATTCCACATTCTTCTGCAATACACTTTTCCCCACAACTCCCGTCTCCTGATTCCAAACCCCTGAGAGTGGAAAAGGAACAGTCGCAGTTGCACCACATTGACCAGGTGGCATTCAGGGGACATGGTGCTTCTGGGTGCCTCCTTAAAGTTCCCGATGTTTTGGCAATTCTGAGACGGACTGTCTCAGAGTGTGGCGTGACAACAAAGCCGGCTAGTCCACCTTACCATGGGATCTCTGCATTTGCGGAACAAGAACCAATTCTATGATTCTTACCTTGGGGGCAAAGAATGTCTTTCCATCCCCCAACTCCTGACCTCAATGAAGAAAAAATAAACAGGAGTAGCACTGCCACTGGTGCCCATCTGCAGCCTAGGACTTGCATCTTCTGCAGCGGCACAGACAGGACCCTTGCTTACTTGGCTGAGAGTGAGTTCCCGGTTTGTGAGACACGATGCTCTGCAAACAGGTTTAGGCAAAGGGATTTCTCCTTCAAAAGTTAAGCGTTCATTCTTTATAAGGCAAAAGTTTCTCCTTGCCGCTTAAGACTTATCAGTTGTAGGTTTTTGAGGTATTGAAACGATTTTCCAGGCACTCAAATTTTTACTTCTAAACCGCCTTTGAAGCCGCAGGAGGCGGGTGAAAAGCATTACATATTTGTTCTGCTAGCCTTTGTTAGCTCGAGATGCAAACTCTCTCTCCTTAACCCTTTTCCAGAGTCGACCTTCTTCCTATTTTCCATCATTTTTTTCCCATTGCTTGTTGGAAACGAGTCCGAGTTCCGTATCCTGGACAAATAACAAAGTCACAAAGTGTAACGACGGAAAAGGAACGGTGGGAAGAGGAATAAAAAAGCAATTACATTTTGATCGTCCCCCTACCTCCCTTCACTCTGGCATCTTCCACTGTTCATTTAAGTCTTCTAGGCACTTGGCAACTTACATTTGGAACGCTAGATCTAAAGAGCCCCGTCGGATGTAGTGTTTCCCTTGTCTCTTTGCGTTTCTCTGTGGATCACTCCAGGAAGCAGAGAAGACTGGGTTGCTGGACCTTGTCACTACGAACTCCTTTTGAATAAACACAGTACCGAGCCTCCAGGAGTGTTACCATGGTATTCTTAAACTTGGCCAGGTAGTTACTGTTGGTGTGCCTGGCTGTTAGGGGTACTGACAGAGGTAATCGGGTAGAGGAGCCGTCTTGATGATCTTGGTTAAAATGATTTTCCTCACCTCAGGTGAACTGTCAGCACAACTTGCTGGAGCTGAAAACTAAAAGAATAAAAACTAAAAGACAGCAGTTAGAGGTTAGCACCAGCAGACACAGGATTATGAGGATCACACCTGCACCCTTGTGGAGCACCCACACAGACACAGGCTAGATACTGACCTTCCCCCAGGCTCCCACTGACTGCTGCTTTGTACTCATGTAAATTCTAGATTGGTTTTAGTGTTTTATGCCTCAAAATTCACGGATACACAGATAGTAACTGCCTGCTTACCACCTTATTTGTATTATATGCTCTTAAATACACACACACACACACACACACACACACACACACACACACACACACACACACATATGGTTCAAGATAGAGCCCAAGAAATGTGGAAATAATGATTTTCTTTGAAAACATATAACTTTTAACTGGCTAATAGCCAACATGATCAACATTTGATAAACTTTTTGGTAGACCTACAGGTCTGTGTTTTTTTTAATGAGTTCCTGTAGGTTTACATATTTTCCAGAAAGTGAGGGACTGTTTTTCTCTTTTAAAATACTAATATCCTAACTTTACTAACACATGAAAACCAAGGTTAATTAAATGTTAAACTGACCTATTTAAACAAACAAGGTCTATATATTTTCTTAACCCCCCCTTTCTCTTTACCTTGATTTTTAACTTTTGGAACTTACAGCACAGAACCAAACTTTCATAAGCTGGTAGAGCTTTTAAACTCAGAGCATTTAACTGCTGGTTATTAGCTAAGGCTATTTCCACAGACCTTCTGCGTTCCAAGACGATAATTTACCCACTGCCTAATGTGGTCAATGTGGGGGTTATCTTCCTGGTACTTACCCAGGATCTCCTAAGCCCATGTGTCCTTTCAGAGCTGCACATAACTGAGTTACCAGGGAGTTTTCTCCAATTTCTCTATCGCTCAGTCCATCGTAGCTTTGTTTCTAGACTGCTGGTTTCTTGCTAGCACATCTCAAGAAAGTTACTGCCTGTGTGATTTATAGTGACGATTTCACTTTAAGCAATCGGACACTGGGGGAATTGCTATTCCATAACATTTATAAATAGACAGGTAGACAGACAGACAGGCAGACACTCCTTTACGTGTCACCTGCTAAAAGATTACATATTTCTATTGTTGGTAATGCTAACAAGCTTTGCCTAAGGTGAGAGTTGTATTTTTATAGTACTGTCATAGACAAGCCTAAGAGGGAAAAATGGGATATTATATTTTGAGTTAGAAAAATACTACTGAAGTCAATCCTGGGTTGGGGAAAATCTTAAAAAAAAGGGGAGCTGATAAAAATAACTTCTTCACTTACTGTATAAATATCTATCTCACCGATAAAATTACTTTATAAATTTAAACATTCCTTATTAGACAAGTTTTAATTATGTTATTTTATGTGTTAAAACAAATAGTCAGAATAGCTTTTATTATCCTTTCCTTAGTGAACACCAGAATAGTGTTTAGTTATTTTTGTTTTGATTTGTTACAATATGAATATTCCACAAAAATCTCAAGGGTTCATGCCTTCTGAGGAAAGGGATATATATATATCTCAGAAACCTTTATCAGTCAAAACTAAGTCCCCCATGACAAAAAGCTTTGCAAAATTGCTCTAAGAATTGAGTCCCAAGAATATTGGTGTGTTAGTAAGAACTGCTGAGGTTATATAGTAATGAATACTTGGTTCTTGGGATAACCATGTTAACTGTTAACAATACTCCAATATGACTCTGATGTGCGGCCACAAAGAACCACAGCTTTACCTTTAAGCAGTACCAAATCCCTGTAGAAACCCATGCATTTATAGGATAGTGAGCTGTTTCTTAGTGCTCAAGGCCACATAGAACTTGGAATGCAGCCAGGAGCTCTGTTTAAATAACCACCAGTGTCACCAAACTTTTGCGAATAAGATACAATGATTTCATTGAAAAGCAAAGAGAACATTGTGTCTCAAAATCTCAGTAATAAAGGGTAAAATAACCCCTCCAGAGATCCGAAGGCCAGTTTCCCACAGCACCGTAGGAAAGCAGTATGGGAGACATTAGGGATAAACCACACACCCTGTATGGTCCACCCTGAACCCTGGGTGCCAGTGAGTATTCAGGTACTAGAGAGAGTGTGTCCAGGATGCCTCTGAATCCATGCTAATGACTGAGAGTCCCATGCAAGATGTCATGTGATATGTGTTCTCTTTATTTGCTGCTTGGGAATCTTCTTGCCAATATTTTTCTTTTCATTTGATTTTAAAAAGCAACATTTGTTTACTTATTTATTTATTGCGCACCACAGGTGCATGGGTGCACGGAGGGTAGGATCTATATGCCATGAAAATGTGTATAGAGGTCAGGAAACAACTTCCTGGGTCTCAGGGATGGAATCAGGTCACTACGGTGGCATGCACCTTTATTGGCTGAGCCGCCATTTTTGGCTCATATTGTCACTTTCAATTGTCAAACTTATATTCTGAACCTCCACAAGTGTCTTAGGGATCCGAGGCCCTTATAAGAGGAAAAAGAAACACTGGACTTAGCAGCTAAGCCTTGGAAACTGTCAGAATGCAACCTTCATCTAGAACTGATTCCTCTCTGATCTCCTCAAAAGCAAGCAAGGCATGACTCCAGCACAGGTGGGCATGCCAATCCCAGGTAGGCAATCCCAGGTGGGCATGCCAATCCCAGGTAGGCAATCCCAGGTGGGCATGCCAATTCTTGTCTCATCTGGACCAGAATTAGATGGGCATTCAAGTCTGTAAATCTACAGCAGGGTTTGGGTGAACTGTTTTGATTTTGGACCTGGCTTTTTGGAAAATGGCAGGAGAAAACCATACTCTTTGTGTCTGAGCTTCTCTTATTAAAAGTGTCAGAAGGGTAAAGGGGGGGGGCGCCGAGAGAGAAGGATGGGGAGAGACAGAGTAGAGGGGGGGAAGAGAGGGAAGGAGGGGAGAAGAGGGAGAGAGAGAGACAGAAGCAGAGTAAAGGAGAAAGGGTGGAGAGGGAGGGGGAGAGAAAGACAGTTAAGGAGAGAAAGAGGGGGAGAGGGAGGGAGGAGAGAGACAAATGGGGAAGAGAGGGAGGAGGAGAGACAGAGTCAGAGAGACAGAGACATGAGAAAGACAGAGAGAAGAGAGAGAGAGAGGGGGAGAGAGAGAGAGAGAGAGAGAGAGAGAGAGAGAGAGAGAGAGAGAGAGAGAGAGAGAGAGAGAGAACACTTAGCAGGGCACAAGAAGATGGGCTGCATTAGAACAGTGTCCAGACTAGTCTCTCAAGGGTCTGGACAACAGGTTTTGAGACCTTTATCTAGGCTACAGTCTATTAAACTTTGGGGCCCTACATAGAATTGAGTAACTGAATGTGAGACTTCAAAAGAAAACATTGAGGACAATAAAATGCTTCTGAACACTCAGCCACCAAAGGCGAACTCAACACCAAATGTGTAATGACTTGTAGGTGTTCCTGGTAACACCCACCGTGCTGCAAAGGCTGCCTCTCCTCCACAGCCTTCGCTCTGGATCCACACCATGGGTACCTCGCACTGGGCATGCCAACGTATTGTGCAGTGCCAGCAAAGGCTGCTGGGATGGCTTGACAGGGCTTAGAGATTATTACGTGATACAAACTGCACGGTCTTCATTGTACATCAGGATTTCTGCTCTTCCGGAAGCGTCATGGTTTCCTTATGGGAATTCAGCCTTTCGATACTTTGCTATTCCCTGTTCAGAGTAACTTGGAGTTACTCCGACTTGACGTTAGTCTAACTTTGGAGTCGATTGCTTTTGAGGGCTTGATTTCTAAAGTTGCTGCTAGAGCTTTGTCAAAAATTCTGAAATGTATTTTGGCTTGGGAGCAGGACAGAATTTCCTGTTGAATTGCCCTAAAATATAAAACTTCTGCTGTCTCGTGCAATATTCTTATGGGATGTGGCATTCACAGCATTGACAACTAGATGACCAAAATATATTGATCAAATATGAAAACCATTGAAGATAGTCTATGTCCTGCAATGCCAAATATTAAAAGCT
Source organism: Tokudaia tokunoshimensis (assembly GCA_036184795.1). NCBI lineage: Eukaryota > Metazoa > Chordata > Mammalia > Rodentia > Muridae > Tokudaia > Tokudaia tokunoshimensis. The sequence goes on from BTHU01000006.1 coordinate 84,873,503, forward strand.
AAGATTTTTAAAAGATCTGTTGTGTAAAAGTAAGCTCGTTCATCTCATTATTATGTAAATTGGTTTTAGCCTTTAATAAATGGTAACTTTATATGCATACTGAAGAATTATTTTAAAATAATTTCAAATTAATTTTGTTCAGTAAATATTTGATTTGATCCTAATTTATTTACCAGTGTGCCTGGGGTCACACAAACAATTCTCTGGTTTAGGAATGGGAAAACAGGAGAGCAGGAGAATTGCCTGTTTTGATCAAAATAGATTATATATGATTATGAATTTTTCAAAGAATAAATAAAATTATTTGAAAACTTCTCAGGTGAAAAGTCATCACACTGATTAAGCTGGGTTTTTTTTGTTTGTTTTTTGGGGGTTTTGTTTGTTTGTTTGTTTGTTTGATGGTGAGGAGGGATGCCATCATGCATCGTTGGTGGTCTTGGTCCTCACTCAAACCTGGAGTCTAAACCTTGTGTGTAAAAACCATCCCCTTGCCTTCTACAGGAACAGCAACCTATCGTAAAGAGTACACACAATTTCATACATCAAGTCTTTCAGAATGATTCCCTGTAAGAAAAACCACTGACTCACAAAACCTCAAAAGACTGGGTTTGTTTTTCAGACTTTGCCCGCTCTGTGATGGAGAACCAAAGAGGCCTCGACTCTCTCAGGTCTGTGGGTAGAAGGCTCAGTATTGAGCCTGCGCAATGTATCTTCCATGAGCCCCTGCTTCCAAATGGGCGAGCCTAACACTTTGGTCATGTTGTCCCCTCATGCTATAGCTGTCAACAAGGTGATACGAACCAAGTGTCTCCTCCCTCTGGGACTGACTTTCCATGCTCACAATGTTCCTGTTACTAGAGGATGTATGGGGCAGTAATTTGATCAGGATTTCATAGACTTCCATAGGAATAGCCCTGACTACAACTGGAGAGCCAAGGATGTCTCCTGAATTTAAATGAATGACACAGGACAAACTCCATGTCTCCATGATTGACAGGTGTCATGGAAGCTTGACGCTTTTCTCCCTCTGCCTCCAACACCCTGGTCCTGGAAGGGACCACCACTGGACACTTGCAGAAGTTTCTACCCAGAAGTTCTGTGCTTCTAGCATATGCTCTGTGCCTGTGTGTTCAAAATAACCTGCTGTGAGGACTCTTGCCCACTTAACCAACCTCCATTGCTGCCATTTTTTTTAACTATTTATATGTAGAAATGTATAATAAACATATGAATATATGTACTACTTGAAAAGCCTACCATAAAACATCAGATGTCGTTGGAAATATCCATGATAAGTCCTAATTTTACTTGGTGCTTGTTTTTAAGGCATTTGCTAGCATAACCCGAGAAGCTCAGGGGTGAAGGTTGCCACAGCGGCAAACAAGGCTAATTCTGTCGTCACAGAAGGCGATGCCAAGGCTAGGAGTGCGCTGAGCTATTTGTTGGTTTTGCTTTCCATATCCTGTTGGTCATGTTTAAAGGATCCGTCTGGTCTAAGCCCCAAGCTTGGAGTTTGTGGTCTAGATGTGTAGAGAAGGGCATCTCTGAGGCCTTTGCTCAACTAGTCCGCTCCGCAGGAAACCAAAATTAGCCCTGTCACACACTGCTGGTTAAGATGGCTACCAGAGGACTAGAGATGGTTCCAGATGAACAAATATTTTCCACATTCTGGGTGGACTCTGCATCCTCTTCTTCCCAAAGTATCTCCCTCTGGGTCTCTGATCCCTTCAGCAGGTATCTCGACTCGAGGATCTTTGCTCCATTGCACATAAACAGACATAAGCACATATGCTTCTAAACCCAAGTCACCAAAAACGCATTTAAGCAAAACACAGGTAGCACAGAGTGGCCTGGAGACGATTCCATCATAGTTACCAATGGCTGCGGCTGCTTTTCCATCTGTAATGCAAAGGCCTTACACAGGGCACTGAGCAACACAGGAGACATCGCCACCACAGAGTCACCTCAAATGACACCTCTAGGCAGCCTCTGCAAAGGTCTAAGCTGCCGTGTGCATTCAGAACGATCCCCCTACTTTGTGTGTGTGGGGGGAGGAAATAGAAAGCAATAATTAAGACCAAGCCCCCCCCAAATATTGTGATTGTTGTCTGATTCTCTTACACGATTGACAATTGAGTTTTGATACAGTCACCTTCACGTGAATCTTAATATTTCCTATAAATACTTTCCTTCTTTTTGACTTTGGAATCCTCTGGAAGCAGTCCACTGTTTATTGGACGGCTCATCAGTCTGCACATAAAAGAGGAGGTTGGGAATGTCTGGGGCCTCTGGATACCCCATACTTTCCATGAAGATTACACTGGGAATAAATGCGCTGAAGCAAAAACAGAGTTCATGAGGCATGAGGACCTCCAGATGGATGGTGCGGTCACATCTCGAGGTCCGAGGGAGATGTGTTTATGCTCCCTTCTGCAAAGTGTCTCTGTCCACCACCGTTCACATCTGTGGAATGTTCCGAGTCTAACAAAGCACCTTTAATAAATCTACTGCTTAGGGTTTCTGATCCATCCATCAGATCCTACTGAGGTGTTGAAAAACTGATTTTTATAGGTTTTCGATGCACCCATGTCAAGTCACCCTTTTGGGGGAAAAGCAGTTCACCATTAAAGCCAGGCAGTGGTGGCGCACGCCTTTAATCCCAGCACTTGGGAGGCAGAGGCGGGTGAATTTCTGAGTTCGAGGCCAGCCTGGTCTACAGAGTGAGTTCCAGTACAGCCAGGGCTACACAGAGAAACCCTGTCTCAGAAAAACCAAAAGAAGAAGTTCACCATTTTAAATAAACACCATTTCTTATTAAAGTGAAATACACATTAACAGAAAATGTGTGGCTTTAACTATTTTTATGTATATGGCACTGTGACATTAAACACATTTACGATGTTGTCCAACTATCCATCTCACAATATGCTTCTCATTTCCAACTCTATGCCACTAAACACTACCCCTACCCCAAGTCCAGAGGTGCCCTTAACGCCCTTAACACCAGCCCTTAATGCTGGTGGTCCAGTACAGCAAGGTGGGACAGGGTGTCTAACAGCAACAGGAAATAAAGGCAGCTGGACACACGGAGTGGGGCAGGGGATGTTTTCATGGAAGAACGCAACACTATCATCTTGGCAGAGGTGAGAGCTGACATGTGTCAGCCACATCGGGAGAACAAAGAGACCGGCGTACATGTAGGACAGAGGAATAGAACCAGCCGCGGTGGGGATTAGGAGAGTTCAATGGCCAAGGAGCAGCATCTAGGGAGCCCATACTGCCCCTGTCTGCTTTTAAACCCTTCTGAGCACTGCTTCCTGAAACCACAGCATTTGCAAGTCTTTACAGGACATCATGTGGGGTTTGAACCACACATGCCCTGTGTCAGGTTTGAATCAGGGCACAGGGGCAGCACCTACGACACACGCATATGTTGTTCTTTGTGCTGACACCCCAGAGCCTTTCTGCTAGCTTTTTACTGTTTTTTGAAGAATCAAGGGCAGAGGAGTTATTATGAAAGTGAGCAGTCTGCTTTCTTCTAAGTACCATCCCCAGGTAAGCAAAGGGAAAGAAATGCTTAAGTTTTGCTTAAGTCTTAGCTACTTAACCTAATTTTTGCAGCCCTCTTCCCCTTTGACCAGTAAGCTCGAGAATTGTTATGTATTAGGGATATGGTGAGGCCACAACCCCATCAGACACCACAAAACGATGACTCATTGGGGGCCCACTTAATGTCCAGCAACCACGGTAACAGACACACAGCTTCCTGGACTAATCACCTAGGAGGGAAGACAGATGGCTGGACTGCCACCTTCCTGTTGGCCCATTCCTCCCCCCTCTGTGTGTGTGTTTCCCCTCTGTCTTTCCCTCCCTCCCTCTTCTCCTCCTTCCTCTCTTCCTCCCTCCGTCCCTCTCCTCCTCCTCCTCCTCCTCCTCCTCCTCCTTCTTCTCTCTCTCTCTCTCTCTCTCTCTCTCTCTCTCTCTCTCTCTCTCTCTCTCTCTCTCTCTTTCTCTCCCCCCCTTCTCTTGATCTGATTGTCACTGTGACTGTTCCAGAGACCTAAATACTTCACCCTTGTAACTCTCATGCTAGCTTGTAGAGGGAAATACAGAATCAAGGACTCACGATTCATGTTGTAGATTTTTTTTTTTGTACAACAATCGAACTCTGATATGTTCATCAACTACATCAGGACTTCTGAAATGCTCCTTGGATGTATTATTTTTCTTCTAACTTACTTTCAATATTCCTAAATCCTTGTGTTTTTTAAGGCAATATCACTCTGGAAGGGCTTCAGCAAAGAAGTTCTTCCCACATAAAAGCAAGATCACACATTAAATAGCCTATTAAATGCGGAGCAGAACCATACATGGTATGAAGTTCTACCCCATTTATTCCACTCAAACTTTATAAAGTAACCATAAAATACAGGTGAGATCTAGTTTTTTCTTTTTTTTTTGTTTTGTGTTTTTAATCATGTTTAAAGAAACCCAACAAAAGCAAGTTTTCCATGGTGATCTAAGCTCAAGGAAAGTAGCCCTGGGACTCTCTAAATCTTCCTGCGACTCTGAAGATTGTCTCTTGTATTCAGAACTCGATTTTGCTTTTTAAAAGACCCCCACAAGATTTATCAGCAACCTTCTAAGTGCACAGTATCTGCATTATTCCACATGTCTTGTTGGTCACAGTATAAAGCCATCTCTTCTTACATGACCAAAGTTCTTAAAAATAATTCAGTATTTCTCTCCCAATGCCAGGAGTTGCCAGTCTTCACTGGATACTAAAGAAGACCCCTCCTTCTGTGTCAGTGCACATAGAATAAGGTCCCTGCAAGGCCATACCACCCTTAGGGACAAAGCCTAAAGCAGCTCCGTACACATCACAGAGTTGTCATGTCTCAGCTGGGAATCACGATGGAACTCAGAAAGAAAGAGAAATCAAGAAAATATGGACATTTGGACAGGTAAAGAGGAGTGAAGGGGAGAGAGGGGGGAGGGCATCATTAAGAGTGGGTACCACAGTGTCCCTGGGGTGTCTCCATCTTGGTACACTTCTAGAGTCTGAGGTACGCGGAACAGTGTGACAATGTCTGTCTGTCTGTCTGTCTGTCTGTCTGTCTGTCTGTCTCAAACATACATACACACTCACATACTACACATACACAATGCATACACACACAACACATACATACACCATACACACACATACACACACATACACACACATACATACACAACACACACACAACACACACACACACACACACACACACACACTCACAGTGCTAGAGATTGAACCCAGGCCCTTGCCCATGCCCGCTAAGTAGACTTCTACTACTGAGTCATCCCCAGCCCTATTTTCTAGTTTGTTATGTTTGTTTTAATGCAGTCGGAGCTCTTTCATTTTCTGTCTTTGTTCGGTAGGATTGAGGCTATTTCTACCCAAACATTTTCCTCAAGCTGTGCTTGTGGGGAACCCACAGTTTCATAATTAAATATTTGCTATTTCACATCTTCTAGATTTCTTTTTGAGACAGGTCTCTATGTATTCCTAGCTGCCCTGGGGAACTTGCTATAGAGATAAGGCTGGTTTCAAACTCATAGAGATCTACATTTGATCTCTAGATGGTTTTAAATCCCATTTAAAAATTATATACATATATATACACGTATATGTATATGTATACATATACATATATTAGATTTTTTTTAATGTGTGGGCTACATAGATGGTTGTTTCTTAATTTCCCAGTAGGTGTGACTATCTCTGATATGTTACTTTGCCATTTTATTTTATTTTTGGATTACACAAAATAGTATGTTTAGAAATGTCTAATTTCAAATATTCTAGACAAGTATTTTTGGTGCTAATAGGTGTGGTTGCAGCACACACATTCTTAAAGGGAGGAACTCTTATTTTGACACATAGGCATGCTGAGGGTGTCCACTCTGCACACACAGGCCTGCACTATCCAGGCTCATACCAACCCCTTTCCCACTGCAGAGTATGGCAGAAAAGAGAATTTTTTTGGAATCCGTGTAGTCCATATTTAGAAGGGAAGGTAGAATAATATTTATTTCTTCCCACTGTGAAGATTACAGAAGATTATGTGTGTAAAAATGCCCGCTAGCTCCGTAAGCACCCAGTAAATAGAAATATTACAAAAAAAGATTTTAAACCCAGGCACAGTGTAAACACCACGCGAGTCTGAGACCAGCCTAGACATACAGCAAGCTCCTTAGAGGGAGGGGCAGGAAAAGGATGGAAGAGGAAGAAAGAGGAAGAGGGAGAGGAAGAAGAAAACAGAACAGAAGTGGTTTGTCTCTTCCTTTGGATCAGGGTTGGCCTTGCCCTCTACGGTCCACCCCATTCTTCCTGCCCTGGCAAGTGACCTCGGCTTCCGAGCTTTCTTGGGATAAAGTAGATGCTGTGGCTTCAGACCTGCACATTATGGAAGCCAGCTGTTCAGAGCCTGGCATGAAAACCATACTCAGTGACTGTGATGTGCTACATCTATGAGGACTGTGGCAGGAAACAGCTTAGCCTGGCCTGTGACGTCAACTAATGAGCTTGTAGCCCAAGTCATTATCCTTGAATCCCTGTGCACTCCAAACAACAGCCAGGATAGAAGCTTGGCATCTCTGAATAAAGGGCTTGGTGGGCCAGAAGCAGAATGCAGGCATGCATAATAAAGACCTCATGACTTTAACACAGCAGGACAGCTACTCATTGCCAAGCTGTAAGCTGCTCTAGTAACCCCCAGAGAGATGCACACAGCCACTTTTAGTGGTCTGCTTTCCTCCTTCCTATCATGGATGACTTAGGGGTTAAAGGCCACTGTGCTGCTGTCATGGTAAGATGAAGATTTGAACCTTCAAGTCAGTCAGCATCAATCAAGGCCCAGGAAGCTCCATCGTGTGTGTGGGCCGCATCCCATCAGGTCCAGCCTAACAGTGACAGTGGAGGCTTCTAAGGAGGGGACCTGCTTTGTGATACCTGCAGATGCACACTGTAATCTCCATGCTTCTCTGCAGTTCCAGGCCTCCCTTCCTGCTCTGAAGACTTCAGGCTTGACAGATCAATGTCTATATGCACATACATGTGGGAACATATATGTTCACATACATTGTATTTGCATATATATGTGTGTGTGCATATATGTGCATATGTGTATATATGAATGTTTGTACTGACACAGTATATCTGTTTATGCATGCAGACACATGCATGTGTTTATATGTTTGTATGCATGTATACATATAGGTCTATGTGAATATATGTATATATATATACACATATAGAGATACATGTTTGTGTATATGTATACTTGTATATGTGTGCATAACTGCAAGCATTCTTAAATTTATACATGTCTTTACATGTATGTTTATATACATGTCTGAGTAAATATGTGTGTATATGATTGCGTGCATGTGTATATATATTGTCTTAGTTAGGGTTTTATTGCTGTGAACAGACACCATGACCTAGGCAACTCTTATAAGGAACAGCATTTAATTCGGGCTGGTTTACAGAGGTTCAGTCCATTATCATCACAGCAGGAAGCATGGCAGAGTCCAGGTAGGCGTGGTGCTGGAGAAGGAACTGAGGATTTTACATCTTGATCCACAAAGAGCCAGGAGACTCTCACCTCCACACCGGGCAGAGGAGCTTAAGCACAGAGCCTCAAAGCTACCCTCCCCAGTGACACTTCCTCCAACAAGGCCACGCATCCTCTAATAATGCCCCACCTCCTAATAGCATCACTTCTCATGAGCCAAATATATTCAAGCCACCACATTCACAAACATGTTCATACATGTACATGTATATTTGCACATGTAAATGGGGGTACATATACTCTTGTACACACACATACATGCCTCTGCACACATGTTTGTGCATGCACACCTATCTGGAAATATGTTTGCTCCCCCACACACTGGTTCTGATTCACAGGAGAACACCAACTGGTCTACCTCTGTAGGCTTTCACCACCTTTGTTTCCAGAGTCTTTTCATGTGGATTCCTGAAGAAACAGTCTCTTCTGCAATTATAATCTTTGGTGTTTTCTTTTTAAAATCTAGGCTAGATGTGGGAAGGCTGAGGTCCACATTACCATTTCATTGAATCAGAGTAAAGTTATTAGATGTGTCCCTTCTGTTACACCTGCGTAGAAATAGCTTTCTCTGTGTGACACTCTCTCTGCCAACTGTCCCAGCACTGTCTCCAACTCTCTTCCAGACAGCAGCCTTCCACCACCCACACGCCACGTTCTCCCTCCCGCCTCTTTGTGCTAACAGGTTCTGTACATTAGCTCTTACCAAAAAGAAAAAAAAAACTCCTCTGAATGGTGAATTGGCATTCACATTCTCTCACATCCGTGGAGGAAATCCTCACCTAGCAACATCCACCATATCAACGCCTCGCTCACCAAACCAACCACAAGAGCCTCACTTGATTTTTCCAGAGAGACTTGAGACTGCCAGACACTTCCAGATTTGGGTTAAGGGGTATATGGTTAAATGACAGTGGGAGAATGGGAGGTGGACCAGGCGGGAGCGGGGGGGGGGGGGGAGGTCCCTTTGTTCTGTTCCATACTGAAGTTCCTAAGGATGTTAGGGAAACACATTCTGCATGGTAGATGCTTTAAGATGAAGCCCAGTGGCCAGCTTAGGTCCCACGCCCAATCTATCAGGATAAAGGCCACCCCGTGAATCCTCTGTCTGTCTTCAGTGCAGCCTCCCTGGTACACAGTGGGCCCCTTATCTGCATACAGGTAAGAGTTAAATCAGGTAGATAATCTCTGTTAAAATCCAGGTAAGCCTGATTCTTACCTCGATACTGTATTATGTAATTGCTTTCTCTTCTACCAGAAAAACAATTAAACAACCAACCAAACAAACAAAACCACATAGCCTCTGAGTTGATACAGGGAAGTTGAGGCAGACCTTCATCCAGCTTTCCTGCAGAGCCTAGGGAATATTCTGTCCACAAGGCAAGCCCAAGGCAGCCTGAGCTTGCAGAGGGAAGCAATAAGGGGAATGCCCAATGGAATGCTTCACCATGCGGGAAAAGAAGTGTGGTAATCTGACATTCAAGTCCCTTTGCATTCAAGTCCCATTGAAATGGCATTATTCCATGGTTTAGCCTTACACATAGACAAGCATCCTTTACGATACCGATGATGTGGGTCCCCTTAGATTTGCAGAGAGAAAAATCAGGGAGTTTGCATTTTAGGAATACTCACCATCTTCTGGTTACCATGGAAACGATAGAGAGCTTGCAGTCATGGACTCTAGGGCTATCTGTGATGAATACTATTGTGTACCCATGCTGAGTACTTTTGAATACTGTTGGGTACCTGTGATGGCTACAACTGAGTACTGGTGTGTGCATGTGGTGGGCAACTCTTAGTACTGTCCCCACGTTGGGTACTGTGAGTTATTGATGTATATCTACCTGTGATAGATAACCATTGAGTACTGTGGATACCATGGTGAGTAGCATTAAGATGTGTCAGGTGTCCATGGAGGGTATCCTTTGGTACAGTTAGGTATCTCAGTGGGACTGAGATAGAGAAAAAAAATGCAAGAATCTTGGGCTTTGGGTTTTTTTTTCCTTAAGGAGTATAAAATCAAATTAGGGAGATATGAGAACTCCTAAGCAAGGAATTTCATCTCCAAAATTTTGAAAGAAATATAGCCAAAAAGGATTTAAGGTCATATACAACATTTTACCAGTTCTAAAATTTAAACAAACTGTTGCCAAAAAGGGGAGAAAGAAACATCAGCAGGAAGCTATAGCAATTTCCTCTGAGAACACAAAGGGAAAATTACTCTCCCTACTTTCCCTGAAGGCAAGTGTCCAGTTGAACATGGGGTGCTTTCTTTTAAGAGAGTCATTTCTCAGGGACAAAAAGGAAAAAAAATAATGGATTCTTATTTTCATAAATTGACCTTGAACTTGAGTCATCAATCTACAGACAATTTCTACCGTTGTGTAAACACAAAAATACTTCCTTTAAAAGACCTCATTACTTTCCACCCAAGCATGCCTATTTTCTCTCTACAGTTTAGGTGAGCGACTTAGGGAAAATACTGCCTTGGACCCACATCTTGGTATTGCTATGGAGCCTGTAATTCTGCAGGCTCTTAGACAACTCTGTAAATTGCATACTCAAAGATCTCAGGGGGAATGCACAGGAGACTTTCCTACTGTCACAGCATAGGCCAACTTCTGGATCACTTCACACACATGTTTGCATGGGTGGACAACCACTGTGTGCATGTGCGTGTTTGTGTGTGCTTGCATGGGTGTAAGTGCACATGGTGTGCTCATGCACGTGTGTGCGTGTGTGCACATGTGTGTGTACATGTGTTTGCAAAGGTGTAGGAGCACATGACGGAAATATGCATGTGTGAGTGTGTATATGTGTGTTTGCAAAAGTGTGGGGACATATGGTGGGCTTGTGCGTGTGTGTGCATGTATGTGTGTGTGTGTGTGTGTGTGTGTGCACAAGTGTGGGTGTCTTCCTAGATTGCGCTCTACTTTGTTTACTGAGGCAGGGTCTTGAACCAAGACTAGAACTTCCTGATTCTGTCAGTCTTGCTTGTCAGATTGCCCTGGTAGGGAGGTGAAAGTCTCTTCTTTTTACTTCCTGGGTACTGGGATGACAGGTGGGCCGCCATGTCTGCCTATGTGACTTTATGTGGGTGTTAGAGATCTAAACTTTGGTTGTCATGCCTTATGTCCAGGTCCCTGGATTTCCTCTTTCATACAATGTGGGCATTAAGGGAGCTATAAAGGTACGTGGATGGGAGAGTCTATTTGATTAAATCAGTTTTACAGCTTGTGAATATAGACATTTACCCTACAGATAGGTATTAAACACACATTCTCATTCTCTCTCTCTCTCTCTCTCTCTCTCTCTCTCTCTCTCTCTCTCTCTCTCTCTCTTTTCCAGGATGACTATCTGTAGAAGAATGAAAATAGAACCATGTCTCTCACTCTGCAGAAAACTCAACTCCAGATGTATCAAGGACCTCAACATAAGACCAGATACACTGACTCCGATAGAAGAGAAAGTGGGGGACAGTCTTGAACTCGGCACAGGAAAGACTTTCTGAACAGAATATCAATAGCACAGACACTAGGAATGACAGTTAATAAGTGGGACTTCATGAAACTTAAAACCTGTAGGGCAAAGGACACCATTATTCAGATAAAGTGGCAGCTTATAAAATAGAAAAAATCTTTACCAATTAATTACACATCTAATAAAAGGTTAGTGTCTAGAATGCATAAAGAACTACAAAACCACTGGACATCAAGAGAAAAAAAATAACTAAATAAAAAATGGGGTGTAGAACCAAACAGAGTTCTCAAAAACATACGATATAAGTGGTTGAGAAGCATTAAAATAAATGTTCAACATCCTTAGCCATTGGGGAAATGCAAGTTAAAACTACTTGGAGATTTCATCTTACAATGGCCAAGACTAACAAAACAAATGGCAGGACATGCTGGTGAGGCTGGAGGTAAAGGGCACACTTATTTATCACTAGGGGAGTGCAAAATTTTACAGCCAGTGTAAAAATCAGTGTGATCGTTCTTCAGAAAGCTTGGAGTAGATCTATCTCAAGATCCAGCTACATACCTCACAGGCATACACCCAACGGACCCTACTTTCTGCTGCATAGATACTTGTTCATCCATATTTACCTGCTGATCTATTTATTGTATATGCCAGTTCATTGGAAATGCCAATATGTTGATCAACTAACAAATAATGAAATATGGCACAATTACACAACAGTAATATTCAACTGCTGAAAAACAAAATTTGCAGATCAGTGCCTCATCCAACGCTCATCAGAGAAGCTGCTTCTTGCAGCAAGTAGGAATTAACAGAGACCCACAACTTGACAAGATGCAGAGAGTGGGCGACTTGGGAGCACTCAGCCCTAAATGTGATGTCTTCATTAAACCCCACCCTCAAGGCTCAGTCATCTATGTGGATGAGGAGGCAGAACATTTGTAAGAGCCAGGGTTGACAATGACTTCCAGACACAACAGGACTCATACACATATGAACCCACAGACTGGTAGCGTGCACAAGACCCACACATGTTCAAGCCAGAAGGAGTTCCAGCAGTGAGGGGGAAGTGGGTATAGGGCCTGTCTTACTTAGGGTTTTACTACTGAGAAACAGACACCATGACCAAGGCAACTCTTGTAAGGATGACATTTAATTGGGACTAGCTTATAGGTTCAGAGGTTCAGTCCATTATTGTCATGGTGGGAAGCAAGGCAGTGTCAGGGCAAGTATAGTGCTGGAGGAGCTGAGAGTTCTACAACTTCATCTGAAGGCCTCTGGGAGAAGACTGGCTTCCATATGGTAAGGAGGAGAGACTCACTGCCATCCTCACAGTGACACACTTCCTCCAACATGGCCATACCTCCCCCAACAAGGCCACACCTCCTCCAACAATACCACACCTCCTAATAGTGCCACTCCTTGGGCCAAGCATATTCAAACCACCACAGATTCCCATCCCTAGCCAAGAACCTATCTGCAATTGATAAATGCTGACAAAGGGAAAAAGGGTTTTCTCCAGTAGAGTCTCATTTCAGGGCAGACCCCACATACCCAGGATTAGTCAGCCACACCAAACAGCCTCTGGGGTTTCTTTGTGAGCTTTCTGTTTTGTTCTGGTGTATGTTTTTGTTTGTCTGTTATTGTCATTTGCTGCTTGATTTGAGTTTTGTGGTTTGTTTGTTTTAAGAGAGAGAATGTAAAGGTGGGTGGGTAGAGAGGTGGGAAAGATGTGGAAGGAGTTGGGGAAGGGGAAAACATGATAGAAATATATTGTATTAAAGAAAAAATTTAAAGCTTCCTAGTATGTGGTTCAATGGTTACAGACTGTCTAGAATCACAGTATTTGGGAAACTGGGGCAGGGAGATCTCAAGAGCTGACTCAGAGGCGACATCAATGAGTTCTGGGTCTAGAGAGAGACAAGCCTCCATATGTAAAGTAGTGTACAGTCAAGGAAGAGACACATGTCAACTTTGGGCTCCCTCACATAAAAACCAACCTGAATACCCTCATGTATCCACACACATATACTCATGTGCACACACTACACATACACGCATATAAAGTAGAGGTACTTTTAAAGGAAAAGTACAAAGATGCATTCTTTGGTATTGATGCCAATCTGAATAATTATATTCAAAAATATGTTTTATGACAGTGTACATTTTCCACTAAAGTGGCAGATCACAATCATTGGGAGGTTGTGTTTCTGTTTGTTTGTTTGTTTGGTGTGTGTGTGCATGCGTGCGTGCGTGCTTGCGTGCGTGCGTGTGTGTGTGTGTGTGTGTGTGTGTGTGTGTGTGTGTGTGTGCTGGGGATTAGAACTCAGGCCCTTCTCTAGAGCATTGGGCACTTTACTAACTGAGCCATCTCCCAGGTCCTGGATGTTTTTTTAAATGCAGGTTCCAACAGTCTGCAATTCTGATTGGTGGATTGGGGCTGGGATTATGGTTCTCAACAGACTCCCAGTTTACTCTGGAGTCCTGAGTCATCATGAGGTCATGACTTCTTTAAGGCCACTAGAGAATCCACAGTTAACTGTATGGATCAGTTTTTCCTTTTCCTTCTAAGAAAAACCTGGCATCTAAAATGTTGTGAAGTCGACTGCCTACTTTTCCCTAGCATCTGTTCCAACCTGTAAAGTCTCCCAAGACTGTCCCAAATGAGTGGGTTTCACAGGCCCCGCTGCTTGTCTGCTTATAGGTTATGGGATGCTCTGAGAAGATCACCAAGGTTCTAAACCAACTGGATGATGACATGGCTACTTGTGTTAATGGCAAGGGGTTTAACATTCCTAAATCATTTATCATCATTGAAGACAGGTATGACAGTGGATGGAAGTATATACTTTACAGATCTGCAATGACATCCCTCCAAGCTCCCCATGATCTAACTTTGACTCGTTTTCTGCAAGTCTATTAAAGAAGCCAGATGTCCTTACTGCTGTAGTTGAGTAATCACGTCTACCCCCACATTTGTGTGTCAAAGTGCTGACCACATATCTGATGGTGTGAGGAACAGGTGGCTAGGAAATGACTAGGTCAAGAGGAAAGATGAATGAGAGCCACACCCAGAGGTCCCGGGGAGCTCCTCACACCTTCTGCCATATAGGGACACACTGAAGAGTTCTATCACCAGATGGTGGCTCTCACCATGCACTAATCATCTGGCAGTTGATCTAGGACACAGAAGACCCCAAGTATGAGACACAAACTTCTCTTCTTCGAAACTCTTCTGGCTCAGGGTATTTTGTTATAGCGGGATGAACTAAGTCATCCAAATCCCTTGTCAACTATCACTGTAAACACGATCATCTACAACACTGGCCCAGAATCCAGTTGCTCAACTTGATGCACGTGACCTCCAGGTCTAGACTGGGTGGCTCTCCATTTTCCCCTTGTGGAGATCTGCTCCAGAATTCTCTTAAGCTCATGTCCTTGGTGAGGCATCCCTAGACCATGTCTAGCATCTCCCCAGCCATTCACTGCTCAGCCCTGTGTTCTCTGTGACTCATTAGCGCAGGCTTTGCCTTGCTCTCTTCCCTTGCCAGGTTCCATGAGGGCAGTGGTGTCTGCACTCTGCTTACTGATGCACCCTAGTTGCAGAACATTCTGGCACATGCAGAAGAGCGCGTGTTTAATGTGGACAAGTATGACCTGACACACAAACTAGAAGATCATGAAATACCGGGCTTTGTTTCAAAATCGTGATGTCATCCAACACCAATTTTAAATATCGTCTAACCCACTTGACACTCCCCTGTTTCTTTATCAAAGAAGAAATCTTCCAGATGACTCTAAGAATTTGACATTTACTCAGGGAGCAGAGTGGAGAGGTTCTCTGTGTCTCCGTAATGTAAATGAAGGAGGCTGGTCACCTTTTGCACAGTGTATGGACTCAAGTCTCAGCTAAGCTGTCTCTGTGTGTTCCGTATGACCAGGATCTGTGGAAACACAATCTAGATATGAAGGCTAAGGGTCTCCAAGAGGCTTGTTTCATAGATAAATACGTGGCTTCCAGAGCTTCTGAAACATCCGCCTCTTGATTCACTCAGCCTCAGGAGATGGGGACCAGAGGCATGTCAAGGCTGAGAACCTGCTCCTGCTGCAGTAGATAATTGAGAGACCTGGCTATGGATTCCACAACTTATGACTGGACCTCTGCTCCAGGCCAGTATGTGATAGCACTGGGGTAGGCTGTGAGATGTGAGGTCACCCTGGAAACTGAAAACAATCCACAGGGGGGTCATTTGCCACCAGATGTTCTCTTTCTGTGAAAATGGGACTTTGAGAAACTGAGTCCAATTCTGTGTCTTTCTTCACGGATACACTTTTATAAAAATAAAAGGCCTCGTGTTCTCTGAGAGTGGAAGGACAACGTGCACAGAGCCTCACTTCCCTGGTCTCTAAAGGAAGGCTCGCATGTTTCTTGTAAGCATGGGAAGGAATGGAGTGGTAGGGAGGTCTGACTGAAGAGGCATCATAGGAAGTAGTTGGCAACACAGGGAATTCTCTGGACCCAAATGAAGCCAAGAAGACCATCAGAGAGCAGCCCTTGGCATTCTGTATTCTTACAATCCATAAGCGATGGATTGTCATACAGAGAGATGGATACAAACATGTGTGCAGTATGTATGTATGTATGTATGTATATGTGTATGTGTACGGGGGTGTGTGGGTGTGTAAAATGTGTTCATGTGTGTATGAGTACAGGCAGGCATGTACCATGGTACACTTGTGGAAGTAAAAAGACTGTTGTGGGTGTTGGTCCTTACCTCTCACTTTATCTGAGATAAGCCTGTGAGGTGAGCTAGCAAGGGTTCCTGTGCCTCCACCTCCCAGGATGCCCCAGGAGCACAGGGATTGGTGGTGTGCACTGCGATCTATAATCTGTGCCTGCACCTGACATTCTCATGTTTACTGAAAAATCTGAGGGCCTCACACTGCACAGAGAGGGCTTTAACTGTGGAGCTTTCCTGGCCCACAGATGCATATGTTGATCACAAGAGATCGCCAGGGCACACTGTCAACTGAGGAAAGCAAGATGAAATTAGAGACTGGATGGGGCGAGCTCCAAAAGGAACACCTTCAGCCACGTTTGTATGCAGTGTGGAAACAGCTTTGGGGAGGCCAGAAAACAAACGGTGCACGCTCTCTGGCTCTGGCTCTCCCTCTCTCTCTCTCTCTCTCTCTCTCTCTCTCTCTCTCTCTCTCTCTCTCTCTCGTGTGTGAACAGATGGCTCTGTTGTGAAGTGGTAGGTGTAGGAGTGAGACTTCTTAAAGTATGTCTTTTTATATTGTTTTCATTTCAGATCATAAATTTTAAACGTTTTTAAAATTCTTAAGTCATGTGTTAGATGAAAAACAGAAACAAAGACCAAAAACAGACTCCACCATTGGCACAGTTTCCGCAGGACCTGCCTGGGATGTGTGCAGAGCCTATCAAAGCATTAGGACAAAGTGCCGATCTAGGCTGGATGTACGTGTTACCTCTTATTGAGTACACCGCTTTGGTCCAGTCACATGGTTTGGGCTAGTTTAGCTTCAGAACCTTTAAAATAATAGAACTTTCTCTTTATATGTGTGTATTCTACTATATATATATAGTAGAATTCTCTCTCCATATATATATACACATTATGAATAGAGAAAGTATATATAAACACACATATATAGAGAAAAAATATATATACACACATACACACATATACATACACATGTATGGAGAGAGACTATATATACAGGTATGCATGTACCATGGTACACTTGTGGAAGCAAAAAGACTGCTGTGGATGTTGGACCTTACCTCTCACTTTATCTGAGATAAGCCATACATATATGGAGACAGAGTATATATACATATATGGAGAAAGTATATATATACACATACATATATATGGCGAGTATATGTATGTATACATATACTCATATACATATAAATGGAGAGTTCTATTATTTTATGTATATATGTGTGTATATATGTGTGTATGTGTACACACATGTATATACATATATATGTATATATATGAAGAAAGTATACACATGTTTCACACATTTTAAGGGTTAAATGAGGTAATGTCTTCTGGTGCTTAGCCTACAGCATGCACTCAATGTCTGGAGACTGTGCAGTGTCTCCTTACACACAAGGTTGTGTTCCCAGTTCTTCAGTGGAAGCCACAGATAACATTGACCTCCTCCTTCCTATACATTCAACCTTAGATAGCTTAATTCACAAAGGCATACACAGCTTCTTCTAACTTCCCTTTGGTCACATGGCAGGGCTGCCGAGGCGTTTCATGCTGAAGCACCCCCCCACCCTCCCGCCGCTCCCCGTCTCTCTGTGTACCACCACCTCCTACTTCACATCAGTGCTGAGTAGCTTTGGCCCAAGCCCCAGTCAGCCATTCTGCCGGGATGACTCACTGCCCATAAAATGGCCTGCTTGCTCTACATGGTTTCCTTCCAATAGGAAATGGGCTGTCTTCGATGTCGGACTGCTCAGCCACCGTTCTGGTGGACATGTCTCTGGGATGTTTCCAAGCACCTCTTGGAGACTGTGGCTGTTCTTACTAGCCTGGGATCTGGTTCCCCTGACCTCGTATATACACCAACTTAGGGAAATGGACACTCTGACCAGGACACTCCATGTTGAAAACCCTGTGAGGCGCATTGTGTTCTGGGGCCAAGCACAAGCCCTTTGGTGTGCTTCAGAGGATAAGTGGGAAGCTTTCCAGCCTTATCTCCCAACACACAGGACTCCCAGCTGCCCAGAACTGCTCTTGGTTCCCTGAGTGTGTCTCTAGACACTCCTCT
This sequence comes from Tokudaia tokunoshimensis, assembly GCA_036184795.1. Lineage (NCBI taxonomy): Eukaryota > Metazoa > Chordata > Mammalia > Rodentia > Muridae > Tokudaia > Tokudaia tokunoshimensis. The sequence goes on from BTHU01000006.1 coordinate 84,891,415, forward strand.
CAGCCCCACTGCGTCACCACATCCTGTCCCCACCTCCCTTATCCTGGCATGATGGTTGATTCCATGGGTCAGTTCAACTGGGTCATGGGCTATCCAGATACACGATCAAACCAAACTCTAGGTGAGTCTGTGGGATTCCAAGATGGGGTTCACATCTGAATCCTTGATCCCATCTCCTGAGAAGCAGATATTCTCCCTAACATCATTAGGTCTCCTCAGCCTCCACATTGGCATGAATTCTTCAACCATTCACTTCTTTGAGTCTCCAACTCTCAGAATATAGATCTTAGGGCTTCTCAGCCCTCACTGTTGTATAAAGGAAGCCTTATCTTCCAACACACACTCATAATACACATTCATACTCATATACACACACATACACACACACACATACACACACACTCATACATACACATACACACATAGATATACACATGTGCGCATATACCCATATACATGCACACACATACACTCACATACAGACACATATGCATAGTCATACACATATACATACATGCAAACACAAACCCAGACACACACATATACTCATACACAGAAACATATGCACAGTCATATGTATATACATACATACAAACACAAACCCAGATGCACACATATACTCATACACAGACATACATTCAAACACACATAGACATACACACATGAGCATATACCCATACACATGTACACATATACAAACACACTCACACACTGACACATACAGTCATACACTTATACCCACATACAAACTTACTCACACACAGACATACAAACATACATAGATATATATACATACATACACACACAAACATATGCACAGAGATACACATACACACATACATATTCACACTCATACATACACACACACACATTCTGTGTGTAGGTGTTCTCTATGCTGCTAGATGACCCTGACTAAATATATCTGCCTGCTTCCAGCTCACACCTCCTTTAAATGTGCCTAGCCACCCTTCTCTGAGCCATCACCACAGGCCACCCTCTGAACCTGGTCTCCCAGCCCTGCTCATGCAAACAGCTCTGAAATGGACCAGCCACTTGCATCCTGTTCCACTAGCTTACCTGAGGGGGTAGGACTGCACAGGTCTTTTTTTAATTATTATTTAAATCATTTTATCTATGCTTTTAAAGCAAGCACTGGGGTGCTTAGTGCATTAATGAATTTTAATTGGCTCCCTTATTCTTTTTGAATGCGAGCTCAATGAACAGATAAGCAGACAGCTTGTGTCATCTCTTGAAGCCTTTATAATGAATCATCTCCTGAATACGGTGCTTATGCTCAGAAACTTAAAAGAGATTCTTTTAAAAAGTGCCTTGTTAATAACAACCAAACCTCAAATATAGATCTGGTCCCTGTATAGTTCAAGGAGCAACCTTAATGACAGCAAGGTAGGGGACATCGAGGCAAGAAGAGAATCCCTCAGTCCCAGAATCACCTGGTACAGAACAGCTTCAGAGAGCTGTGGCGAAACTAAGTACGGCCGTAATGGGCCAAGGGAGCACACTCAGACCTTATGTTCAGTCTGAGCATATCAGACTGTGATGGCATCAGCAGAGGGCTTGGCTTGCCTCTGCCGAGGGTAAAGGAAGACATGGAACCATTTTCAAGTCTTTCGGTATCCGGGAAGGAGGAAGCCACATACCCAGCACTCTAGCAGGTGTCTCCACCACAATGACCTCAGCCTCTTGGTCACTGGTGCAATGGTCATCTGTGTTCACTGGTATCAGATGCCATGAAAGCCAGCTTCTGGGTCTCTGTCCTGTACTGTTCTCTCCGTCTGCCTGCATCCAAATCCTAAGGGGCTACACTCTCTCAGCAGCTGAATTTCTCCTCCAACCCTCATCTAGAGGTCATTTTCCTGGCAGTGGCATATACTGTGCAGAACCAGCCCTGGCCGCCATGGGTAACAGATGTGTTTAGGTGGAAAGGGACAATTAGAAGATCCCTAGGTGCTTATTTTTGGTGATATAGTATCCAGTCTTCTGCCAGTTTCTAATACAATAAAGACTCTTACGAGGAAGAGAAGTGTCATCTAACGCATGCAGGGGCAGTAGTTTTATTTCCAGGCTTCAAACAAATCCACAATGTGTGTGAATTGGATATGGCTGAGCCATTTGCATTGAGCACAAGTCTGCCCCCCTCCCCCGTCTGTTACACACAGAGATGTTGCAATAGGTCTATGTAGCCATCAGTGGCGTGAAGGATGTGTCAGTTTCCAGGTGAGCTGTTTAAAGAATCATCATGTTCTCTTATATAAGTGCCAGTCAATGACACACAGGCTCACTGGCTTCATTGATGGGGGTCCGTTCTTGACTTCTATACCATGTCTATAGATGTTGTTCAGACATTCGTTCATATTGGCTCTGGGGCTGTGGAATGAAATGATTTGTCTGAGAAGTGTTAGGAATTGAAGACCATTGGGCACAGTGACACATGCCTCTAACTCCAGCACTTGGGAGGCAGAGAGAGGCATATCTCAAACCTACACATGGTGAGCTCTAAGCCAGTCAGGGCTATCTAATGAGAGTCTGTCTCAAGCCTGCCACCCCACCGAAAGAACATGAATGGCAGGAAAGAATATTTACTATCCCTCAAGACTGCTGTGGTTCTCTATTATTCACCATAGCTGTGGCTCAAGGCATATTAAGCACTAGGATACAGGGCTGTATTTATCTGAGAGATACTGGCTAACCTAATGGACAAATTGCATGTCTCATATCTCAGCACAAATGGCAGTCTTTGGGGGTTAACTTGTGGCACCAAGAGGTCCAGGAATGACCTGCTCAAGTTAATCCAGTTGGTTAAAATGATTCTATCGGGGTTGCTGATAAAGTACTCATAGCTACAGACAACACCTTCTCTCCAGTGCCACTAACTCTGCCTACCAGGGTCCTGCTTATGTCTGCGTTATATCTGCAGCCAGATTCAGTGTTCTGCCTGCTGTCAAAGCAGCAGACGTGACCAAAGGCTCAGTTAACAGAGGACACAATCCAACCAGACTCTGACCTTGTCCTCCCCAGAGATTCTGCTGCTCTTGGACTACACTGCCCAACAGTGACAAGGACACCTTGTCTTGCTACAGTCCGGCATGCTGAGTACCAAAGCGTGGCTTGCTGCAAGACAGAATCAACCAGGAGGCAGACATCTTCCATTCTTTCCATCAATGTTATTAGCCATCTTTTGAGTCTCCCCGCAACCTCCGGTATCATGACTTCTAGTTTCAAATAAATACTTTTAGTAGATAGAAATCAAAATGCTGCACAAAACCATGACATACTTGTGTGCAAAACTGTTAGTAATGTGTAACTCAAAACACACTAAACATAACACAATCCAAACAAATTCTGCTTCATCTGCTGAGGGGGAATTAGCACTCAGGTCTGTCCCACCACTGAAAGACAAAGACAAATGTACCAATCACAGGAGGGGATGCATAATCCTAACATCATCGACCCCCCGTCCAATACTTAAACCATGTTCAGGTTGCTATATATCACATACATAGGAAAGATTGATCAGCAAGGTTGTGAAGGAAGGGGGTGGCTTGAGGAACAGAATCCATGAGCCACAGAAGTTGGCAGAGGTCAGCTCCAAATGTGCCAGTGAATGTATTGTCTATAGACGGTTTTCTCGTCACCATGATTGAATACCTGCCAGGAACTTAAAGGAAGGAAAGATGTATTTGGGCTCAGAGTTCCCAGGACTCAGTCTGTTGTCACTAAGCCCCATACTTAGGCTGACTGACAAGCAGTATATCACAGTAGATCACAGGATATCATAGTAGGTTCCAGGGTATCACAGTGGATCACTGGATATATAGGATATCACAGTGGATCAGAGAATATCATAGTAGATTGCAGGATATCACAGTAGATTACAGGATATCACAGTGGATCACAGGGTATCACTGGATCATAGGATATCACAGTGGATCACAGGATATCACAGTGGATCACAGGATACTACAGTGGATCACAGGATACACAGGATATCACAATGGATCGAAGGATATCACAGTAGATTGCAGGGTGGTGGAAGCAAAGGTCAGGGAGGGAACATTTTCAAATCACTGACTGATAGGAAGGGAGCAGCTGACAGGTAGGGAGCAGCTGACAAGAAGGGAGCAGCTGACAAGAAGGGAACAGCTGACAGGTAGGGAGCAGGCACAAGACACCCTTGAACCCTTCCGTCAGTCACTTAACGTCTTCTAGGAAGGCCTCTCCTCCTAAACTTTCCACAATCTCCCAAGTTAGCACAACCAACTGGGGACAAATGCTCAAAGCATGAATCTGTGGGGACATCCATGATTGACATTCTAACACTGCCCTTCAGCTCCGAGTACCCCAGTGATCCACAGAAAAGATCTGGAAGGCGGGAGACCTGCTCTCTCTTTCTTATACCTAGTGCTAAGCAACAATGGGGAAACCACTCCATGGCCCTAGTCTCCTCATCTGCACCACCGCCCTCAGACCCCGAGCTCCTATCTAGCTGTAGGCTTCTATGACTCAAAATATTCATCCAAGAAAGTTGTCTGGTTTGAACTACCAGCGACAGTCAACAAATGCGGAAGGGCCTTAGGTGGTAAAGAGAAGATGCAGAATTAAAACGCAACACAAATAAAACAAGCAAATACTGACACAAACCAAACTACGCATTGAGCAGCTCCAGTATTAACCAGTCGGGCAACTCCCTTGAGTTTCCATAGCCTCCAATACAGTCAATGATGGGGTTCACCCTCTGCCCAATTCCCCAGGGGGAACGTGCTTATCTAAAAAGGAAGTCAATGGAAAACTACATTTATTTTACAGCCACACTTCTGTAAGGCATTCTCTGGTTAAGTGAACAATTTTTCTACACAGAGACACAAATGAGACTTTTTTCCATGAGACAAATCCATGCATAATGCGAAGCGTGAGTCACTTGCTGACTTCCTGCGTGGCGGTGTATGGAACTCCTTGCCAAGTTCCCCAGTGGAACTGGTGGAACCTATTGAAATAAAAATCCATTTAAAATCTCTGGAAATGGTCCTGGAAGCAAACAGCTAAAGAGAAAACATCTAGTCAAGAAAATCTAGCAAAGTGCGGGGTAATGGCACCACTCCGTGAGACAGCCCTCTTCCTTCAGCTTAGAGAGGGGAAGCCTGCCAGACCAACGGTTGAAATCAAGAACAAGCTCCCCTCCCCCCAGGCCAACGGTTGAAATCAAGAACAAGCTCCCCTCCCCCCAGGCCAACAGCAAGCTTCCCTTCCTGAAGCCGAGAATACAAGATCAAGAAACAAACTGCCTTCAAAGTAAAGCAAGACTGTCTCACCTTCGGACCAAAATCCCAGACCCTTTCTCTCCCAGGTCTCTAAGAACAATCTCCCCTCAGGCCAAGGTCATAAGCTTCCTCTTTATTCCTCAGACTAAAACATGTTACTTCGTCATGCTAATGTCACAGAAGCCCTAACTCCCAAGGCTCAACATTGGCACTCTTTCCCATAGAATCAAGAACACCCAAGAAAGATGGCTTTCTTCCAGGACCTAACAGTGCTTCACTTACTCACTCTCTTTCTCTCTCTCTCTCTCTCTCTCTCTCTCTCTCTCTCTCTCTCTCTCTCTCTCACACACACACACACACACACACACACACACACACACACACACACCCCACCTGCCAACTGCCTGTAGCTTTGGCCAAGGCCAGGTGAGTAAGGTCAAAAGATGAGTCTCTCCTCATCTGCTCAGACTACAAACACAGGATGGAGGCTCAGCCTTGAGAATGACACACAGCCAACACCATAGCCCTAGTCAGTGCTCCCAGCTGTGAGAATGCGATTCTGCATCAGGAGAGGCAAGCCAAGGAGGGAACAGGGTGCTGATTATCTAAGCACAGGCAATGATGCAGTGGGCAGAACGTCCGTGAGGGCTGAGCAAGAGTAGCATGTTACCAGAGTAGCATGCCAGAAGCAGTCCCTCCCGGATGTGCAACTTCAGAAGTATAACACAGTGTGTGCGTGCAGAACCGATTGCATTTAAAATAATACAGTCAGTAATTAGCTGAATAAATCGGTGAACGGTGATCGCAGTAGCCATGGGAAGAGAGTGGACCAGTACTTAGGGCTGCTACATTAACCAACATGTCCCATTTCCAACAAAGAATAACTAACAGAAAGGGACAGGAAAGCATGACAACCTGACGGGGGGTTAAGGTACAACAGTAAGCGGATGGCAGAGTCTGCCTCGAGGGGGTTCATGAATGTTAGTTTAATGTGGAATATACCATACTAGCAATTATAAATGGTTGGCAGAACTGGCGGAGAGCAAGATCAGGAAGGAAAAGAAGGCTTAAACAGAACGAGCTAGGTGGGATATGGCTCAGTGGTATGAGTACTTCTTTGCAATTGTAAAGACTGGAGTTTAAATCCCCATTGCTCTGCAATTCTGAGGACCTGAATTCAAATCCTCAGCACCAACATAGAAGCCTGTCGTGGCTGTGTGTGCCCGTAACCCCAACATGATGAGAGACAGCTAAGATAGGCTGACCTGGAGAATTCACTGGACACCCAGCTGAACAGAAATTTGAGCTCTCAGTTCAGTGAGAAACATTGTCTCAAGGCACCAAGGTGGATACCCGCCATCTTACTCTAGCCTCCACATGGTACATGCACCTGCACACTCGAGTGTGTGCAGCTCTCTCTCTCTCTCTCTCTCTCTCTCTCTCTCTCTCTCTCTCTCTCTCTCTCTCTCTCTCTCACACACACACACACACACACGTGCATATACTACCAAAAAATAAAAAGCTTAGATGACATTATAGCATCAAGTAGAATACTGTCAATATAAAATAGAAGTTATACAAAGGAGCCAAGTAGAAATTACAGAGATTAAAAAAAAAGTACAGTAACTGAATGAAAGCTCAGCAGAACTCATAGGCTAAAGCCAAAAAGAACAATCGAGTTTGACAGAAACTTAACAGGTGAGAACAGAAAAAAAAAACCCCAATAACTGAAAAGGCAGGTCTGGTGTGCACACCTTTAATCCTAGCACCCGGGAAGCAGGGGCGGCAGATCTCTGAGTTAGAGGCTAGCCTGGTCTACAAAGTGAGTTCCTGGACACCCAGGTTACACAGAGAAACCCTGTCTCAAAAACAAAGAAAACAAAAACAAAACCAAACACAACCAAACAAACAGAGCTTCAGAGAAAAATTCAAATAAAAATGACTAAAAGCTACAAATTAGTAAAAAAATAGCAACTATCTGGGATCTTAGTCAACTCCATAAACAATGAAATGAGAGAGGACAGGAAGAGAGGTCAGTGAAGATGGTGAAATCCAGAGACATGGAGAGGAATGGTGGAGGAGCAGGGAGAGCCCTGTCGGTCAGCAGAGGACTTCTCAGCAGAAGGGGGGGGGGGCTGCAAGACAGCAGGAAAGCACAAAGTGCCAAGGGGGAAGAGCCTTAGTCACCCAGATCTAACAAAGCTAAAATAAAAACCAAAGACTTTCCCAGTGACAAACAATAGAGATAGATGTCTGATGCTGGTCAATTCTGTCTATGAGATAGCGAAGGAAGTTCTCCAGGCTGGAGGCTAGTTATCCCAGACTGCAATTCAAATCGACATGAACAAATGGGTCCCATACATGGGCCTGAGCACTGAGAACACTGTGCTGAGAGGAATAAGCCAGGCACTTAGAGACAAATAAACCACAGCTCTACTTGTATAAGACTCTAAGGGTGGTTCATGGAGGTGGAGAACAGACTGGTCGTCTCTGATGTCGGAATGAGGGGCTTTCTGGGATAGATGGTGGATGGTCACTGATGCATAAGGACATGAATGAGGTCACCTCTACAGGGCTCAGAGAAAATGTGAAACTGTTTTGTGTATGTCTTGTCATAGGGGGGAAAAAAAGAGTTGTAGCCACGGAGAAAATGGTAGAAAATACCTCACTGGTGTCCCTTGTCATAGGCCACCTTCCCCTAAGCACACTGAGTTTGGTTTCTGTCAGCCCATTTCTGTCAGCCCTTAGCACAGGGACCTCCGGAGTACTTCAATTTAACTTCTCAAGCATCGGTCTCATAGCAGGAACTCAGTCCCTCCTATAATCTTTTGTCTTTCTGCTATGAAACAAACAAAGGATATTTCCTTAGGGGTTAAGTAAAAAATAATGCCACGAATTCTTCCACTAGACAACAAGAGTCTTCAATACTTAGACTCTTGGCTGTTGTGGGGCAGGCAGTCACAGAAGCAGGGTCTCTGAGTTCTGGCTACTGTGTCCTCTGTCTCTATAGAAGTACTATGTTACAGAATATTCCCTTGCCTTTCCTAGTGGATACTACTTGTATACAGAAGCCCACTAAAAGGTCAGTGTATAAAGAGAAAACAGGTATCCCAGACTGATGCCACACAGAGGAAGTCCTGTTTGTGATCCTAAATCTGAGAAGTGGTTTGATGAAACAGAACCTGGAGTTATCTGAAACCAAACAATGAGAAGAAGGTAGGAAACCATTCATTAAATGAAAAAGCTGATATAGAAATTAGTAAAGATGATATAGAAATTAGTAAAGGAGAAATAGATGAACAATGGATAATGAGTTGCACAGAAAGCAGGAAGCCAATGGCAGACATAAATTACACTAATTGTAAATGGGCTAGAGATCCAATTAAATGGCAGAGATCGTTGGACTAGATTAAAAACTGTGACCATGCTGCATGCAAGCATGAAGAGGAACATTTTAAAATGAAGGGGCTGATCCACCCAGAGGATATAATAAATATAAACATGTGTGCATCTAACAACAACAAAAAAATATCATAAAAATGTTGGAAGAGACCCTGGCAGTGATGAAAAGAGAGAATCAATCCAATGGCCACTAGATTGAACTTCTACATCTGGCTTCAATAATGAGGAGCCCTAGAACCTTCCATAAGAGAAGCTGTCATTTCACCCTTGTGTGACTTTTTCTCTTTGGTGGAAGAGGAAATTGACATGCTATTGGCTTTGTAGATATAGATAAGCAGAGGTCAGACAAATGAGGTGAGTGTTTACTGGGCCAGGGCTGTTGGCAGAGCTGGTTGGGAAATTGCTGAATAACCACTTGCCATGCCAGAGATCCTCTGCATGATATAACTGCCTTTCAATACTTGTGGGTTTGCTCTGAAGGTTTCAGTTAGCTGAGGTCAGCTAAGGACTGAAACTATTAAATGGAAAAAATTCCATAAATAAATAATCCATATGTGTTAAGTGTGTGTCATTCTGAGCAACATAATTAAATTGTGTGGCATTGCCCACCATCTCACCCTAGACAGGAACATCTCCTCATGGAGTGTGCACACCTACCTACCTACCTACCTACCTGTTACTTATTTAACAGCAGTCTTGGTTATCAGATTGACTCGAGGAGCTATGAAACCACTGGGGTGATATTCAGGTGACTTATTTTGATTAATGACCCCAAGGTTCATGAACAGCATGTTGGATACGTGATAGTCAGATATGTGAAAAGGAAGGGAAGAAGAAAGACAGGAGGGAGACAAAAGTGAAGGCTAAAGTGCTGTCTTCATATATATATATTCTTAATATAGAAAGAAGAACCATTTCCTGGGGGTGTTCTGATCATTGGTAAGAATGAACCTTCTAAGACTAGACCTGAGCAAGAATATATACAAACAAAGGAACTAAATCTCTCCTAATTTTATTGTCACACTTCAGAGTGTAAATATGATGGCCATGGTATATAGCCAGTGCTAAACAGAGACAGAAAGCACCAAGCCACGGGGTGTACTATGGTTTCACATGTCCATAGTGGCCTTGACACAGCTACCCTGTGGACAAAGGGAAACCTTGTGGTGTGCAGGTCACAGTGGAATAGTGAAATGCCTTGTGAATATTTAAAAAAAAATAGCTAGGAAGATGTTCACCACTGTGTGCCAAAACAGAAGAATATCATTTATTAAGGAGTCCCACTGCTGACTTCAGAGACCTGGCCACAGCTCCCCACAAGAAGAAGAAGCTTGCAAACACCAGGTGCCCAGGATTAGCTGACAGATGTCAGCCCATAATCTTGAGGTTTATGAATTACCCAGGCATATTTCTTTTGGTTTATGATTAGGTTCATAACAACAACAACAACATCCCTCACACAGCTGCCCATGGTTGTTCTTTGTATTTCTTCAGGAGAAGTCAGTGCACACTAGACACCAGGTGCTACAAATCTGAAAGTGGCCATATTCTTTCTGATATCATGTTGGGTCCTTTCTGAGGCTATAGAAGTCAAGGAAGCAGCTTTATCACCAGGGAAGTCCACATCTAGAAAATCAGGGGGCAGACAACAGCTTATATATGAATGGGATACCCTGGTATCATAAAGGGATGAGTAGTAAACTCCATGTGTGTTCACATGGATGCACACATGTGGATTTGCATATGTACATGAATGTATACCCATGTATATGGATATCCAAGTATGGGTGCACAAATATGTGAGTGTATGCATGTATATGGGTGTGTATGTAAGTGTGTGTGTTCTGAAGTACAGGTAAGGGAAGACTTCATGGACACCTTTTCTGACACTGAGAAAATGACATCATATATAAAGTTCATCCTTGAAAACCATCAACTCAAGTGATAAAAAATAAATTACAAAATATGCCATAATGGTTTAAGTGAGTTTAGGGCTGAAGACTGCACACACCTACACAGATGTTAATAAGCAACACCCACTTGACTGGAGGTTGGCGGGATGGCTCAGACAGAGGACCTTTGTGTGATACAGAGATGGTGAGTAGAAGCCCACAAGGGATCCCGTCTCAACTTGGGATGAGAGAAAGGACAGCAGAAAGATACAGGGACGAGATATGTAAGACGGCTCAGTGCTGTCGGACTGAACTCATATCTGGATTTCCTCTTAAGACAGTACATGAGCCCTTGAAGGTCAAGCTACCTTGAGTCAGGTCTTAAAGTTTCCATGCGCCCTGAGGCAGCCCAGATGACACCCTGCCTCAAAAGGGATGTGCTCCAGCTGTAATAAACTGCAAAGAAAACTCAGGGAGTGAAAGAATCTGTACCTTTTGGAAGCACGATCTTCTATAACCCCTCAATTCTTTCTTAATCCCCTTCCCACAGGGGCAATTTTTAACCCATGATGAAGCCAGAACTCATTACCCGGTTGCCGTCAGTGAGCTTTCTGGAGAGCAGACGTCATCACCGCTCCCCCGCCCCCAGGGCTGGATCCTAATCTCAGATGCAGACGCACAGTGATGCAGGATGACGTCTTGTCACTATGACCATGTTGCTCTTCCAGAGGACACAGTACATTTGAGGTGTGACCATGAAGGAGAAGGGCTTTTAACACCGTAGGAATCCACCTGAGGCACAGTTTAGATAGCTAAAGGGCAGCTTCTCTGGGGCAGGAGAAGGACAGAAATGGCAGCTACACTTGAGAGGGTTACAATGAAGAGTGAGCGACACATGGACCATGACATAAGAGAAACCTGCATGGAACTGGTGAAGTAGGGCATGGTCAAACCCTGGAAACCTCAAAACCTGAGACCAGCAGGAGTGGAATTAGTTCCTGTTTCTAGACCTGTCTTGGGGCTCATAACCAGGTGACCCCCAACCAGGTGATCACCAGCAACCAGGCACCCAGCACCTGGATTACTTCTCCATGCTAATGAGGTATCTCAGTACCTTAGCTTTCAGCCAATGACCTTTACCCACCCTGGATAGTCTCACCCTAAAACTATATAACCCTTAGTTATCCTGAATAAAGAGTATGTGTTCAAACTCATTGGGGCGGGGGTAGGGTGGAGGCGGGGCGGTGGTGGGGTGGAGGCGGGGCGGGAGCGGGGTGGAGGTGGGGCGGGGGTGGGACAGGGACAGGGTGAGGGTGGGTGGAGGAACAACCATGAACAAGCTATGATTGTCTCAGAGAGCTGCTTCTTTAAAGATCATCAGAGAAGGAAGGCCTTCGTCTAAAAGAGACATAACACTGAGATTCTGGGACCCTGCCCCCATACACGCTCCCAACAGAGATCCTACCTGTTCTGGACTTCGCTCAGTCCTCTCTGAGCTGGTATACTGGTGGCAACCAGAGAGGAGAGGGGGAACCCGGAACCACAGAAAGAACACTGAGAGGTGCAGAGAGTCAGAGAACAGAGCTAACAGGGTCTGGGTTCTGCCTATGAGAGAGGGACCTACGTCAGGATCTGAAGGTCTCTGTGGGTCTCATTCACTGTGGTAATGTGCTCCCAGTAGCTAATCTGCCCAAGAACCAAGGGCTTCTTGTATGGGAAAGGCCAAATATCAACCATAGACTTCAATAAGCTGCAATGAGCATTAGCGGCGGCATCTATGGGAAACCACTCTGCTTGTCCTGCAATTTGAAACCTTTTCACAGATCCGATGGTTATTGGTATTGTCGACCTTGCAGAATCTGGAATCACCTAGGAGACAAGATTCCACAAATATCAGTCAATGAAGGAGGTTTTAGATTTGGTTGGCCTCCGAGCAGGCCTGTGACGGATCATCTTGATTAGGTTCATTGAGGGCTCAAGACTCAGCCTTAAAAATGGCTGCGCTCCTTTCGATGTTGTGTCCGCAGCGGCGAGAATGCTCAGGCTACAGAAGAGGCTTGCCTCTAGTTCCTCTGCTGTGGGAAAAAGAAGATCCAGTTGGACCCCAATGAGATAAGTGAAATCTCCAGTTTCAACTCCCGTCAGCAGGTCAGGAAGCTGACCAAAGATGGGCTGATCATCTGGAAGTTTATGATTGTCCATTCCCGGGCTCGCTGCTGGAAAAACACCTTGGCCCAACAGAAGGGCGGGCATATGCGCATAGGAAAGCAGAAGGGTACTGCCAGCGTTTGGGGACGCCGGAGAAGGGGCTGAGAAGGATGAGGATCCTGTGCCAGCCTCTCAGGGAATACCGGGAATCTAAGAAGATTGACCACCATATGTATCACAGCCTGTACCGGAAGGTCAAAGGGAGTGTATTCAAAAAACAAGCGGATTCTCATGGAGTATATCCACAAACTGAAAGCAGATAAGGCCGGCAAGAAGCTGCTGACTGACCAGGCTCGCAGGTCTAAGATCACAGAAACACGAAAGCGCAGAGAACCAAGGGCTTCTTGTATGGGAAAGGTCAAATATCAACCATAGACTCAGTAAGCTGCAATGAGCATTAGCAGCAGAGTATATAGAAGAAGGAAGAGATCCTCAAGACTCTGTCCGAGGAGGAAGAGACCAAGAAATAAAGCTTTCCTCACATCTGTACATAGAGGCCTGGCTGTGGCCGCACGTGGAGCAGTCATTAAAATAAAATAAGCTACTGTCACGGGGCTGGGGTGGGGGGGAATAGCACTAATCCCTGCCTGGGGTACCAGACTATGCAAAAGGGAGGAAGCAGGCTGAGCATAATCACTCTTCACTGTGAGTATAATGTGACCAGTTGCCCTTCCTGCTACTGCCAGTCACTTCCCTGCACCACTGTAATGAATCCTCCAACTGTGAGCCAAAGTCACTCCTCCTGCCCTGTTTGCTCCCTGTGAGATACTTTGTCATGGTAACTGGAAAATTAGTGAATGGATTAGATGTTGCGCAGCATCTCTCAGTGTACGCAGTGTGCTCATTCCAACAACACCCATCCCACCGAACCAAAAAGAAGACTGTGCCGAGTTCCCAGGTGTGTTGGTTTGAACAGGTTTGGCCCCCATAGGCTCATGTGTTGGGATGCTTGGCCCATAGGGAGTGGCATTATTAGGAGGTGTGGCCTTATTAGAGGAAGTGTGTCACTGTGGGTGTGGGCTTTAAGAACCTCATCCTAGCTGCCTGGAAGCCAGTCTTCACCTAGCAGCCTTGAGATGAAGATGAAGACCTCTAAGCTCCTCCTGCACCATGCCTGCCTGGATGCTGCCATGTTCCTGCCTTGATGCTAATGGACTGAACCTCTGAACCTGTAAGCCAGCCCCATTAATGTTGTCCTTATAAGAGTTGTCTTGGTCATGGTGTCTGTTAACAGCAGTAAAATCCTAACTAAGCTGGTGAACCTAAGAAAAAGAAACATGGAGACTGAGCTGAGGGGCTCTTTTAAATACAGAGATAAGAGAAATTGTACATTTGAATACTCAGAAAGCCTGCTGACCCTAAGTTACTCAGAAATGATACTGCCTCTATCAATAATCTTGGCCTTGGGTACAAAGCATTAGAGCATGACCCAAGATTCCAGGGACCTCTCATCTCTATCTATACCCTAAGGCACTTTATTTCTGTCACCCCATTCCTTCTGGACAAGGCTGGTGGCTTGGAGCATATGAGGCTGAGGAACAGAGAGGGTCTGAAGATCCTTTGTCTTCATTCCTTCCTTTCTTTCTTTTTTCCAACTGAAAGAAAACACTTTTATTTTGTAATGTTTTTTATTGGATATTTTCTTTATTTACATTTTAAATGTTATCCCCTTTCCCATTCCCCGCCCCCCAGAAACCCCCTATCCCATCCTCTCTCCCCGTTTTTATGAGGGTGTTCCTCCACCCATCCCACTCCCACCTCTCTGCCCACGATTCCCCTACACTGGGGCATCTATCGAGCCTTCATAGGACCAAGGACCTCTCTTCCCATTGATGCCTGACAAGGCCGTCCTCTGTTACATATGCAGCTGGAGCCATGTGTACTCCTTGGTTGGTGGTTTAGTTCCTGGGAGCTCTGGGGATCTGGTTGGTTGATATTATCATTCTTCCTATGAGGCTGCAAACCCCTTCAGCTCCTACAGTCCTTTCTCTAACTCCTCCATTGGGGACCCCATGTTCAGTCCAATGGTTGGCAGCGAGCATCTGCTTTTGTATTTGTAAGACTCTCAGGAGACAGCCATAACAGGCTCCTTTCAGCAAGCATTTCTTGGCATTGACAATAGTATCTGGGTTTGGTGTCTATATATGGTATGGATTCCCCAGGTGGGGCAGTCTCTGGATGGCCTTTCCTTCCATCTCTGCTCTACACTTTATCTCCATATCTCCTGTGAGTATTTTGTTCTTCTCAGAAGAATGGAAGCACCCACACTTTGGTCTTCCTTCTTCTTTACATAATGGAGTACTACTCAGCTATTAAAAACAATGAATTCACGAAATTCTTAGGCAAAAGGGTGGAACTAGAAAATATCATCCTGAGTGAGGTAACCCAATCACAAAAGAACACACATGGCATGCACTCCCTGATAAGTGGATATTAGCCCAGAAGCTGGGAATACCCATGATACAATTCACAGACCACAGAAAGCCTTCTTTCTGTCTTTCTAGCCCCAAGATTTCTCTGAGAAGGAATACAGGGGCCTGATGTCACCAGAGCAAAGATGTGACCTTTCAAATCCCTGAACCACATCTCCACGGTGAAAGAGTGCAACTTGAAGCTGTAGACCTCCTCCTGTCGCTTCTAGAACTTTCCTTACCCACACATTTGCTGTTCCTGGGCTGTAGCGCTCATATCCCTAGGCAGTAGTGTGCACTCAATGAAGAATAAGGCTGGCTGGAGCATCACATTCAGCCCTTCAGCTCCTCCCAGAGATCCTGTGTGTACTTGGGAGCTGGCTCAAATCCACAGGCTTGGGGCCAGAACAAACTGTGGGTGTTGTTGGCTACAGTCCTTGAACAATCCCCACAGCCAGCTGAACATTCACACAGAGAATCAGGCTTAGTAGGACCTGCTGGTGCTACTCCACAGAGAGTGGCGGGTGCTCAGGGTAGGAACACTCAAGCAACGCCCTTCCAGGTAAGGTCCCTGGTCAAGGTAACATCAAGAAAAGCCAGCAGCAAACGGGAGAAGGATACCATTTATCAGGAGCCTTGGATTTCTTCACATGAAGTGTGTTAGTGACTCTTGCTTGTGTTGCTGTGATAAAACGCCAAGACCAAGGCGATTTACATAATGAAAGGTTTTGAGCTTCGAGTTCCAGAGAGATAAGAGATCTCGTCACAGCAGCAGGCAGGCATGCTATCTGGAGCACAATGCTGAGAATTCTCATCACGAGCCAATAGCAGAGAAGAGAGAGCAAGCCAGAGATGGTATGAATCTTTGAATTCCCAAAGCCCACCTCCAATGACAAACTTCCTCCAGCAAGGTCACACCTCCAGAACCTCCCCAAACAGCACCACCAACCAGGGACCAAGTGTTCAAATATGTAAGCCCATGTGGGTATTCTCATTCAAGTCATCCCCTTAGAGTCTCTTCCTAGGAGCTGTCTTAGTTAGGGTTTTACTGCTGTGAACAGACACCATGACGAAGGCAACGCTTATCAGGACATTTAATTGGGGCTCGCTTACAGGTTCAGAGGTTCAGTACATTAGCATCAAGGCGGGAACATGGCAGTAACTAGGCAGGCATAGTGCAGGAGGAGCTGAGAATTCTACACCTTCATCTGAAGGCTGCTAAGAGGAGACTGGCTTCCAGGTAGCTAGGACTAGGGTGTAAAAGCCCACACCCACAGTGATACACCTACTCCAACAATTCCATGCCTCCAAATAATGCTACTCCTTGGGCCAAGCATATTCAAACCATCACAGAGACTTCACATACAGTTTATGTGCATTATCCTGTGATGTCCAAACTCCCTCCATCACTCCTGAAAGGATAGTGGGTATTGGCCAATATGGGAGATATACAAAGGATGTTATTTCAGCAGCTAAAAGGTCCTATTAAGTAGGTTTGCTAACAGTCAATATCCTTTACGTGGATCCGCACAGGAAGAATAAGAGAGACAGAACCAGACAGGTAAGCAGAAACATCTGCTCATCAGAAACATCAGCAGTTTTGCATTTGACCTTCATAATCTGAAGTCACGATTGACTTCATTATCCAACTACGGAGCTCACAGTCACACCCTACACCCAGCCAAGATAGCAGTCCATGAGTTTCTTTTATCTTGAATCTTCTTCTCCCTCACTGTTGATGTCTTATACTTGTCTTGACAACTGAAAGGCTAACTCCCCTTTAGCACTGATTGTATTGTTCTCTCATGTCACACATACGCAATTGCACATGCACACCATGGTGCACACAGGCTTGCTTCTTCAGTGAGTATTTGTACCACGAATACCCAGAATATTGTGCTTCCAGAAGACACTGAGTAGCCATTGGTGAGTTGTTTAGCCTGGTCGAGGCAAGGTTTTTGGGGAACCTGTTTGCTGGTTTGAATCTATAATGAGTCTACTTCTAAGACAGGTAACATTTGTCATCTCAGCTCTGACCAACCAGCCAGATGATTTATCTCATTAAGCACCTGGATCAGTTTGCCCAGGGTAGCACTCTCACCACAGACAATACTGCAGCTCCATTGCCCCCTCCCCGACAGCCATCCAGGTGGTACCCAGTGTTGTGGGCAGGAATCAGATCCATGTGAACAATCCAAAGACAAGACTGATTTTGACTCCATTGTGTTCTCCTGTATCTTAAGACATTTCCAGTTGCTGTGATAAAATGCCCTGACAAAATTAGGGGACGAAGGCTACAGTCCATTGCTGAGGGAAAGTCAAGTAAGGCAGGAACTCTAGGGGATTGGTCATATCACATCTATAATCAGGAACTAAGAGTAATAAACATGTACATGTTAGTCCTCAGCTAGCAGCCTATGTTCATACAGTTCAGCACCACAAAGTCATACTTGGGGTAGGTCTTCCCATCTCATTTAACATAATTAAGAAAAATCTCTCAACCAGGTTCAGTGACACATGCCTTTACTTCTAGCACTCTGAGGCAAAAGGCAGGAAGATCTCTGAGTGTGAGGCCAACCTGGTCAATATGAGGATCTCTAGGCTACCCAGGGCTACATACTGAGACTTCAAAAGGAAGGAAGGAAGAAAGGAAGGGAGGGAGAGAGGGAAGGAGGGAGGGAAGGGAGAGAGGGAGGAAAGGGAGGAGAGGGAGACAGAAAGAAAGAGTTCTTGCAAGCATGCCCTCAGGCCAACCCCATCCAGACAATTCCTCATTGAGACTCTTCCTGGATGATTCTAGATTTTATCAGCTGACACTTAAAGCTGACCACCATACCCTGCAGTCTAGCTTGGTCCCTGAAAGAAGATTATGTCTTCAAAAACACCTTCAAAACAAGGAAAAGAAAATGGAAAAAAAAATTTATAGATAGTTAAAATAATTTGTATGGCAGAATTATGGTGCATCAAATGTAAGTGACAGTAAGTATGTAGACCTTGGGTGAAAATGAGAGGAAGAGGGCCAAGGGGGAGGGGGAGGGACCGAGAGGGAGATTGATTGAGATTGATTGAGTTCCAGATCTAGACTATAATACCCCACTGTCAGTCTCTAGGGAAGGCGGAGAAACGACTGCTAGACTACTGCACATGCGCATGGCAACTGCGCACTGCGAAGTGACCCTGGAAAGCCGGAGACAGCCACACTCCGGAGGGCTGCTGATGTGTGAAGCTGGCTCATCGATGAGTGTTCATATTTTCATGGTCTCTTTTCTGTTGCTGTGATTAAGTATCCTGACATAGACATCTTAAAGAGGCTCACAGTTCTGGGTTTCCAGTCCATCAGAGAGAAAAAGTCGCAGTAGAGGGGCCTGAGAAAACTGGTCACGTCACACCCATAGCGAAGAGCCGGGGCCAAGAATCTATGCAAGCTTGCTGTGCTCAGCTCCCTTTCTCCATTTTATACAGTTCGGACTTCCCAGCTCAGGGACTGGTCCTCCCACAGTTAAGAGGGATCTTCTTGCATCAGTTAACCTCATCACGCTAATCCCTCACAGACATTCTCAAGAGGCTGATCTGAATCTAGACAGTCCTTCACAGGCATGCCCAGAGACCTGCTTCCAACAGCCAAGTTCACAACTGATGCTACCCACAGCTGTGCCTGGGTCTGTGGATGAGCAGACAGGGAATTCTGAAAGGCAAGACCAAGTCACCCTCCCAAAATGATGTTCTCAACTGGGCAACAAGACACACCCCCCCCATGTCACTGTGGTAAGCATGGAAGGGATTCCCAGGTTCCTCCATCCTGTGTCTGCTAAGCAACTTCTACTTGTGTTGGCTTCCATTGGGTAGTGTCCCATGCAGCACAGACAAGTGCCCTGTCCCGTCCCTAGACATGGGTCTTTACAATTGTCAGTCACAAGTCACATTCTGATGCATTTATAACTTCTAAAAGTCTAGTTCCTAATTCTGTAAGGTTGAGGCTAGGGGTTAGACCAGAACAGACACCAAAGAACCAACTGAGCCAAAATCAAAGACAAGGACCTTTCTCTTTCCCCTGACACGCCATAGCAACATCATCAACATTTTCCTTCCATTAAAGCTCCGAAGATCAAGACATGGCTTAGTCACTAGAATACTTACTTAGCACAAAGGACGCCCAGGACCGATACCCAAGCACTGCATATAACCAGTGATGGTATACACCCATAATGCCAACATGCAGAAGATGGAGGCAGGAAGATCAGAAGTTCAAGGTAAGCCTGGGTTATGTAGTGGGTTCAAGCCCTCCTCCCCGCAAGCTCAATAGTAACAGCAACCGACAACAAAACCTTCAAAAAGTGTCATTTCTGGGAGCCTCTAGGAAGCTGAGGCAGAGAGGATAGCTTATATACATCTCTGCCTGCTCAACATTATTGGATACATGCCTGAAAGACCATCCCTGTCAGCAAGCTTAAAGCACAGCCATTACTGTCTCTATCCCCACTCTAAGCTTACTCGTTGTAACACCACCATCCAGGGCAGACCTCGGCTCTCCAGTGCAGTCACTCTCCGAGCTGTGGAGTATTTTCTTCTTGGGTGCTTCAGTCTCCTGCTGTTTATCCCACAGCAAATCCACCGCATTATGTCATGCTTTGGATTCGAATCTGCATACTTCCCCAACTCCCCTGTCCTCTGTGGACTGCAGGGTATTGCTCCTCTCCACAACCATGGCTCTGTGGTCTCCACTCCGTGCTTGCTCACCTAGGAAGGCTTGGCTACCTTACCTCCTTGGAAGTGGCTAAGACAGAATGACCTCTGGCCTTGACGCTGGCTTTCATCTGTGATCACGATATTCTCCCAGCCATCGGCCTAGGTCTGTGCTCAGGCTCAACCCAGCCAGAGACCTGGGACCATCCCTACCTGGAGCTCTCCTGCACTGGCCACGGATCTCTTATGAACTTTCCTTTCTCCAAGGCACTACTCAGTCTCTGGAATATAGCACCTGTACTCTCCCTTGGTGTCGCATGCTCCAGAAAGCAGAGCTGAGGCAAGGATTGTCTCTTGCCCCGTTAGGAACAATCTATATAGGGAAGGTGCTAAAGCGGTATTTACAAGCGAAGGGGCCAATGTGACCAGCGGAGCACACTCAGCTAAACAGGGACCTTTGTGACCACATGGGAAAGACCTGCTTTTCATAGTCACATCAAAGAGAGAGCTCAGAAGGTGTAGCCGTTTCCTAACCACACACATACTTTTGAAGTTGGTGCTGTGTGTTTGTTAGTATTTCCTCTGAATTGAAGCATTCCCTCCTGGCAAAGGAAGGGTAGACATTTAAAAGACTCACATGATACACTCCCTCAAAGCAGTAAGCAATAGACAGGGGGGAGATGGCCCTCAGGCCGAGCTGCCTGCCAGTTGGATGGCGAGCACAAGGGATGCCAAGTTTTTGAGTCAGAATCCTGTGCTGAGGTGGGCTTTTTATGAATGTAACTGCCCTTGATTACCCATGCCCCTGTTAAGTAACATTGATAACCTATTGGATCACGGAGCTAGACTTGGGTGGGATCACGTTGTCTTTCTTAAATAATCAATTCTCTGTATGGAATGAGTTCACATCCCTCAAACAAGAAAGCCACACAGCAGAGGGTCTCTTGACCTCTACCTTAGAACAAAAAGGGATATCCATTCTGCATTTTGGAAACTTTCTTTTAAGGTTCCAATAGTCTGGTCTTAAGAAAAGATTAAATTAGCTTGGAGTATTTTTTTTGCCAACACTTGGTTTAGCAACAAAGCCCTCAGATGTAGAGAGTGGGTATTATCCTCACACGGCTCCCACTGGCTGGTGATCAAGGACGGCCTCTGCTGTCAGGTTGAATTATTGATTTTACGGTTGCATTTATCGAGGAGCCTGCTCTAAGTTCAGAAATCTGGGTGAGTTCACATCCCTCTATCCAGTCCCTTGCTAACATCATATGGTATCGATGTCCTTCCAAGCTACGGGATATCATCCTGGACACTTTGCTCTTGAGGTTCCAGCTCATCATGACAAGCACACAGGGAAGGGCTGGCAGTACGGTCCTGGGGTCGGTGTTATCACGGGCCCGTTCATACCTGTTGCGTTGCAGGAGCCCACGGCATCTTCTGTGGAGTCATTGCTCATCTGTCCCCGAGAGTCTGTGCGGTTCGAAAGTGCCAGCCGATCGGGGCCTTTGCTCCCACCTTTAAATGCGAAAGGGAGGCAGCCTGCAGGAAAGCACAAGGTTACGGCATTAATGTCAAGTATGGCTAATGGCAGCATCCTGTCTGAGTAAGATCTTTCTGGGAATCTCCCACCTTGCAGGGTGTGTATAGTGTGCCTAGGAGTCTGGTCGCCTTCTTGGGGCTTCTTTGACATCATATCTATGGAAGGTAAGGACACACAGTAACCCAGCCCCTGAAGCCATTGGCTCAAATCTTTGAAGACCCTTCAGGACAAATATCTAGCTTGGACCCTCCAGGTGGCTTCTGCAAGTCATGTACTGAAGGGCCTTTGCAAGGGTTACTTCACTGGGAGTTACAGGTGAGTTGATGTGTCCTTTGACCCTTCTGGGATGCAGCCTACAGGGGGAAATAAGCTATGCCTCTCATTCGGGTTAGTAGATGAGATGGAGGCTCTGGAGAAGGGGTGGGAAGGTGGGCGCGTGAGTCATGCTGAGCTGACCTATGAGGGACAGCACAGCCACGTGCCACACCCTCATCAAACCAGCGGGTCTCAAATACACGACGTGGAATCAGTGATGCTGGTTGTCACCTGTCTATAACTAACCGGGACATCTTTTGGCACCGCCAGTAGACAGGAGAGCGTCGGTTTCAGTTCAATCCAAGCCTTAGGTCTTTAGTAGCCTAGACTTCCCAACCCACAATGAACTGTAGACATGTTTTAACATTTGAAAGAGACATCAAAATCGTATCCTCTACCTGTGTTTAACTCAGACAGTACAGCCGAGCCCCTGGGGTTTGCTTTGGGAGACCACTCCCATCAAAGGGAGCCATGGTACACCAGGCCAGCAGAGATATCTCTGTGCAGTTGGGGAAAGGCACAGGAGGAGGGAAACAGCAAAGCAGTGTGTGCTGGAAACGGCTGATGGCAGAGGAGACGGCTGGAGAAAATCTCGACAGCTTGAAGAAAGGTGCGTCTAATTCCCCATTGGGTAGGAGGACTGCTCTGGGTGGGGGGCTAGGGTATGACTAAAGGGTGTTCATGGACCCCTGCACCTCTTATTTAGTGCAGAACAAAAGGAGAAAACTGAAGAGCCACATGGAAACTAGTTGGAGATAATGTCTCCGTCCCTGTCTAGAGTGTGAATTGTCCTGGCTTGGGGAAACACATGGATGGATCGTATCTGGAATTGAAGTAGGCTCTGCGGTAGCACATGTTATCTTAAGAGCTTTTAAATACCATTGGCATGTTAATACCCACCGTAGAGACAGGGTTTGGATAAACTTGAACATACAATGTGCCCATGACAGTCATTCCCATGATAGCCTGAGGAGTTAGCGGTAAATAAAACCCTGCACTAGACCGCATTAGCTTCCACTCCACTCCAGCCCTGATGATGTCATATCACCGGACCAATCGCCATACACACATGCCTCAACCTTGAAACTGGTCATTGGGTCGGACAAGCCTGGTTTCCTGTTGCATGTTATGGCTAGCTGCCTGGAATCTGCAGGATGAGGTGCTAAGAATTTCCTGTCTTCCCCTCTCTGAGGAGGAGCCCAAGGCACGTGTTCACCATTTGGGCTCCTACAGGATTCCAGCCCTGTGTGTCTGCTCTGTGAACTCCTTCCAAAGGCCAGAATACCTTATTGCTGTCCGTCTATAAAAGACCAAAGCAAACGTTTTATCCTAAAATACGAGATTAAAAATGAGCCGATTAAGTTTGGATAGAAGTGAACCAAAGCTGGTAACTTCTTGAGATGTGAAGCACAATTCAAGGTGCCCAGGGGAGCCAGGAGGTAATAATGAGGACCCAACACTGCTGTCTGGCTTCAGGTAGAGGGGGGAGTCTCCTCTGGATGGAATCTGAATAATGGCATATACTGAAGGTCTATCATCGGAGAGGAGGAAACAGGAACTCAATTACAGAAGGAATATCCATTGATTCATCCATTAATGGTACAGGAGTTTCCCTATGAGCAATTGATTCAATCCCTGAGGCTAAAGGTGGCAGAAGATATTCTGTATATATGTATGTGTATGTGTATATGTGATATATGTACATGTACATGTATATGTATATATCATGACTTCTTATGATTCAGTCCCAAACCAGGGACACCAAAAATGTGTGTGAACACTCAGGGTAGGTGAGGCTCTGGAGCTATAGTATATAGGGCCTGTACCCATTCCCCTGCCTGGTGACAGAAGTGAAGAGAGGGGGACTTTTCTTCTTGCTTTACATGAGCAGACACTGTGTAAACCAAAGCTCTGGGGTAGTCAGTAGGATAGGGTTCCCTTGCCAAGAGCCCAGGCTCATGTGGGAGGCACTGGGGTAGTGAGGTGGGCCTGGCACAGATGACACCACGGGCACTCTGCTGAACTGGGACTATAAGTGCACAGCCCAAAAGGGACAAGTGGAACAAGGCACCCTTTGGTGGCCGAGTGGATGGTACTGGTGATGCTCCTGAATGCCTTATGTGCCAAGAGGGCCACACCCTCACTTATACTCAGTAACTGACAAGGCTTACGGATTGATGGCTGTGACACACTGCCGGCCGTGTCCACTCTTCCCCCTAGGGATAGCCAGGCCTGTTGTGCACCTGACTGGACTGGAGGGAGAGAAACTTAGCCGGGAATGGGTAGGTGCAGGGTCTTGGTCAGCAGCATGTGTGTGGGATAAGCATGTGCGCCCACACGCGCATGCACACCCCCCCAAACACACACACACACACACACACACACACACACACACACAAGCAGCTTCAGAAAACTGGTCTCATTTAATGGAGAGAACAAAGGGTACTTAAACCTTTGGGGAGAATGAGAAGGGGAAATTCGGGTGTACATCATTGGCCAGGGCCAGGGCACTGGGGATGCCTCCTTTGCATAAGGAGGAATTCCAGGTGCTTCTGGACATGACCTTATAAGGGGAGAGGAAGCTTAACCTGGCTACCACCAGCTCCATGATCTCCTCTGGTGGGGTGAAGGCGGGAGTCCGTCCTGCCAATCTCAGTCTGAGATCCCCAGGGTTTGGATATTCCTAAACCCAACTCTTGCTCCAAGCCTGTTTCCCAAGGCTCCACAGCTCCCTGGCCCTAAAACGTGTCACCATGTTTTTGGTACAGATGAAAATCAGGAATTTAAAATAGTAAAATGAAAAGACTCATTCATTCAGTACACACTGCCTATGTGCTCAGAATCCAGCCAAGGTGGAGGAAAGACACTGAATAAACACCATCTACGTTTGAGCCAGTGCTGGGTTTAGACGGTTTTCTTTTCCTTACAATGACTGTTCAGTGGATTCCAGGACCACAAGGTCTGTGACATGACCATGCTCCTCCAGGGAAGTAGACACCTGTGAAGAAATAATTCTAAGCTAATGAAGGGAAGGAGTAAGGAGAGATAAAGAGAGGTGTGCACACAATGGACACATATGTACACACACAGAGGGGAGCACACTTACACAGAAGTACACACATGCATAAAATCTATGCATACTCCAATCCCTCTCTGTGTGTAAGGGATCACTCACTCTGTAACAGGATGGACATTCGTCCTGGGTGCTGTCCCTAACCTTCAGAGTGTCCCTATTCCTCCAGGTGGAACTACACAAGAGATTGCTTCAAGTCACTCCCCATCTTCATTCTGTCTGCCAGATAATCTTGTCTCCCTTTCTTCCCTCCATCATGGTAGGAGTTCAAGTTCAAAGTACAGAGGCTCAAACCCTGGAAGCCTCTCTGAGTCCCCCATGCTGACAATGATCAAGAACAGAGGTGTTCCAAACAAAAGACCTCCAGCAAGCCTAGGGCCCTGGAGTGAGCTCTCATAAGGACTTAGGAAGCCCAGTGTGGTGTCTGGGTTCAAGTGTGGGCTCCGGTCAAGAGTGCAGAGAATGAACCCAGCAAGGGCTATAGAGCCCTCTGAGCCTTCTCTGAGAATGCGAGTCCTTCCTGACACTCTGGAATGAGATCCTTGGGAGATGAGCTAATCTGAAAACAAGAGTCCAGCCCACAGAAGCGTGGAATGAGAAAGACTTGCTCTTTGCGTTTCAGCGAAGGAGGAGATACTTCAAGACGAAGGGGAAGGAGGTACCAACCATCACTGTGGAGACGTCTGAAGGGAACGAAATTGCTCAGAAACGAAATACTTTTTAACCACTATTCTTGATTTTTTTTTTCAAATCACTTAAAAAAATCATAAACATGATTGAGCAAAGGGGGAAAAATCTACTTTTAACAGTTCTAAAGAGCTTGACTCTGGCATTAATATAGTCTTATCATTTAGCTGTCACTACCACCCATCTCCAGAACGTTTTTCTTCTCTCCAAAACAGAAACTCCGTCGTCCCCACCACTCAGTAACTCCCCATTCCTAGTCCCCACCCTCCACCCCGAGACCATTGATCTTTCTGCCCCTATGAGTGCGGCCACTCGAGGTATTTTATAGGGTTGGATTCTCTTGCTATTTGTCTTCTGAATGATTGGTTACTCTCCTTCTTGCTCTTCTTCAGATGCTGAGGGTCGCCGTCAGTCAGCATTTTCCTTTCCAGGGAACAATAATATTCCATTTCCTGTATAGACCACGGTTTTTTGGTTCAGGTACTGGGGGACATTGCGATTGCTGCTCACACCTGCAGCTCCTGTGAAAGATTTATTTATCTTTGTTTTATGCGTATGAGCATTTTATCTGCATGTACATATGTATTATATATGTATAGTGGCTGTGGAGGCCAGAAGAGGGTGTTGGGCCCCCTGTAATTGGAGTTACAGATGGCTGTGAGCTACTATATGGGTGCTGGGAATTGAACCTGGGTCCTACAGCCGTAGCAAGTGCTCTTAACCTCTGAGTCATCTCTCCAGCCTGGCACAAAACATAATAGAGATGATAAAAAAGGACACATGTGTGTGTATGTGTGTGCATTTGCACATTTACTGCCTTCATCAAACAAAAGGAAACACCACACTAAGCACTATGCTTTTTTTAAAGGCAAAATAATCAAAAGTTAAAAATAATCTTGATATATATATATATCAAGAGTTTATAAATCTTTTATTTATTTTGTACCCAGAAACTTCATTTGAGCTGTTTTGTTTGAATTATAAAATTAACACCTCAGTAAAAAGGTAACATAGAGCATTCTGGGCTTCAGGGAGAAGTATGTGTCTCTGATCTCTTCTAACCCAGTTATTCAGCTACTTGCTTCAACTGGCCTCAGGGACCTTGGTATGGGGAGGAGAATGACAAGGCTAGGGGAGGAGGGAGGAGGAGGAAGAGGAGGAGGAAGAGAAGGAGAAGGAAGACAAGGAGAAGGCGGAGGAGGAAGAGGAAGAGGTGGAAGAATAGGAGGAAGACAAGAAGGAGGAGGAGGAAGAGGAAGAGGTGGAAGAAGAGGAGGAAGACAAGAAGGAGGAGGAGGAAGAGGAAGAGGTGGAAGAAGAGGAGGAAGACAAGAAGGAGGAGGAGGAAGAGGAGGAGGAGGAGGAGAACAAGGCTGAGGTACTCTGACCTAGAGTAAAATGCAAACCCTAAACTTTGCTCCTGATAAACAGCAAATGTATCCTCTGTTTACGGAAGCACACCCACTTCAGAGCAGTGATGTCTGCGCCTCTTAGAGTCTCACAAGCTCACGCCCAGGGAAGGGCTTGGTTAGGTCTGGCTCATGAGGGGGATGTAGTAAAGCTGGAGTTCCCACTGTGTCTGTCACCTCCCTGAGCTCATGCTGGGCTGTGTGAATTCTGAAACTCAAAATAGAGCCTGGTAGCTCTCACTCTTCCATTCTGTGATCTGGGAACAACAGAGAGATGAGTAGCAGCTGCCTTCCCCGTGGGAGGCAGGCAGCATGGAACGCGAAATACTGCGGACATTCACTCTACCTCTGATGTGTTGTGTCCAGCTGGGTGACCTGACTATTTTAGGCCAATTTCGAAGACGTGGGAGGAAGCAGGGAATAAAATAAAGGTCCAATTAGTTCTTTATCTCCCCTTGGGTGTAAGTCTGCAAATTTTATCTAAATAATAAAATTTGCCTCCGTGAGATGCTGAAAGAAAATGGAGAAAGGACCTCACAGAGCAGACCATGGTAAAAGCCACCAAAGCGACCCTAGAATGGTCAGCACACTTGGAGGGGTGTATTATCCATCAAAGTCGGGGTACTTAGAATCTGTGCTAGTAGAGCACTACACATAAATTATTACTGTGTTCCCAGGTGGGTTCTGCCACTGGGCCATTTTAGGCCCCTCCCCAAGCACCTACTACATATAACTAGAGATTTGCTTAAACTCAGAATGTTGCAGGTGGAGTTGTAAAATGATAGAAGTTACGCAGTCTAACATCAAGAGATGAAAACTTTAGACCATGCTAAGAGAAAGAAGATGGCCCTGTGTGAGAAAGTCCTGGATGGAAACAGACTAGACAAGGTCTCCCAAGGCAAGGCAAAATCACGTGACCACCACTGCCATCATCGGACAGACCAAGAGGTACAGAAGTCTCAGGAAAGGCCTAGCTAAAAGTCAGGCTTGCAGTTCTGTTTGAGTAGTAGTGAGGCAGAGTCAAGTGGAGCATGCAGATGAATTGCTTTGTATATAGGCTGCGGGGTTAGTATATGGAAAGCCCGTTGACAGAGAAAAGGCAAGGCCACAAGACTGACTATAACAGACAGAGCACAGCACAAGAAAGCCCAAGGCGTCGGGATGGTAAAGTCCTCACCCTCGGTAGACATTTGCCACTGAGCTTTCTAACCTTCTTCCCAGTTCTGCCCCACTTCCTCTTTTGGAAGCATATTTTTAAATTAATAAATTAATATAGCGTGGGGAAGTTTGCTGGCATGTATCATGGTTTTACATATATGTGTGTGTGTGTGTGTGTGTGTGTGAGAGAGAGAGAGAGAGAGAGAGAGAGAGAGAGAGAGAGATGCAGATCAAAGGAAACATTTCAGAATTGATTCTTTCCTTCTCCCTTGTTTTTGAGGCAAGGTCTCTCCTGTTTCTATCATTCTGTGGTGTAGTCCAAGTTAGCTGCCTGGGCCCTTCAGGCACAGGAGTGCAGCAATTACAGACGCTTACCACTACAGTCGGCTTTTGATGTAGGTCACCAGGATAGAACTCAGGCTGAGTGAGCCCTCTCCCCAGCCATGGTCTTTCTTAATAAACTTCCCCTGCTCATGTTTCTACCCACACGTCTACCTATGGAATTTTTTGTTCCGATATACAAGAACCAAGAAATCACAGAGGTTGTTCACCATACTCTGGCCTCTGCCCATACCACAGAGATTCTCTTTTGATACCCTATAGGCTCCACCTAGTCATGTGAGATTCTGAATATGCAAACAGGACATAGGTTCCCATCACCACGACTACCAAGTTGTGCATATAAGAGTAATCCGAGGAAACGCATATAAGAATAATAAGAGGAAGTCCATTTAAGTTTCTTCATCAACTAGAAAAAAGTAGCAACAGATGAAGTTTATGTGCACTGCCAGTAATGAGGAAGAAGAAAAACTAAACTGAAAATCCCAGTGCACAGTCAAACACGGAACACTGGGAAGTCTAGAGACAGTCAAGGCCAGCTTTCAGCAGCATCAGACAAGACGAGGACAGGAAGGAGAAGCCATTCCCCCACACTGCATACTCTTGGGATTTGCAAGTCTCGAAGATGTAAAAGTGAAGAGGCAAGTCTTAGTTCATACTACCCCCCCACACACACACACTCTTGATCTTCCTAAAGCTTCTTCATTCCTTATAAACATATCAGAAAACTCACCATTTCTACCCGCCCCCTCCTTCGTCACACTGCCACCATCTCTAAGCTCCTTCACATGCTGATGATCAATACACGCGCTCTGTCTCAAGACACCATGTTTGTAACTTGTCATCTCTAGCTTCATGCTAATGTAGGAGTGCCAGGTGCGGGGAGCTGGCTTGAGTGCTCGGGCTTCAAGGTCTTTGTAGCTCATCAGAATAGAGTCCGGTCGCCCAGTCCTTCAGAGACTTGCGTGCAGTGCTCAGAGAGTGTGGTCTGCGAGATTAAGAGCTCTGCATCAATGGGTGCATAAGGCAGAGCGCTCCTGCGTGAAGGGAAGGCTTTCTAGACTGTGCCCAGGGCTGCATGGGATGAGCTGCAGGGACTTGAAAGAACAACCTCCACAGTTCCACCACAGGATGACGATCCTGCAAGTCCTCACGCTCAGAAGAAAACAGGAGGCAGAGTAGAGTGTTCCAGGAGCTCTCTACTCTCTAGAGCCAGAGAAGAAATAAACCAAGAAACATTCTACCCAAACTGAATGACACTAATTTGGGGGGAAATTATATGGACAAAAAAAAAAACCATTTTTCCACGGGCCACTTGCCCATGGATGGGAAGAGTCCAAAAGTCCTCTTCTTTTTCTAACTTGATTACCTACGGCATTCCCTGTACTAACAGAAGGCTGAATCACACACATACGCAGCTCTTTGGGTGTTGGTATCAATAACAGCAGCGTGGCTCTTACACAGAGGAGGAAAGAAGTCATCGTTCATTTAACAGCATCTCAAGCCACGTCAGCAAAAAGGAAACTACGCCTGCCAAGCACGGGATTCATTGGGCTGTCACCCTAGCTGCATTTTTTTTTGCACGTATGTTTGTCTATGAAATGAGACTTGAATAACACGTTTCCAAGGAAAAGCCAACATTTCTATTTAGTCCTGCTGCTTTTTATCCAAAATAGCTAAAAGAGACCGACCCTCGAAGCTATTTCATAAGCTTGTTGCATCGAGATGAAGAGAGTTTATCTTTTTTTTTTTTTCTACAAAGACCACTGGACCTTGATAATTTTGGCAGAAGACTGGAGCAAAAGGTCTCACAGTCTAAGTAAGCACCCCCTCTCCAACACTTACACTCACACCCTGTCCACACTATCTGTGAAATGAAGACAGAACAGGAGTGGGAGTTCTTCTTCCTGAAGTAAAAGGTGTCCCCCTGCAGGGCATCTGAAAACCCAGCAGAAACAGGGCTCCAGGCTCCTCCTCAGCGTCTGGTTCCTGCAGGAGTGAGAGAGTTCTGCAGGATCCTGAGATCCCCCTGCACCAACCTTCCCAGCAGCTTTTGGAGTAGAACAAGCCCAGTGTATGAGCTCACCCCTGATTCTCTGTCCAGTTCTCCTTTCATAGGTGTCCCCTGATGCCCTGCACTGGCCCAACTCAAGGACTGGCCTGAGTGCTCCCAGGAGGAGCTCACTGGAACACGTTGCATTTTGAAAAAAGGGATGGTTGTAGAAAGATTCTTGAATTCCAACCTTCTGGTTCCAGATGCAAAAAGCACCTCTTGAGGAAACACTGGTGTCATGACTGTGGGTCTGTCCAGAGTGGGAGGCTGGCTGGCGGGGCTTTAGTCAAATACACATTAAGTCATATATATTTAAGTTGGCAAGATAAGTGAGCTATGGGATATCCCTGGTACAGGAAACAAGCAGGCATCCTTAGCCTTAGGGAAGACCACAGGGCAGGTCTAAGGAAGATGCTGCCTCTCGGATGCTCCAATTTTAAGACCCTGCTTTGGTCACTCGTTTATATGAAATGAGGGTGAATTGTCATTCGAATTAAAATAATTAAAAGATAAATTGGGGAAAATGATCACTAAATAGTTCTGGTGAAACTGAGATTTCTTCTTTTTTTTTTTTCAGTAACATTGAACATGAACCTTTTCCAAGAAAAATTTCCCAAACGTAGCAGAGATTTTTTTCTTGCCCAATTTTACCTTCTTTTCTTACATATATGAAGAATCAAAAATATTTATGTTAATTACTTGAAGTCACCTTCTTAGAGAGTGGGGATCAGTTTTAGAAACTATTGTCCCTCAAGAGACAAGATGTTAATGATAAACAGAGTTTTCCCTCTCCTACCACAGGAAGGCAGCAGCCCAAATCTCACACCTTTGATCACCGGTGGATGACCTAGGGACGTGGATCCAAAGTTTGGGTTCAGTATTTTATCAGTAGAAATCGTGGTCATAAAACTTTTTTATCTTTTTTAAAGATTATTTAACTTTATGTGTATTGGTGCTTTGTCTTCATGTGTCTATGTGCACCATGTCCATGCCTGGCGTCTACAGAGGCCAACTGTAGTCTGGAACCAGAGTTACAGATAATTATGAGCAGTTGGGTAGGTGCTGGGGACTGAACCCAGATCTTCTATAAGAGCAACAAGTGCTCTTAACCACTGGGTCCTCTCTCTAGCTCATCATAAAAAAATCTTATACTCGAATATCTTGAAGCTCTCTCCCTGGGAAAGCCCAATATTGTAAAGGATATACTTTGGATCTACTTGCACCTGAATGATCACAGCAATCATAGACCATGGGAGGAAAAGATGACAGCCCCAGTCATTTTAAAAGGCAAGATCGGACCAACTGCAGACTCGCAGATACCTGACAGGCTGGGAGATAATGGAATCATCTCCATCAGCCTTCAAAGAATGATCTACACAGCCAGGTTGTCTTTCGAAGGCCAATGGAAGATGTCCATGCAGGTCAGAACTACGCAGAGCTAAACACCTGGGTATCAAACCCAGCACTGTGCATCAAAATCAGGTGGGGGACATTGAGCCCAAATGAATGAACAGCCAGTATCATACCCGTCGTTCTTATGGAAGATTTGTCTTTTTATGGAAAATATGTGGAAAAATGACTTTCAAAATATTGAAACATAATATATACATATATGTATGTATATGTATATATGTATGTATGTTTATATGTGTATATATGTATGTATATGTTTATATGTGTATATATGTATGTATATGCTTATATGTGTATATATGTATGTATATGTTTATATGTGTATATATGTATGTATATGCTTATATGTGTATATATGTATGTATATGTTTATATGTATATATATGTATATGTATACTTGTATGTACATGTATGTATATGTATGTGTATATGTATACACACATGTATACACACACATATAATGTCCATTGATTCTAGAACATTTCCGCGTCATCCCTATCTGTGGCACAAATCCGCAAGCACAACTGAAAGAGTTGGCAATTCTGTTGAGCCAAGCCACAGGACACCACCGCACCCTAGAGTTGCTACCTACCACCCTCAGTGTTCTGCTGTCAGCGCAGAGCATGAAACTCCAAAACGAGATGCATCCATCAAGAAGGGTGTGAGACAGGCACATGGAAACTAGTCTGCTCTCTGGAAGCCACTGCTCTGGCCTTGGGTCCTGACAATAGCTCCCCATCCCTTGCCTTACTTCATACTAAGGGATTTCTGTGGTTTAGGCTGACATCACTGAACTAACATTCTTCCAGTCCCTTGCAGACTCCCTTAAGGTGGAAGCCAATAGAAACTCAGAGGTCAGACAGGTCCTGAGGCAAGTATCTGGCTCTGAAGATGTGCAGACCTTACTTCCAAAATCATCAGTGTCACGTGACAATGCCCTTCCTCCACCCCAGAAGTCTAAGTACTATGATGGTACATGGTCTGATCCAGGTGAACCATGACATAAACTGTCCAAGTAGTACTGGCCCCTTTGCCAAGCCTAGCTAATCACACTGTCTTATGAATTCTGGTCCCTTTGTTTGCACTGGAGGATGGTTCCTAGGACCTTGTTGGTGCTAAGCAGAGTCGCCACTGAAGCTGTGTCCCTAGTCCACCAACCCCATCTCAATTCAGGGCCAGCTCAGCTCTGGCAGTCACAGTGTGCGGCACACATATTTGCTGACGTTCTAACCTTGAACCTCTGCACATTCCCAGAAAGAAGTAAATTAGATGAGACTGGAAAAGCCGGCATGGTTCTGCCTGCTGAGACCCACTCTGGAACTCAGGAGAAACAGTAGCTGCAGAATCTCCACCTGTCCATGAGCCCTGGCTCACTCGCAAGAACGTCCCTGGCGTCAGCTTCACCCCAGTGATGGGTTCTAGATACTGTGCGCAGCTGGCCTCTCCTGGATCCATCCTGCTACAATTTCCCCAACACAAGAGCTAGATGACTGCCTGGCTCTTAGGCTCTGGCCCCCAGCGACTGCTCACTGGCATGTCAGTTATCCGTCATGGAACCCGTGTTAGTCTAGAGACAATGCGTTCTTACATTTCCAACTAATTTCAGCAGTTACTGGAGATACCAGGGACTCAGCATCCTCCCCACCACAAGGATCCAAGGAAGTCCTGTGGTCACTCTCCTGACAGCCCAGAAAGCCATTCCACTAAGACCTGAGAGAGAGAGAGAGAGAGCAGAAACAAGGAAGAACCTGTTATACACAATCTCTTCCTTGCAGAACAGTTGGGCAGGCACCGTGCTTCCACTATATGGTATTTTGAACCAGGAACAGATTCTTTGTGCTGGGAGAGAAGGCAAAGACCCTTCGTTTTCCCCTGCTGAACATGTGACTCTGTGTGTGTGTGTGTGTGTGTGTGTGTGTGTGTGTGTGTGTGTGTCATGGTCTGGCCTTCTATGTTCAGACACAATATATCTCAGATGACTGTTTTTCGCCGTCCGTAATGCAAGCCCCTACTAACTAATGATCTATTCCGGTACACAGAGGTGCTGTAAGGATAAATGGCAGTGTCTATAAAGTGCTTGGAGTTCTCAGGATGAAAAGGCACAGGAGAAGAACAGAGCACCGACACGTTATTATTCTCCGCACAGAGTGGGTGGAATTGCAAAGAGAAATCATGTCAGAGATGTAAGAAAACTTAAAAGTCTGAGACTTTAAAAGGCTGAGATTATTAAAACACCTAGGTGTTTGACAGGAGAAGATTCAACTGTTCTCCTGTCTCAGAGATATAATACCTCCTTCTCATTCCTTACTCCATCCCACAATCGCTTCTTCCTGAACTAAGCTTTCAGTGTAGCCAGTGAGCTCCATAGATGAAAAATTATTTTTTTATAGGTATGTCCCAAACTGACAGCTGCCCCCCTCCAAAAAAAACCCAGCTGTGGCAGGCAGTCACCATCAGCATGAGGTGTTGTTGGGTTGTGTTGGACCCAAACACATCATGAATCCGTCCAAATGTGGATATGGTTGGAGGCTCCGTGACTGCGTGGAGAGGAAGGGATAAAACCAAGTTGTCTGCCTAGAACCAGAACTCTGAGAGAGTCACAGGCGTGTGGGAATGGAAACAGGAAGAATTCACTGTCAGAAAAGGGAAGGTGGCTAAGACAAGCATCTCTCTCTCTCTCTCTGGTTTCTTGAGCACAAGCACTGTCTTGGGCAATAAACACACAGTACCCATAAGCCAGCATGGGTCTGTGATCTAAGCCCATCTGTAACCACCTGGTGCTGGAACCATATGCAGGGAAGTTAGAAAGCCCAAGGAGGGATGTCCCAGAGGCTGCCTGAGATCAACGAGTGGGTTCATCTGGAGGGATACCGCAAGGGTGGGCACACGCCACTCTTCACAGAGAGTGATGTCAGAGACAAAAGCAACCTGGAGTTGAAAGAATGCTTGAGTTTACACACAGAGCAAATAGTATCAGCCGACCCCAAATACCAGAACTCAGCCAAAACAAAGCCCCTATATGGATATTTGAACTTCTTAGATAAATATCATTCAAAATCATAACCAAAGGGTATGCAGGGTTGATGAAGAATCAAACATCAGCCTTTAGAAATAAACCAAAAATTATAGTTACTGAATTTTTTTTTAATCCAGCACCTAAGAGGAAACTCATGAGAAGCAATTGGGAAACTGGAAGGCGGAACAGAGGGTTTTTCAGGATTCAACTGTTGAGAAGGAGATAGAACGGGGAGGATGCATTAGATACATGCCACACAGAAGGAGAACATCTAGAACATTCTTCATGAACACCAGAGGAGGTAACAGGGGGTAGTGATGGAAGACTCAAAGACACGATAAGAGACACGGTTCAAGGTCAGCGAAGGGTGAAAGAATATTAGAAACTTAAAGCTTCTGATCAGGGTAAGTGTCCTCTCTTGAATTATGTACCAGTCAGGGTTTCCAAAATAAAACAGCCAATAAGAGATCAGACGGACATGCATCCAGGAATACAGAGAGATGATTTCAAGGAATTAATTTATTTAATCAGAGAGGATAACAAGAATCTAGAAATTTAACCCACCTGTTGCCTCCCCACCCCAAAGGCTACCAGAGGAGAAAGCACCATGGTTTAAAGGAGCAACCTTCATCTCTGTTCAGACCTGCAGGAAATGGCTCCCCTCTCAGGGAGGGATTGCCCCTATTCAAATGTTAATTCATTCCTAAGCCTTCTTCACAGAAACATTCAGAGCAATGTATGAATGACTACCTAGATAGCCTGTGACCTAGTCAAGATGGCTCACAAAGTTAGCCATCACCGATCCCTCATTATTGGAACTCCTAAGTGAAAATGACAAAAGAGGAAGGTTTAAAATAACCATGAAAAAATTAGTTGGTACATAGAGGAATAAAATTTGGGCATAAAAACATATTTTAATGGGTCAGAAAACATTTTGATAACGCCTCCAGTTTTCTGAGGTTAAGAACAGTGTTGACGAGCATCTTGCTTTAGTGCAGGAATCAAGAGTAAGAATGAAGCCCAACAGACACAGGAAAACCATGAGGAGAGAGTTGCTGACTACTCCATCACAGCTGTAGGCATCCCTCCGTCACATGGCAACCACACATAGATATTGGGTGGTAACGGTAACACAGTAAAATAGGAACAGACCTGAAGACCTGGCAAGGAGTAACACCAGCAAATCACCAAGGGCACTCACTGTCCCCTCATGGAGACAGTGATAACGGTCTACCTACACAGCATGGATAGGACCAAAGGAGAAGGGGGAGGGAGTTGAGTACCAGCCTTTACCTCCTCCTCACCCTCCTAGCTGTGGTGAGCTGGTCTCTCTGAAACCATGAGCCGAGATACATCTTGCCTCCTATAAGTTGGTATGTTAGGCATTTGATCATAGTAACAAGAAACACAGTGAATACATCTAGTTTGACTGGTAACCAGATCATGCAGATATATCAAAATTCCATCCTCTGTGACTTAAATATACATGCGCAAGTCTAAAAAGAGCTTTCTGGAAAATGAATTTAAAAAGTTTTCCAGCTTTATTATCAAAGGTGCTACATTTATGATTACTTCTGGTTGGTTAAAACAAAATAAGGTGCTATTTTGTACTTCTTACATGTGTAGAGTCACAGAGACTCACAATGGACAAATCCAAATGTTCACAAAGACTCCCAACTTGAGAAATGGTTGGTGGAAATAAAGTTAACAGAATTATTTTTAAGACTGAATTGGTCTGTAAATCATATGGATATAAGTGGTCCCATAAATTCTCCTTGATGATTTTCTTAAGATGTCACTTAGTAGTATTTAAAAGCATGTACAGCAATATCACATACCACACAGGGATATGTACTGTGACCCGAATAGCTTGGGTCTTGGAACCCTGTCAAGGAGCAGTCAAGGAACAAAGAAAGGACAGACACACAGATATATACACAGGAAAACTGGTTGGGTGGTTTCTGCCTGTGCAGCAACCTGGAACTTCAGACTGTATTATGGACAGCACAGGAGGAAGATCTAGCTAGACTCTAGAAGCTCTCTGTATGGGAGTCTCAGACTGTAAACATGCGGTAGAGGAGGAGCCTATAGCTGCTAGTGTTTGCATGCACTGGTCACTCAACGATAAGCATCAGGACATGAGGGTTTATCACCCTCCTGAGCCTTATCTGCATGGGTAATGGTTTTGCGAATTCCTCATGATCTGAGGATTGGAGTCCTCAATATGACCACACTCATGCCAACAATACACATTCACTCGGGGCTTCTCCATTCTCTACAGATATGTACAAACATGAGCTGAACATGGATGACACCAATGAACATGCCAAAGTCGATGGGGGAAAAGCCCATGAGATCTCCACCTTACACAAAGAACTCATAGACAACCAGGGAAAGCTGGGAGAAGGAGAGATAGTGTTCCCAAGGGAAGAGCCCACCAATTGGTTTTCCAGAGCCAAATAGCCAAGTGGGTGGTGGAAATTGAATTCAAATCTTCTGTTAGAGCAGCTAACTCATAACCACTACCAACCCTGGAGCCCCAGTTAGTGATTCTCATGGAGAGGGAAAGACAGAAGCAGATTGATTAAAGACATAGAGAAGATACATTTATAAACCCATACATTGATTTACCTTTTGAAAAAAAACTTCGACATGTGAGTCTACATTTACACAACCACAGGTAACAAGACAAGGGATTCTCCCTGGAGATGGTGTTTCATAATTGTTCTGATATTGTATTTGTATATTTAGATAGTGGAGTGTGCAATGTGATAAATGTTAGCATCTAGGGATGAAAGAACAAGGAGATTTCAGTGAAGTCATTTTGTCTTGGTTCACATCATGGCAGTCATCCAAGGTATGGCTATTACTTGACCACCGAAGTAGTCTGCATGCACACTCTAACATACCCGCCTCCTACGCAGGATTCATTTCACTATCAGAGAAAGTAAGACCCTGGCTCAGAAAACTAAGTCGTAACACCTAAGTTAAACTAACCTATGTGTCTCTTTCTGTGCTGACTAGGAAGTATCAGACTAGCATGAAAAAGCAGTTCCTTGTAGTCCTGGTACCTGCAAGATCAGCATGGCTCTAGTCCTACAAAGTTAGCCTGGTCCAAGTGCTTCCTCGGAGTCTGGTCTCCTCAGTTTTACAGCCTACAGCTACGTGTGTCTACACAGATGAAGAAACAGAAGTCAAGGAATGTGATCACAAGTGAAGTCTAAGCTTGAACCAAGAAAGCATACTTGTTTTTAAATTAAAAAATGTGAAGTTTAAACGATGCTGCTAAGTAGCAGTTGGATTAAAAAAAACTTGGTTCTAGGTGAGGTTGTGATTAGATTTACTAAATATATTCTAGCTTTCCCAGCAATTATATAAAATGTCTTGTTTTAGGGGTTTTATGAGAATATAAAACTCTAAATTGTTTTATTACTTTTTTATTGTGTGTGTGTGTGTGTGTGTGTGTGCATTGCCATAGCATGTATGTGCCACAGCATGTATATGCCACTGCATGTATGTGCCCCAGCACCTGTGTGGAGGGCAGAGAGTACTCTTCAGGTGTCATTTCTCTTTCCATCATGTGAGTCCTGGGATCTGAACTCAAATTGTCAAGCTTGGCAGTAGGCATCTTTACTTACTGATCCATCTTACATTAGTCCCAAAACTTATAAATTGACCAATATTGCTATATCTTAAAGAATATGATGTGTGGAAGGGAGGATAGGAGCTAGTTCTGCATGTTTAGGACATACCTGTACATATGTACTTATGTATATATGCATAATTAGCTCCTATTATGCTGCTTTATTAAGTACATTAAGAATGAATTAATTCTCTGTGATAGAGATGTGGGAGAGAATATTCTATGTAATTTCTGATCTATCCTACTTGACTATTGGGTTAGATTTTGACATCTCTTCAAATTAAAAGAATCACCTATATGACAAGAGGCTAAAGGCACAAAACAAAATTTGCCAGTCTGCCCATGAGTAGATGAATCCTGATTTGTATCAATCTTTCTGCCCTCAAGTGTTAACTAGCTAATGCTAACTGAGGATTTAAACTGACTCTCTTGCAGCCCTAGTACTAGTATTACCAGCTAAATAGTCCACCCTTTGCTATCTCTGAGATTAGGGGACAGTTTCCCACACTTAGCTATGTTCTTACTCCTAGGATCTGACGGTGATCTCCCACCATTAGTTATACTTCCAGAATCATGGAAACACCTCAAACAACAAGAACATATCCTTAAGTTCTTCTTGTCACTGTTTCTTCAAACAAGCCAGTAATCATTCTTAGGTGGGGACCCTGCATCCCCATCTACACCCCCGTCTGCCTCCCCGTCTGCCTCCCCATCTGCATCCTTGTCTTCATCCCTGTTGTCATTTGCAGCCCAGTTACATCCATGTCTGTAATTCCATCATGGCACCCAGTAAAGGTTCCCATTACTGAAATATTGGGTTTATTTCCTAACCATGATACTATTGTAAAACTTGGCACCAGTTTTCCCACAAAAGCCAAGAAAAAAATGGAATAATTGACTCTGGGTTCCAAACATGATCAGTTCCTATTAATGAATGCCTCTTCTGAGGTTCTATAACCATTGGGGTTACAGGTAGTAACCAAGTTTTGGTAGTAAATCATTCTAGAGTATGGTGACTGGTTTTCTAAGAAAGGTGTCCCATATCATCCAGCACGCTGCTTCCTATCTTAGCCCATTCTAAGACTACCACCAAGTCATCTCCTCATTGGGTTCATATGGATCTTATGCATATTAGGTGCCACCAATTATCATGAACACTAAGGGGAATGCCTTGTTGCGGTGGGTTATTGTGTTAATGTCCCCAAATATTATTGTTTAAAACTTTTTTCTTTTGAAGTAATTTTAGACCTATAGAGGACTAACAAAACCCAAGTATAGCATTCTTATGCGCCCTCACCCTCCTCCTCTTCTGTGTCCTCACCCTCTTCCTCTTCCGTGCCCTCACTCTCCTCCTCTTCTGTGCCCTCACCCTCTTCTTCTTCTGTGTCCTCACCCTCCTCCTCTTCTGTGCCCTCACCCTCCTCCTCTTCTATGCCCTCACCCTCCTCCTCTTCTGTGTCCTCACCCTCCTCCTCTTCTGTGTCCTCACCCTCCTCTTCTTCTGTGCCCTCACCCTCCTCCTCTTCTGTGCCCTCACCCTCCTCCTCTTCTGTGTCATCACCCTCCTCCTCTTCTGTGCCCTCACCCTCCTCCTCTTCCATGCCCTCACCCTCCTCCTCTTCTGTGTCATCACCCTCCTCCTCTTCTGTGCCCTCACCCTCCTCCTCTTCTGTGTCCTCACCCTCCTCCTCTTCTGTGCCCTCACCCTCCTCCTCTTCTATGCCCTCACCCTCCTCCTCCTCTGTGCCTTCACTCTCCTCCTCTTCCGTGCCCTCACCCTCCTCCTCTTCTGTGCCCTTACGCTCCTCCTCTTCTGTGCCCTCACCCTCCTCCTCCTCTGTGCCCTCACCCTCCTCCTCTGTGCCCTCATCTCCTCTTCTAATCCCTTGTGTAATGGGGAAGAAACTAACATCTGTGCAGTGTGAATACCTGTGGTACATGCTTAATTTTTTTTTGAAAAACACTTCTTTAGAAGTTGCACTTGCCAGAAGTCTGTCCTGTGCTTGCCCCTACTGGTCATTCCCAGCAGCGTCTATGGCTCCTGATCAAGGCTCCAGGAGCAACCTGAGCTCCCACATTGCTGCTGCTAGAGTCTCAGTTCAGCAACCTATCCACTGTCCCGAGCGAGCGCCTGTGCACACAGCAGGATTGTGCGTGCTGCACACTCTGCTAGCTCTTTCCCCTTCCCCCGAGACTTAACACAATGAACAATTAACATCGGAACATCTCATTTACTAAATTAGCGTCAATCACAGAGCTAATTAAGTGAAAAGTCAGAATTCAAATGATGTTCTGACTTATTTAATCTTCACTACAAATGTAAGCTACATTCTTCTCATTTTATACATTAAAAGTAGATCATACAGGCTTTTTTTTTATCAAAATAAAGCTCCTTAAAGAACACAGACATACAGAACAGATGATGGTACCTACGTCTGTCCACATACATGTTTACAACAAGGAACATATAACTGAAGGATAATCAGGACTTCAGATAATATTTTAGAATCTTCCCAGCATGTCTTTAGGATAAAACTGACGGTTTAAGATAATCTATTTGAAACAGATGTTTTTGTCAATGATTTCCACATCTTATTAGGAAAAATGGCAGAAATACTAAATAAATACTATATAAAGCAATTGACTTATCAAATTTTTCAGAAAGAACATTATGAACAAGTTCTCCTGGAAAGAAGCTGTGTCTGTAGGCGCTGACTGACTGACAGACCTGCAATGATGTGGGGGGATTGGAATGTTGCAGGTCCTGAGGCTAGTTACCTTATTTGGGGATAACATCGGACCTCAGAACAGCCATTTGTCCTCTCCTGTCTCTGCACTAACATCCATGTGACTAATGGTGAAAACCTTTAAGATCTCTTAATCCCAAAGCTAAAACTGACATCAGATAGCACCTCGAGCCTGTAGAAATCTCCCCTGTCCTGTGGTAAACACTTCTCTGATGTCCCTAGCAATCCATCTTAACTTTGATTTATGACTAAAGGGTCATAAATTCTGTAAAATTATGAAACTGCTTCCATACTTAACAAGGAATTTGAAGCAACTTAAATCTGCGTTATTCAGATTTAATGGTCTCTCAAAGGGATCCAGAATAAACTCTCTCTTATTCACTTTAAAATGAGAGCTGTGGGTTGTTTTTTTTGTGTGTGTGTGTTGCTAATATCCATTTGTATAAGTAGTGATTCATAAAGGGCAATCATGTCTAAATTTTAAGTTCCAGAGGCACAGGCATTGATTTTCGTCTCCACGGCGAATCTCTTCCAGTCTTCATACAGCAGATTCTCAGACTGCAGCTTCATCCAGTTTCACTAATTTCTGGGTCAGTGTCAAGCCCATCACGGTTTGCTGAAGCTCTTCATATTTAAAACTGTTCATCACACGCGCACACATACATGCAAACACACACTCATCTCTACCCTCAAAAAAAAAAAAAGAGATAAAATCGAATGAACAAATCAAAGTGAATAAAAGGTGTTCCTATTCTGCTTTTATTTTTTTATTTTTATTTTATTTTTATTCTCCTATTCTGTGGGGCGAAGGTCTAAAAGGTGGTTATGAAGTCAAAAAATACACTGAGAACTAATTTTGTTTTTTACATTTCAAAATTTAACCTCTTCCCTTAGGTGTGAACTGAGACCTCCCTGGGGAGTCGTCTGCTTGGGTGACACTCACATTCCACAGCCCAGGGTGGGACTGTGACTCTGAGTGTGGCCCGAGGCCAGGCCGTGCTCACAGCACGCACACACATACATACACACACACACACACACACACACACACACACACACACACACACACAGCTTTTCAACCTAAAAGGAAGTGCTGGAGTTTGAAGCATGCTCGTCATCCAAGGGTTGCGTGAAGGCACCAATGAGCCCTCTTGGTAAGATCAAAAACACAGGAGACAGCAGTTGTAAGCTGAGATACTTAAAGGGAGTTCACAGTGGAAGTTTCCCCTGCCAAGAGAGAGCAAATGCTTTGATGTACAATTCTGATCCACAATATTGAGGGTTTTCAGAAAACCCTACTTCCTGGCACCTTCTGCAGCTCTTGGGTTTGTTTTTCAAAACCGTGTTCTTCAGGATCTTTTAAGAATTATTTTCTAAAATATATGGGTGCAAACATTTTTGAATATACATACGTGAGAGTATGCACACATGAATGCAGATGCTAGTAGAGGCCAAAAGTGGGCATTGACTTCCAGAGAAATCTAGGGTTACAGCCTGTTGTGAGCTGCCTGGTGTGGGTGCTGGGACCAAACTCTTCTAAAAGAGCAACAAGCACCCTTAACCACTGAGCCATGCCCTAGCCCCTGTCTTTCAGTTTTAGCAGGATTCAAACAGAAGTTTGTTGATGCTTTGATTTAGGTACTAGGAGATGTAACCATTTTTCCAAATCCTGACATGAACAGCTGTTCTCCTAAGACCAGCACTGGGAGTTCTGGGAGTTTCTGCAGCTCCTTAAGGTGGCTCCAGATTCACTTCAGACATTTGCTCAGAGATCCTCCCTTCAGCTATTTGCATGAAATAGTTGCCTCTTGGTCGCCTTCCCAACAGTGTTACCCCGCAATTGAGTTGGTCTGTTTGTCTGTCTTTCTTGTTCTCTTTTTCTTTTTTTTCTCTATTAGTTACATTGTTTTTTTGTTTGTTTGTTTTGTGGTTCACTCTTTAAATTGCTGCTAGATTAGAAACTATTCACTCTGAGGAGTGGCTCCTTTCAAACCTGACTAAAGGCGTCTCTGTGCTGTTACCTCGGCTTACCAGTAGATAAACTGATGACCCACTTATGAAGGGAAACCTCAGTTTCTTTCTGCTTACTCTCTAGCTTGTGGTGAATGTGCTGAACTCATAAAGTAACTCAGTCAGGTGGTGTCAAAATTCCAACCGGTTGATTGGCTACAGATGACCCATCTCAAATTATCCTGGCCTAGGCTTAACAGTCTTTGTGCTGAGATGTCTTTGAATTATTGTGGAGATACAGACAGAACTACCTTGAGAGACATAAAGTGGTCCTGCTCTTGCCTCTGTCTCTTTCCTATATCTTATCCCTGATGATCATCGTCACCAGAGCTAGCATTGTCCTGGTATCTGGAAAGGCAGAAGTCTCTGATTGGAGGGTCAGGACCCAGGGGGAGACTCTCCAGTCATAGGGCAGATCAAGGTGGTCTTTCTAGTGGGGTAGCATCGCTCTTAGTCTCTGCTTGTATACTATCCAGTGGATGTCATGGGTTTCTGGGACTGTGTCTGGTTATCTTGAGTGAGTGATGTCGATGGGTTCTGGTTGTCGGGTGCAGCTTTGGGTAC
This sequence comes from Tokudaia tokunoshimensis, assembly GCA_036184795.1. NCBI lineage: Eukaryota > Metazoa > Chordata > Mammalia > Rodentia > Muridae > Tokudaia > Tokudaia tokunoshimensis. The sequence goes on from BTHU01000006.1 coordinate 84,935,251, forward strand.
AGGAGGGATCCTGACTGTAAGCTGTTTTTACATATCTAAAAGGGATTTTTTTTTACTGTGATTATTATAGTTGAGGTGATGGCTCCATGTGTAAGGGGCCTGTCACAGACACATGAGAACTGGATTCAGATGGTCAAGACCCATATAAAAGGTGGGTCTGGCAGTACATGCCTGTAATTCCAGTGTGCTGCAGTGTGGAAACCGGAGGATCTTGGGGGTTTACTACTCTAGTTCAAACTATGAACTCTCAGGGAGAAACCTTGTCTCAATATGTTAGGTGGAGAGCAATAGAAGAAAGACTCCAACAGCAACCTCAAGCTTCAACATGTGTGCAGCAGGTAAACACATGTGCACACACACACATGGGTAAGTATACCCACATACACATGTGGACATACACATGCTAATAGGACACATCAGACCAACAGTGCTTGGATAATTTGCTTCCATAGTGTATTAATAATCAAATCAGCTCCCCATCTTGAGTCAACACATAATACAAGTGAGGAAAAGAAAAAAAAACTCGTTTCATATATACATATATATATATGTATATATGAAACAATAGAACTCTCAGAGGAAAATACATAAAAATAGCTCTTGACTCTAAAAATCATAAAATAATGGGTGATCTAGATAGGAATTGGCAATTAAAGAACTATGTTAAAAGGCACAAAAAGGGATTAATCTAAGGCATCTATAGCAGTAGGAATGCATGATGGACAAACCAGCCACAGACCCTTCGACCTACAATCTGCCCTGTCTGCAAGATACACTCATGCAATGGTGGCACAGGGCTTGTGGAAGAACCAAGTAATGTCTAATCTGACTTAAGGCCCCCTCCACGAGATAGACCCCATACTGCTTGGATGACCAAGAACTAGGACTAGATAGGTCAGGGACACGGGGCAAAACTAAACACTACTGTTCTAGAAAAAATAATAAATACACCTGTACCGGCTGGTTTTGTGTGTCAACTTGACACAGGCTGGAGTTATCACAGAGAAAGGAGCCTCCCTTGAGGAAATGCCTCCATGAGATCCAGCTGTGGGGCATTTTCTCAATTAGTGATAAAGGTGGGGAGGGCCCATTGTGGGTGGTGCCATCCCTGGGCTGGTAGTCCTGGGTTCTATAAGAAAGCAAGCTGAGCAAGCCAGGGGGAGCAAGCCAGTAAGAAACATCCCTCCATGGCCTCTGCATCAGCTCCTGCTTCCTGACCTGCTTGAGTTCCAGTCCTGACTTCCTTTGGTGATGAACAGAAGTATGGAAGTGTAAGCTGAATAAACCCTTTCCTCCCCAACTTGCTTCTTGGTCATGATGTTTGTGCAGGAATAGAAACCCTGACTAAGACAGTACCCATAAAATGACTCCTACTGACGTTATGCTCTTAGACCAGCGCTTTGCTTAGCCACTGTCAGAGAAGCTTCCTCTAGCAATGGGTGGGAACAGACACAGAGACCCACAGCCGGACAGTATACAGAGAATGAGAGGCCTTGCAACACTCAGCCCTAAATGGGAAGTCTCCATCAAATCCGTCTCAGGGAACCACGCAGATTATAAGAGCCAGAGGGATGGAGGACACCAAGGAAACAAGACCCTCAAAAAATCAACATGAGCAAAGTTCATACGAATTCACAGACTGAGGCAGCATGCATTGGTCCATGCACTGGTCTGCAACAGGTCCTCTGTGGATATATTATGGCTTCCAGTTTAGTGTTTTTAGAGGATTCCTAAGTGTGAGAATGAGCGGGTTTCTGATTCTTGTGTCCTCTCACAGACTCTTTTCCTTCTGTTTATTTGTCTTGTCCAACTCTGATGTGATTTTTTTTTATGTTTTGTTTTCTTATACTTTATCTTTATCCCTTAGAAGCCTGCTTGTTTTCTAATGAGAGACAGAAAGGGAATGGATCCAGATGGGAGAGGAGGTGGGAAGGAACAGGAAGGAGTAATGAGGAAATAATTATCAAGATATGATCTGTTGTGTGTGTGTGGGGGGGGAAGAATCTATTTTCAATAAAATGGGGAGGGTGAAGGGGTTAGAAAAGGATAAATATCCAGAATATAAAATAATTTCAAGTTTATAGAAAAAAACACCAAAAATTAGATGAAAAGTAAGCAAAAGAAGTAAAAATAAACAAATGAACAAACGCGAAAATTTGGCCATGCCTACTACTAAATAAAAGAATCATGGAGTGGTTTTCCTGGGGAGGTTAGGGGTAGAAAAAAATTCCTTGGAAAAATTTGGATCCATTTCTAGTTGGTTCAAATACTTGAGAGTAAATTGTGTAGAGCTAAATAGGATGGTCTGTAGGGGGCGCTAGCTGTGCTCGCTGGTGTCTGAATCTCATCAAAAAAATTGGTCTCACAGGCGCGCAAAGACACAGGGACAACATTCACAAAAGTCCTTTTATACTATATATAAAAAAAAGTCAAACAGGGAAGAAGACAACTCACTGCCCTTCAAAAGAAAAACAATTAAACCACACTGGAGCCCATCTCTGTGATGAATCATCAAGTACCGTCGGGAAGCAAGCAGGTCAGCGCCATATTGCCAGCATTTGGAAGGGTGAGCTGCAGAATCCAACACAATGGTGTTTGCTGCAGTTTTGACTTTCCAAGCCACCACCGAGTTTTGTTTAGGTGCACACATATCTACAGTAAAGGTATGAAATTATGTGGGAGTGAGGAGATAAATAGCGAGAACTTTGGACCTTGGTATCCCTGGCGCAGAGAGAAGGACGCAGAAAGGAGATGCAACTGAGGAGCCCGTAATGCCCACACCAGGGACACTGATAAGTCACACTAGTGTGAACTGCACAGATGTTCATCGCATGCACGAACCCCTGATAAAACTGTGGCATATGTGTATAAACTGTAGCATCCTGGCCTGGAGATTCAGTACACATGTGTGGAGCCCAGGAATCTGAGGTCCCCTGGGAGCCAGAGCAAAGGGTACCCAGACACGTGCAAGTTCAGTCAGGGCCTGTAACACCGTGGAATGTAAGGATTTTAATGGTGATAAGAATCTTGTTTATAGCATAAGACAAATGCAGGAATATGCCTGTGGGTTAAGGCTAGGACAGGGTGTCGAGTCTGGGTGTGTGCTCACAACTTATGTGTTTGCATCAGGTATTCAAATAGGTAAGAGGGGAACAGATCGACTGCAGACAAACAGTACTGGCTAGGGACCTGCGGAGAGCAGTGCAGGCTGGGACTTTCCCAGAAGCAGCGCTATCTATTCCTTGGGCCAGTGGATCTGGTCCTCGTGCCTGGGGCACTAGGCATGAGCTGAGAGATGAACAGCGATGCCCCGCACCTGAATGTTTTCTACGGGCAGCACGGGGTTACGGATAGTCTCAGAATCAGTCCCATGCCCCTGCAGTGGGGCACCAGACTGACACACACACCCACCAGGTCCTCCCGCTACTCCCCCGGGTGACGTAAGAGAATTTAAGTGCTTGGCAACTTATCTCAATATTTGATTGCCATACTTCAAAATAAGGCTATATATATAGAACTAATAAGTTTTAGAAAATTACAACTTCTTGACATCTCATGACACCATGAACTCTGAAAACCCACATGAATCTGGGGAGTATTAATATGCCGCTTGCATAATTTTACTTTTGAAAGCGCTCCTTTAAAAAGTTAGTGGTTTTAAAATAAATATCACATGCAGAAGAAAGTTTTTTTTTCACACTATTACAAGTCTCGCTTTAGACATTTTATATTCTTTGCAGTGAGAATAGGCTGTATGTTAATTATGTAATACTTGGAAGATTCATAAAATGTTAAAGAAAAAAAATACCTACAAAGCTACACCCTAGATAGAATAGTTGATAACTTTTGTATATTCCTTTCACATCCTTTTCTTGAAAATAAATAGTACATTAATTAATTTGATTTTTTTAAATTAAAACTATTTTAAATGCACATCACATTTAAACCGTAAAAGAATTATAGGCTTCCGTTGTTGGTGTGAGACAAACATTTGCATCCTTTGACTCATGAGATGCACTTCATTTGCCTAAGCTTGAATAGCGCATTTAAGGCTGTTCATTTGACCTCCACAAAGACATTGGGAAGGAGGTCTGCTACCTAACCACGTTGATAGATGAAAAAACTGAGGTAAAAACCACAGCACTGATCAGATAGTGACGGAGTTGATACCAGAAGGCAAGCACACGCTCGCAAATCTGTGCGCTAAATAAGAAAGTAATCTATTCTAAAAGCGATGGATGGTTGAACCCACAAAATAGTGCCAAGGGCCACTGGTGCGTGAAAGAGTTCTGATTTCCTGGAGGCAAAAGAGAAAATGGACACGACATGCAGGTATACAGAAGCCCAGAGGTTGAAGCTGAAAGAGGACTCAAATGCCCGTGGGCGGGGCCAGAGCTCCCATGGGCGGGGCCAGAGCTCCCAAGGGCCGGTCTGCTTCAGCAGAGTCCCTGAGCAGCTCCAGGAAGAGAAGGGAGGATACATACAGTAGATACAAAAATTGACAGTGGCAGCAAAGATTGACACCTGTCTCATGATCCCTCAACCTGTACATTCAAGTCTTCAGTAGCTCCACATTTACAGTAGACAGAAAAGCAGACAGCATTCTTCAAAACACTTCAACTACCCACAGGACTCCCTGAGACAGCCCTGGCAACCCTTCTGCACTGGGCCCCCCAAGACAGCGCCCTGCTCCTTCTTTGCTAACCCCTGGGGACCCCTGTACAACTCCGAGTCCTCTGGGAGTTTGCTTGAAAGATCAACAGGGAAGGGTCCTGTCGACCTAGTGTAGTGATCCACTACAGTTGCCTAGAAATAAACCCTAACCACCGCCTTCTTAAGAAAGATGCCCCTGGCTACTCTCTTAAGAATGAACTTTGTGGTGCTCTCTAGAGACCCCCATTATGTCACATCATCCCGTATTCATGTGCTCTGATAAGGGACCCAGTATGCGTACACGGTTGCAGAGACGACCATGGCTATGAAAATGGTTACAGATACAGTCTTCAAAATCACATATCACAGATGCAGATTTTCACACGGTTCTCATATGTGTCTCCATTCTAAGGCTCATTCAGAAAAGCCAGGAACCTCTACCCTAAGAACCCAAAGCATTATGGTTCTGAAGAACCATGAGTTTGCCTCCTTAGGGGTTGGCTCTCTCCCACACAAGACTAAGCGTCCTCTGGGGGCTGTATCTGGACCCCCTCCTGCAGACATGGGAGCCAAGAAGCAGAGGCAGGCTACACGGTTGACGGAGAGGTAGCAAAACTGGTTCTCTGCTCTTTGCCACTAAGAAAATATTCTGACGCTAACACCACAAGAGTAACTAAAATTCTCAGATCCTTTGCCTGGATTGGGCCACTGAAGGGCCCCAGAACAGAAGGCAGATTTCCCATCCAATAATTAGCGTTCTTGAACAACACAGGAGCATAGAGGAAGCCTTTGAGCCATCGCTGCTGATTTCATCAGCTCTGTTTCTCTACCTGGAGAGGGGTCAGCATGTCTTCCTTTCTGGTGGGAAAGCCGTCATCCAAGTGAAACTATAGTATCGTGCCATATTTCATATGTATGCACACATGTGGATGTGTATGCATGTATATGTAACCATAAAATGCCTTTCTCATGAAATTCATACCTTACCAGGAAGAAAGACCTATTGTTAACCCATTAAAAAAAAGAGCAATAGCACTCAGGTTTATGGTCAAAGGTTTTGTTAATGGTACCTAAAACTAATTACCCAGATTGAGGTGCCCAGAAGATCCCAGTCATTAAAAACTTAGTCATTCTTCATCAAATCTGCAGCCAATTAAACCAAAGAAGCTCAGAATCCACGCGGCTCGGGCAGGTGGAGGGAACCTTCAAGAGTAGTCAGGTGGATGAACGGGGGCACTTACGGACTCCTACACACAGAACATCTGAGTTGATGTCCCTTACATAAGGATCAAATTCTACTCCACATTACAGAAGACTCGTGTGACTAGCCTTGCCTTTCCCCTAAGCCAAATGCAGAGTTTTGGTTTTATTTTTTTTTTTTTTTAAAAAAAGAAAATGTTAAGAACTTTTAAGTCTAACATGGAAAGGGAAGATAATTTCAATTTTAGTGCTCATTTTCCCCCAACTACACACACTCATGGGCTTGCTTAAATTTTAACTAGATGACTTTCAATAATTTATTATGGACATTAAATTTTTAGAAAACTTCCTTTTAGCGACAAAAATTGCATCTGACCCAGAGAATTCCTGGGAGTCTACAGCAGTGCCATATTTGGAAATGTGGATAGGGACATGCTCCCCCTTCACACACACACTCACACACACACATACACAAGCATATACATACACACAGACACACATACATACCACATACACATATATACATATATATACACAGATATACATACACACATATATACATACACATATATACACATACATATACACATATACACACACATACACATACACACAGACACACATACAGACACACATATACACACACACATAGACACACATACAGACACACATATATACACACACAGACACACATACACATACATATACATACACATATACACACATACACACACATAGACATACCACATTCACACACATATACATACCACATACACACATATATACATATATACACAGATATACATATACACATACATGCACATACATACACATACACATATATACACACATACATATACACATACACACACAGATAGACACATACATACACGCACATACACATACACACATACAGACATACATATAGACACACAGACACACACATACACACATAGACAGACACACATATACATACACACACATACAGACACACACATACACACACACACACTGGAATGAACATGGCAACCAAGAGAGACAGGAAAACGGACAGTAATCCCAGGCACTTGCTTTGCTATCTGGCATCAGTGCCTACTACGTATTTTTCTGTTGCTCTCTTGATAAAACACCATAGCCAAGGCAACCTACTGAAGGAAGGTTTATGTGGGCTAACAGTGTCAGGGGTTTAGAACCCATCACTATCATGATGGACAGGCATGGCAGCAGGTAGGCATGGCAGCTGGTTCAGCAGCGAAGGGCACACATCCTTTACTGTAAACACATGCAGAGAGAGCAAGTGTGGTAAATGGCTCAGGATTTTGAAACCGGAAGGCTACCCTCAATGGCAGACTTCATCCAGCAAGGCCACAGCTCCTCCATCCCCCAAACACTGCTACCAACCAAGGACCGAGTGTTCAAACATATGAGCCTGGATTGGGACAGGGTTAGATCTTTCTCATTCAAACCACCACAGTCAGTAAAACACGCCAAAAGCCCAATAGAGTTAGTTTCAATCAACAACTCTGTCATCAAATACCTCACAAGGCATTCTCCATCCGGCCTCTCTCTGCTCAAGTACACTATGAGAAGCCTGGAGATCTTTCAGGCATAGAATCTGTGTGCTAATGGGACCCTGTGCTGAGAGAAGAAGCCACAAAGTGCAAAATCATCATGAGCTGCCGGCTTCCCTTCAACAACGAGTGGAATGAGCTTCTCCTGAGTATGATTTTCCAAGTCCTCCTTCCAACAGGGTACTGGGCTCCTACAGGTACCTTGTTCATATCTGTTCCCTTCAGCCTGACACATAGTCAGGTCCAACCTATGACCCTTGAGGGAAGCTCCTAATGTTTCTGAGATTGGAAGCACCTTTCCAAAAACCAGCTACCACAAGTCAAGTCCCAGTATGAAGCATTAATCATCAAGATCGAGAATCACCTAGAAGACTGGCCATCAGGTATCCCTGTGAGGGATTGTTTATTCTCTGGGTATGCCTATGACAGACTATCTTGATGAAGTTCATTGATACTGAAAGCCAGAATGTTCCATGAGTGAGGATCCTGAAAATGGGGAAAATGAGCAGAATATTGAGCAGAATACTAGCTCGGATTCCCCACCCTGTGTTCCTGACTTAGGATGTACAGATAGATGTGATGTGACCACCTAGACTGTAGCGTGAACTCTGAACCAAAACAAACCCTTTCTCCCTTAAGTTGCCTCGGTCAGGGCGTTTCATCACAGTATCAGGAAAAGAAACCAAGACAGCAAGCACCGCAAACAAACAGCAATGCTGTGAGCAAATGCTAGTGCTGTTCTGACTGAAATCCACTAGAAGTCTGCAAGAATCTAACCTTACTCAGGAGCAATGCAGTGACTGTCAGCTTGGTAGGGTCTGGAAACTCCTGCGAGAGAGACAAATCTCTGGGCATGTCTGTGAGGGGTTTCCTAGGCTAGAGTAACTGAAGTAGGAAGATCCACCCTATGTGTGGGAGGTATCATTTCATGGACTAGGGTCCTGACTTCATAAAAAGGAGAAAGGGGAGGGTTGAAGAGGTGGCCTGTGGTTAAGAGCTCTTGCTGCTCTTGCAGAGGACCTGAGTTCAGTTCCCAACACTCACACGGTAGCTCATGGTTGGCTGCCTCTGCAGTGCCTGGAGATCTGACAGCATCCTCTATTTCCACAGATGCACATATGCATAAATAAAAGGGGGCTGGAGAGATGGCTCAGCAGTTAAGAGCACCAACTGCCCTTCCGAAGGTCCTGAGTTCAAATCCCAGCAACCACATGGTGGCTCACAACCATCTGTAATGAGATCTGATGCCCTCGTCTGGGGTGTCTGAAGACAGCTACAGTGTACTTACATAAAATAAATAAATAAATAAATCTTTCTATACAGAGAAACCCTGTCTCAAAGAAAAAAAAGTTGGGAATCAACTGGAACCAAGAACTCATCTCTCTCCTCTTCCTGACTGCAGTTTCCATATGTCCCCCTGCCTCAAGCTCATACCACAATGCCTTTCTGCCATGGACTGTCCCCTCAGTGTCAAAATACACCCTTCCTCCTTTTAAGACAAATGTTTGGCTTTGGTTCGGTTTGGTTTTGTAGGATACTTAGTTTTACCAGAAAAGTAACTGATACAAAGTGTTTTTTTTTTTAAAAAAATAACATGTTCACATTTTACTATATCAGTTTTAGATGACAAAATGTTATTTCCTACACACTTTTAGATGGGTGGTCATAGACAGGACTTGGCATCGGTTATTATAACTCACAGATTACCAGGTTGCCTGGGCTTGTCCCAGCTCCCAAACCTCTGTCTCTTCATCTGAATGGGAAGAAAGCAGCACTCTTGCCTCAAGTGGGCAGTTTCAAGAGTCAGAGAAGCCAGGAGAGCTCAGAGCTGACTGCCCACTTGGGATCAAAAGCAAACACGACCCTCCTGCCTCAACACCTATCTCACGTCAAATCTTGTAACTAATCCGGAATGAGGATGAAGGCACAGGAAGCCAACTGCTCCCAGGAGGCCTGGGTCGGGAATTTTATTTAGATGCTATAAAAATAGACGTTATAGTTAAGATTGACCAAAAAACTCCAGGAAGTAAAAGAATTCTGTAGTGAGAAGCATACTTAGTCCGTGCACAATATTTAAAGTTATATAAAGGTTAGCCAAGTCCCTGGAGCTGGGACATAGCCCAGTGGCAAATGGCTTGCCTATCATACACAAAGCTATGGATGTCATCCCTGAATCCACAAAAACACAACCACCAATGGATTAATCAGGTACTAACAATGCTACTGGACAGTTGTAACGCATACAGTCAGAAGCCAAAGGTTCCCAGCTGTCTTTGAAGGCTTGTTTCCCTGGAGGCATACCAATGAATATCCATGTTGGAAGGGAGAGAGAGCCTTCCTGGTAGTGTGATCACGTGATCACGTGAGCAACTAGCTGCATGTACTTGGTCTCTTCCCAGTGGGGCACCCAATGACCTGGGCTTCACATGCGTGTATTAGGAACTTGATGCTGGTGACTGTGTGCTGAGCTTGTATTGTCTTTTCAAGGCATTTGTAGTTGAAACATGAAATGTCCCATGTGTTCAAACACTTGGTCTCCAGCTCTTAGAGCTACTGTGGAATCTTTATGAGAGGGAGCCTTGCTGAAGGAGGTGGGTCATGGAGGTGGGGTTTGAGGATTTGTAGCCTGACCAGAGCAGATGAACTGCTGTCAGCCAGCTTCTTCCTTCTGCCGCAATGCCTACCCTGCCTGCTGCTGCTAGTCCCTCTCTGGAATTGTAACTATTCTTTCTTTTAACCAAAGAAGAATTGTAACCATTCTTCTAGATGCCGCCTTTGTCTGTATGTTTTCTCACCGCAAAAGAAAGAAAATTATGACAGTGCTAATAGGAAGCATTGTATTTTTTTGGATATCAGCGGGTGGAGAATTTTGTGACTGAACAAACTGCACATTTACATCGTTGTAAATGGTAATTAAAGGACAGTCATCCATCTGGGAAGGTCTTCTGAGGGACACTCTCCAGAAATGACACAGCAGGGGATCTCCAAGTATCGAATGCTGTCTGCAGGGTTGGAGTAACAGTGTTTCAGTTCTGTATTAAGGGATGGATTTAGAAAGCAAGCTGTAGCTACATATGCCGCCATCCCTGGCGAGAATCCTCAGTATTCAGCGCAGGTCGCACACAGTTAGATTTCTGTATCCGTCTTTCTCATCATAGAAGCCAGATGCAAGCCCCTGCACACTTGATGCCATTAGAAACAATCTTTCCCTTTGTAAATTCAGTCAAATCTGCTTTATGTGGCTTACACTCATTGCATCAGTGTCAGAACTCAGAGTGCAAATAATTTGTGTTTAGATGCCTGGCTGGAGTCTTGCAGGACTGTATTGGAAAGGCAGGTCTGTGGGTCTGGAGCACGCAGTGCAGTTCTACTTGATATATTCTTTGTGATTTAGATAAGTTGATCAATCATTTCTTTTAAAACATTGTTGTTGATGATGGTGGTGGTGATGGTGATGATGACAATGTCTGTATTTTCATGTACCACAGCACATGTGTGAAGGTCACAGGGAACTTGGAGAAGTTGGTTCTCTCCTTCCACCAGGTGAACTCTGAGAACTGAACTCAGGTCACCGGGTTTGCTCAGCAAGCCCCTTTATGTACTGAGCTATCTCACAAGTTAGCAAAAATTGTTTAATACTTTCAAATTTTATATTCCTAACTGTAAAACTAGAATAAAACAAATCCATTCAAGTAATCTAGGCAAAGAATGCACAGGAGTCAGACACTGAGGCACACACCTTTGATCCCAGCATTCAGGAGGTGAAAGGGCAGGCTCATCTCTGTGAGTTCAAGGCTAGTCTGGTCTACATAGTCAGACCCTGTCTCCAAAAGGAGGAGGAGGAGGAGGAGGAGGAGGAGGAGGAGGAAGGAAGGAAGGAGGAAGAGGAGGAGGAGGAGGAAGGAAGGAAGGAGGAAGAGGAGGAGGAGGAGGGAAGGAAGGAAAGAAGGAAAAGAAAAGAAAGAAAAAGAATGTATTAGTAGTTGACTCAGAGGTTAAGAACACTGGCTGCTCTCGCAGAGGATCTGGGTTCCAGCACCTACATAGCAGCTTACCACCATCTGGACTACCAGTTCCGGGAGATCTGATGCCTTCTTTTGGCCCCTACAAGCACATCATGCATGCGGCCCATAGATAAACATACACTCGAAATTCTCATGTGCGTAGAAAAAGAGTGTACATGGTACATATGTATATGTGTGCATTTGTATTTAGGTATGTGCCCATTTGTGTGTGTGTGTGTGTGTGTGTGTGTGTGTGTGTGTATGGGTTTATATATATGTAGGTGTGTATGTGGTGTATCTCTTTATGTGTATGTGTACATGTGTGTGCTTGCCTGCCTGAGTGTATGTGAGTATATGTGTGGCTATGTTTGTAATATAAATATATATGTGTATATATATATATATGTGTGTGTGTGTGTGTGTGTACATGTATGTATAGCTGTGTGTGTATAAATGTGCTTGTATATGTGTTTGTTTGGATGTATGTCTATGAATATGTGTGCATGTGTGTATGCATGTGTGTATGTATCTATTTGTAGGTGTGTGCATGTGTCTATGTATGAGCATGCGTGTGTACATGTGTGTTCATATATGTTTGTATGTGGGTGTGTTCTGTCAATTAAGAGAGGGAAATGTGAATGCTAAATTGTCACTGGAGATAATGGTGCCATTTTTGTTACTGCTAAGGATTCTAGGTCTGAAGAGGCAGAAGCAGTTGGAATCCCTGAGTCTCCAAATGTCCTCGTTTATCTGAGGCGCTGCATCTCAGAAGCAGAAAGGCAAATATATCCCCTCCCCTCCCTGTGCACCCCCAGCCCAGATGAGCTCACAGCAGGACGAAGTAGAGGGAGCTTCCTGGAGACACTTTTTATTAAATGTCTCCCCGTGCATTTGTGCCCTCCCCTCACAGAGAACAAGAGAAGCTGCCATGGCAGCCTGTGAGGTCTGTGATGGTGGGAAGGAGAGTCCGAGTCCCCAGTCTTTGTGCCTTCCAGACAGTGGGCTGAATCCCCATGAGACAGCACTTTCAAGGACTCGCCTGGTGGCAATTACTGTTTCACTGTAACAGGGTCCCGGCTCCTACCACATTGTAAAATAATAATTATAAGTCAGCAGCTCTGCATTGCTTGCTTTAACTCTCTCAAATGACCTGTAAAGCAAACAGTTGCCCCTGGGAAGTCAGGTCTCTGAAACAATCCTGTTCGCCACACCTGCTGAACAAGCTTCTCTTTACAAATGTCACTCGCTGTCACTCTAAACCCCAACCACCAGAAATGCTCTTTGCGGGACGCCTAGTTTTCCTTATAAAGGTTGAAGCTGCTCATTGGCCGATAACTTGGCTAATGTCTGTCAAAGAGTGCTTTAGGGCAGAAGCAACTGGTTCCAGGTTCAGTGACTGCGGGGAGAACTGGGCTGTATGTCGCCCGGAAACAAAACAGGACAGGAGAGCAGAGTTCTGCAAGGGGTCAGGAGAAGAGATCTCAGTTATACTGTCAGGTCTGGTCTCCAGAGTGGTATGCCTCAGGACAGGATTTCATGGAAGCAACTAAAGATGGGGGTTGGCTACCTGGAAGGAGCATACTTCCCAGCAAGAATTCATCTGTCCCTGACATGTGGCACAGAAACACTTTCCACTGCGTTTTCTCTGGGCAGTGTCCCTGAGTGGCACAAGAGCCCTTTCTAGACATATCAGATATGCTAGCATCCTCAAGAAATCCCACAGTGGATTCCCCCTCATATCTCTCTCTCTCTCTCTCTCTCTCTCTCTCTCTCTATATATATATATATATATATATATATATATATATATATATATTTCTCTCTCTTTCTCTGCTTCCTAATTATGGAGACAATGATACCAGCTGGCCCAGGCTCCTGCAGAGGTAGCAAACTGCACCCCTGGATATAGCCTGTCTCCCTAGCACTGTGAGATAAATATGCCAATGGGGGAAACACAGTATCACTGGGTATCATTGACAAAAAAAAAAAGAAAAGAAAAGAAGGATTAGAAACATTAAAAGAATTATCTTCAGATCTTGATAAGAAAAAGACTTGGATCTTCTGGGAGAACGGAGCGCATAAAAATACTTTTCTCTCACTAAAATCCTGTTTTTAAAAAAATGTGTAAACTGGGCATAGTGGCATATGCCTTTAAGTACAGCACTTGGGAGGCAGAAGCAGGTAGATCTTCATGAGTTCAAGGCAAGCAAAGTATTTAGTGAAAGAGTCCAGAGAGATGGTCTAGCAGTTAAAAGCAAGTTCTAGTCTTGCAGGGTACACAAATTCCATGTTAGGTGGTCCACCTGTAACCTACTCCCAGGTGATCTGATGCTCAGCAGGCACACACATACACACACACACACACACACACACACACACAATTAAAAATAAATTAGAATATTCAGTATGGAGAAATTATCCATTAACATTGGTCAAATTCTTCTACTTATGTCAAGTCATAAATGAATATTTGTCCTCCCAATTTTCCCCATTCACCTTTTCTTATCCCCTCCTCAAACCACTAACCACCAAGGCCAGTCTTCTTCTGTTTCCTTCCAGACTTCTGTGGGTACAGAGACAGACATGAGTCCCATCCTGCCTGTCCATGATAGCATCCCGCCTCTCCCACACAGGATAGTTCATGTATCTCTTGGTAATGTGTCTTTGAGATTCTTTATAACTGCACCAGTGGGTTCGGGATGGGCTTTGTATGGCCGGAGCTAGCTCGTGTAACTCCAGGTTGATAAGCATTGGACGCTTCTCTCTGTGCTGCAGGGGTGACAGGCAGCGGGCTGTGGGAAGATATCTGAAGAACTTCCAGGTTGATGGATACTGGGGAACTGCTCTCCAACAGCACTGCAGGGGCATGCCTGCAAGTTTCTTAGCACCCGCTGACTTGCACGCATGCTCACATCTTCCCACTTCCAGGTCCATCCATCCGCCAGAAGGACGGCATCCTGGCGAGGAAGAGAGGGCCTCTCGCACTGGCTGACGGATCATTCATTTCTCTGGGCACCAAGGCTCCACAGCCTTTGTCCTCCACCCCTTTGCTCTCTTTACTATTTCCCCCTTTAATTCTTTCCCTTGGTACTTTCTGGGAGCTGTGTATGATGATCAAGATTGTCACCTGGGTGAGATCTAGGAGGACCCAGGAGACGTGGGGTTATGTAGACTAGGCTAACTGAAGTAGGAAGACCCATCCTTACTGCAGGAGGTGTTAATGCGTGGAGAAAGAGATTCTAGCACCAGCTCGACCCCCTTCCTCTCCCTCTCCCTCTCCCTCTCCCTCTCCCTCTCTCTCTCTCTCTCTCTCTCTCTCTCTCTCTCTGCTTCCTAATTATGGAGACAATGATACCAGCTGCCTCAGACTCCTGCAGAGGTGACGAACTGCACCCCCCCCCAACCACACTCAATCTGTAAGCCACACTAGGTCTTTTCCTTCAACTGATTTTGTTAGGGTATTCCACCACGGCGGCAAGACACCAGGAAAACGTACCCACGTGCATCCCAGCCCCCAGCTTCTCCTTGGGTTTTTAGTTTTACTTTTTCTAGCCTATTCTGATCATTAGAACCTGTCGTGAACAGTTAGGAAGACCATCCCTGGTGTGTCTAAGTGGATTCTCATACGGTTGTTTGTCCAATGATTTTTGACTTAAATTAATCCATCTGGAATCGATCCTGGGCTACAGGATGATGTGTCAATCCATTTGTTTAGATGCCACCAGTCTCCCTAGCACAGTTCACTGTGTGATGCATGTAGATGCATCCCGTGCTTTGACTCTGTGTGGGACTCTCTTCTGCTTTACAGGATAAAAGCGAATCTTCCGCCTCCATAACTCTGCTTTAGCTACAGCAGCCTCATAAATGATACATCTGAATACCTGGCATGACAATTTTCAATTTATTTTGTCATATGACGTCTAGAATCCCCTTGCCTACTTGTAAACCATATTCGTGTATTTATTATAATGATATCATAAAGAGAATTGATCACTTAACAGTATGGGGGGGTTCCTTTTACCCCCTGAAAATATGATACATTGAATTTGAATTTTAAGAAATTTGTAAGCCTGAGGTTCTCAAGAATTCCACAAAACCATAAAAATAATAAATAATCAAAGTGCTCACCCACCTCTTCTTGCCTGACTGTGTTTTCCTAATCAAAGCTGCCGTGAACGCCAGCACAGGGAAGCTTATGTCAGGGGTGGGGGTGGGGAAATCATCTGGAATTTTGCTTGAAATTAAAAATATTACATTAAGCTTTATATTTTTATATTTTCCAGCTTAGTTTTTCAATTAACAAACATGCATTGCCAGCCATGGTAACACAAGCCTTTCCCAGCACTTAGAATGCAGAGACAGGAAGATCTCTGTGGGTTTAAACCTAGCCTGATCTACACAGTGAACTCCAGATCCCCTGGGATTACATAGAGATACCCTGTCCCAAAACCCCTCTAAATAGGGACTGGAGAAATGGCTCATCAGTTAAAACACAGGCAACTCTTGCAGAGCTCACAGTTTCAGTAGAAGATGTAGATTTGATTCCCAGTTCCCATGTAGCTTCTTACAACTGCCTGTAACTCTAGTCTAGGGGATCTGATGCCCTCTTCTGGACTTCTCTGGTACCACACACACATGGCACATATGCATATATGCAGGCAAACACTCATACAGATAAAAATGAACCTTTAAAAGACTCAAGAAGTTATACTCCAGAGAACCAAATAACCCTATTAAAGGGGTACAGAGTTAAAGAGAGAATTTTCAACTGAGGAATACTGAATGGCTGAGAAGTACCTAAAGAAATGTTCAACATCCTTAGTCATCAGGGAAATGCAAACCAAAACAACCCTGAGATTCCACCTCACACCAGTCAGAATGGCAAAGATCAAAAACTCAGGTGAGAGCAGATGCTGGCGAGGATGTGGAGAAAGAGGAACACTCCTCCATTGTTAGTGGAATTACAAGCTGGTACAACCCCTCTGGAAATCAGTCTGACAGTTCCTCAGAAAATCAGACATAGTACTACCTGAGGACCCAGCTATACCACTCCTGGGTATATATCCAGAAGATGCTCCAACATATAACAAGGACACATGCTCTACTCTGTTCATAGCAACTTTATTTATAATAGCCAGAAGCTGGAAAGAACCCAGATGTCCTTCAACAGAGGAATGGATACATTTACACAATGGAGTACTACTCAGCTATTAAAACAAATGACTTCATGAAATTCTTAGGCAAATGGATGGAATTAGAAAATATCACTCTGAGTGAGATAACCCAATCACAAAAGAACACACGTGGTATGCACTCACTGATAAGTGTATATTAGCCTAAAAGCTCTGAATACCCAAGATACAATTCACAGACCACATGAAGCTCAAGAAGAAGGA
Organism: Tokudaia tokunoshimensis; assembly: GCA_036184795.1. NCBI lineage: Eukaryota > Metazoa > Chordata > Mammalia > Rodentia > Muridae > Tokudaia > Tokudaia tokunoshimensis. Next base: position 84,952,075 of record BTHU01000006.1, read on the forward strand.
AGACCAAAGTGTGGATGCTTCGGTCCTTAGAAGGGGGAACAAAATACTCATGGGGGGAATTATGGAGACAAAGTGTGGAGCAGAGACTGAAGGAAAGGCCATCCAAAGACTTCCCTACCTAATGATCCATCCCTAATTATATATATGTGGAAACATGCAGACACCAAACCCAGACACTTTGTGGATGCCAAGAAGTGCTTGCTGATAAAACAGTCTCCTGAGAGGCTCTGTCAGAGCCTGGCAAATACAGAGGTGGATGCTCTCAGCCAACTATTGGACTGAGCACAGGGTCCTCAATGGAGGAGTTAGAGAAAGGATTGAAGGAGCTGAAGGGGTTTGCAGCCCCATAGGAGGAACAGCAATATGAACCAACCAGACCCCTCCCCCAGAGCTCCCAGGGACTAAACCACCAACCAAAGAGCACACATGGAGGGACCCGTGGCTCCAGCTGCATATGTAGCAGAGGATGGCCTCATAGGGCATCAATGAGAAGAGAGGCCCTTGGTCCTGGGAAGGCTCAATGCCCCAGTGTAGGGTAATGCTAGGGCGGGCAGTCAGGAGTGGGTGGGTGGGTGGGGGAGCACCCTCCTAGAAGCAGGGGAGGGATGATGGGATAGGGGGATTTCCGGAGGGGAAACCGGGAAAGGGGATAACATTTGAAATGAAAATAAATAAAATATCCGATAAAATAAACAATAATAATAATAATAATACAAAAATTAAGTAAATAAATGAAGTTTCTCATCCCTGAGAGAGGGGGGATTTCTCATCCCAGCACCTGATGTCTTCCTCTAAGTCTCTATGTGAATTCTTATGTGATGTCCTCTCTTTGTTTTGAGAGTTCAAACCTTCTAACTTCAGTATAAAGCTTTGTCAAAGGGGAGGAGGACAAATGCTGAGAGTTCACGGTCCACAACCAGCTGCCTCCTCAGTACATGGAAGCTCTGGGTATGTGTCCTTCCTCCTGGACAAGCAACTCTCACCATGGGGGAAGAAGAGCTGACCGTCCGCTCCCCACAATGAGGAACTTCCATTCTGGGACTGAGTGTGGACAATCCAGAGCACAGGGCTTGCCTTAAGGGACTGTGGCTGCTCTGACAGAGGCCCCTGGGGCTGTGCCTTACAGATCACGCTTCCTGCTTCGTGGTTGTTTTTTTTTGTTTGTTTTTTTTTTCTTTCTGTGTAATTACAGTTTAAAACCTGAGTTATGCTTGAAGTGGGAGAAAGATGGGAATCTGAAACTCACTGGTCAATGTGCCCTCTGCTCCCCTGTAATTCACTTTGCGTGACGTTATCGTGTGCCCAATCAACCACAGGATGGATAAAAATCTATCTATTGAGTCAGTGTTATCATTGGCTTTAATATACAGAAAGTAATGTCTGCTTCTAGAAAAAAAATGTGTGGAATTTGATGCCTCCAGAAGTCTCCAGAAGCGCTCTGCTCCCCACACCCCTTCCCACATCATCCTCTCCCTCCTGAACTTCTCCCTCCTTCCTGCTTCCCATGCTCCATGCTCAGAGGAAGGTGCAAGAATACCCTGCCTTGAAAGCGTTTCATTCTGACGACAGAGAAGCCACTGTGTCACAGCCTGGAACCAAGAGGGATCGTAAGCCAGCCACCCTCCTCCGCCACCTGTATCCTGTGCCATCAAAACCACCCAGAAACCAAACCTGGGACCCAACCCCAAAGTGTGGATCACTTCAAAGTGTTACCAGGCTAATTGTCAGTGCCGATGATGTTGAAGAACAAATGTTCAATTAAGCATCTTCTGTGCTTACCCAGGCCGTCTCTGCTTCTGATTTCTCCACTACACCCGCTCGTTAATCTGTAGGGTGATTATTGCTTTGTTTTGAGAGGTACTTCTCTTCCTCACTACTGTCAAGGTCCAAGCTTCTGGTGATCATTATTTTCTAAATTAAAGTTGATCTGAAGAGGCTTATTATGGATGAAGGGTCAATTCGCTATGCAGGTTATTTTGACATCTTTTCGTGTATTTTTCTAATGAGGGAATGACAGTGTTTGGGCATTTGTACCAGCATGATTAACACCTGTGAGTATGCATGCTTTTTCATTACCTGGCAGGGTGCCCCTCCCCCCAGTGAGCACCAACCCCTCATCGGCTTTTGTCATGGATGCTGTGATGATTCCATAAAGATTTGTCCCTTGTTCCCTTTAGAAAAGTGTGATGGTTTGTATTTGCTCTGCCCAGGGACTGGCACTATTAGGAGGTGTGACCTTGTTGGAGTAGGTGTGTCACTGTGGGCATGGGCTTTAAGACCCTCATCCTAGCTGCCTGGAAACCAGTCTTCCACTAGCAGCCTTCAGATGAAGATGTAGAACTCTCAGCTCCTCCTGCACCATGCCTGCCTGGATGCTGCCAGATTCCTGCCTTAATGATGGACTGAACCTCTGAACCTGTAAGCCAGCCCCAATTAAGTGTTGTCTTTATAAGAAGAGTTCTTGGTCATGGCGTCTATGCACAGCAAGTGTTATAAGAAGAGTTTTTGGTCATGGTATCTGTGCACAGCAGTGACAGAAGTTGGTACCAAAGAGTAGGGTATTGCTGTAAAAGGCCTGACCATGTTTTTGTTTGGGAGAATGTGATTAGTTGTTGCCTTGTCGGAAGAGTCTTCCTGAGGCTATGGTGAAGAAAGTCAGATTAATTGCATTGGCAAAGGAAGTCTCAGAAACACCCATCGTAGACTTTGTTCTCTGGTTAGGTCTCATGAATAGCATTTTAAACAAGCATAGCGAGCTGAAAAAGAAAAAAAATATATAAAAAAAATATGTGGTTCTAGTATTAAAGGCACACCAGGAAGTGAAATGAAGCTGAATTTCTGTGTTCTAGGAGATGGCAGATTAAGGGAGTGGGACTTTGTGACAAGATCCTACCCAACTAAATTTAGATCCTGGCATGGTGGTACACACCTTTAATCCCAGGAGATAAGCCAAACAGATCTCTGGGTTCAAGTCCAGCCTGGGACAGAGCAAGTTCTAGATGGAAAAAATACTTGAGTCCAGCCACGGTATTATACACCTTTAATCGTAGGAGTCAGGCATATCTGAGTTCAAGGTCAATCTACAGGGCAAGATTCAGGACAGCCAGGTTTAGGCAGTGAAGGAGTTGGAAAACAGAAAACTAGAAACAATGTAATAGAACAAAGGGGCCATGTTCCAGCTCCTACAAGCAGCATAATTCAGCAGACTACTGGGACAATTGATGATGGTTAGCTGGAGCTAAGAAATTAACGGTGATTAAGAATCACTGAGGTGAAATCTTCTGGGAAGTGTTTCCTGAGAGCACAAAGAAGCTGTGTTCCAGAGATAGCCAAGGTTGTACCTTGTGCTGTAGCTGGTACTTGGTATTGTGTAAGAGTCGTGTAGGTGGTACAGGTTTTGAAGGCATGAAGGGGTCATGAAGAACAGTTGAGACTTGTTACTGTGAGAGGCCATGGAAGGCCATTGGTGAAGGTGCAGTCTCAGTTGTAGTTTACAGTTCAGGACTGAAGGAGTCATGCAAAGGATTTGAGGCCTGTCAGACACCGTGAAGAGAGCCTATGAGAGGCTATTGGTGAAGCCTAGTTGCAGAGGAAGACCCCGGTGTATTGGAGGTGCCAGTACCATAGGACAATAACCAATCAAGCTGAGCTTAGAGTGCTACAGAGGACAGAGCTGGTGAAGTGACGCCTACCTTTTGGAGGAGCCTAGGTCATGTGTGGATCCCAGACATTCAAGCAAGAAGCTGTAACAATGAGGTTGCCTTGGAGACCCCAAGATTTTCAAGATGCCAGAGCCATGGGATATGTGCTGAGGAGAGCTGCTAACAGGGAGTGGAACCAGCCCAGGAAAAGAAGCCTGTTGCAGTCAACAAAGATGAAATAGGAGTTGGAAGAACACTTTGACATCAGTCATGGAGATGCAGAGTTTGGAGTTTACCCAGCTGGTTTCCTGTCTTGCTTTGGGAATTACAGTTAAGTGATTGGATGAATCTCAGAAGAGACTTTAAACTTTGGACTTTAACATTGTTGAGACTGCTGTAGACTACAGGAACTTTAGAGTTGGACTAAATGTACTTTTTATTATACTATGTTTAGATATGGCCCCCATAGACTCATTTTGGACAAGCCTAGGGGGGCCAGGGAGAGGAATGTGATGATTTGTATATGCTCTGCCCAGGGAGTGACATGATTAGAAGGGGTGGCCTTGTTGGAATGGGAGTGTTACTGTGGGTGTGGACCACAAGACCCTCATTCTAGCTGACTGGAAGCCTAAGAGCTTTCAAATGAAGATGTAGATCTCTCAACTCCTCCTGCACCAGGCCTACCTGGATGATGCCATGCTCCCACCTTGATGATAATGGACTGAATCTCTGAACCTGTAAGCCAGCCCCAATTAAATATTGTCTTTATAAGAAGAGTTCTTGGCTATGGTACCTGCGCAGCAATGAAAACCCTAACCAAGACAAAAAGTGATTTTAAATTTTCTTCCCTTTGTCTTAAATCATAAAACTTCGTGTAAAGAGTAGTTTCATATGGATACACTGTTTTTGCCTGTGTGTGTGACATATGCGTACATGTGTTCGCACGTACATAGACGCACATGCACAAGTGTGGAAACCAGAAGTCAACACCGGGTGTTTCTAAAACGTTTCTCTTCTTACAGAGCAGGGTCAGCCTCCAGATGAACCCAGAGCTGGCAGATTCCAGTCTGGATAGAGAGCTTGATCCTGGGATCCCCTCCCTTGGCCTTCTGAGTCCTGGGATTGGATTTGAGTGGCTATATGGGGTTGGGGATTCGAACCCTGGTCTCCACTCTTATGTGCTAACAGCTTTTTTTCACTGAGCTGCCTCTGCAGCCTCGAGTCCATTGCTTTTCTATTCCTTAGCACAAAGCCTAACATGACCCCGGCATGGCTTCCTTCCCACCCCCTTCTTTCCCAGAATCCTCTCTGACGCCTACAAACTGCTATTCAGTTCAACTCCCAACCTCAAAGATGAGAAACCCAGAACCCAGGCAAGCTAATAATGATGTGGCTGGCTTGTCCTCGGATGGTTTTTCCTTTCTTTCCTTTATGTTTTCTAGGGGATAGGTTTTCAGTGTTTTGTGTTTTTACTGAATGGCTTACTGGATGTACTCAGAACAACCAATCAGCACCCTGCAGCTGGCTAGCGTGGAAGGCAAGTGAGAGGCCAGCCCCACGTGAGTACCTTCAAGCCTCCTGGTGCTCCGTGGACATCATCTCCTTCCATCCTTCCAGGGAGGCAACTTATTTTTGTTTTAAAGATTGAGTTCATAGACAGTGTGGGACTTGTCACCAGCTATGCAGTTTGGAAGCAGCAAGGAGGGATTAGAGTTATGGGCTTTGATCCCTAGAAGCACCAGCTGGCTTCAAAGCTCTTCCCGGTCTATCCCAAGAGAGCCACACGCCAGCCAGCAAAGAAGGTTAAAAACGCAAGAAGACATTAATATTGACTCTCCTGCTGTGGCCAGAGAATTAAAGTGCTCCAGAAATCTGTGCATAGAGTACATCACTAGGACCTCTCCTAGAGGAGGTGGCCATGTTGCGTATGCACGCTCCTTGGACAAAAGAATCCCTTTCAGTTGGTTTTCTTTCTGTTGGTCTATTCATTTATTCATCATCCTTTTTTATTTCTGAGACAGAGTCTCATATAGCCCAAGCTAGCCTCAGGTTTGCTATGTAGCCGTAGGCAACCTTAAACTCTGGGTAATTCCTGTCCCTGCTTCCTGAGCTCCGGGGTTATCGGGGAACAGGACCACTCTTGGTTTTACTGTCATGTGAACCCAGGGCTTCGTGTATGCTAGGTGAATACTCTTCCAACTGAGCTATGCCCTCAGCGACCAGGCCGTTTCTATGCTATCAACACAAAGCAGCCACCTTCCCAGGTGTCTCCTGGACTTGCGCTAAGCCCATTGCGGTTTTCCATTCTTCCCCTTCCCTTTAGATGGTGGCCCAGGCTGCTATGTCCTTAAATGTATGTGACAGTACCGATGCTCAGGGAAGAGGTTAGTTAGAATCCTATTCACAGTTTTTATAATTGCCACTTCAGTTAAACTAGTAAAACACAAAACTGCTTAGGGGCTCCTGTAAATGCCTAATGAGTGGTAGATCATCTTCTAAATACATATTTATCATACAAGCCACAGCAATCTCCATTAAAGTAACAACTGGGAAGGGCTTGCAACCTGACGGTTTCCCATTTTGCTCTGTTTTGAACTACTATCAAATTGTTCTGTTACGGTGTGGGGTGGTTTGAATAGGAATGACCCCCACAGGGCTGGAGAGATGACTCAGTGGTTAAGGGCACTGACTGCTCTTCCAGAGGTCCTGAGTTCAAATCCCAGCAACCATATGGTGGCTCCCAGCCATCTGTAATGGGATCCGATGCCCTCTTCTGGTGTGTCTGAAGACAACTACAGTGCACACATATAAATAAAAGTAAATAAATCTTTAAAAAAAAAAGAATGACCCCCACAGATGTATGTGTTTGAATGCTTAGCTCACAGGGAATGGCACTATGAGGAGGTGTGGCCTTATTGGAGTAGGTGTGGCCTAGTTAGAGGAAGTGTGTCACTGTGGAGGTGGGCTTTGAGGTCTCCTATGCTCAAGCTAGACCCAGTATGAGAAATGGTCTCCTTCTGCTGCCTTTGGATCAAGATGTAGAACTCTCAGCTCCTTTCCCGGCACCATGTTTGTCTGCACACTACCGTGCTTGCAGCCATGATGATAATGGACTAAACCTCCGAAACTCTAAGCCAGCCCCAACTAAATGTTTTCCTTTATAAGAGTTGTGTGGTCATAGGCTTTCTTTGCAGCAATAAAATCCTAACTAAGACATAGTTTTGTTTAACATGAAAAATTAACATTGCTGTACATGAAACAAAGTTTGATTTTTAAAGTGATATAGCAAAAATATAATGGGAAAGTATAAGTGGGAAAACTCTAAAATACCACGCCATTTTCTTACATGTGCCAAATATAATTTTCTTTTAAAAAAATTCTATTTTATACAGCAAAAGAAAAATCTCTCCTCAAAGAAGGGGTGACAGGATACGGCAGACAAGGTCTCGCGTTCTCCAGCCCTGCCGTAAAATCAGATTTTATAATCAGTTACACTGTTAGTGGGCTACGGCTGATTACTGTAAATTATAACACAAGTGTGTAGAAATCACAAGCCAAGCAGTCATGAATTTATAAAACTTTGACTTTATTTATTTATTGAGACTGAGTGTTACTATGTAGCCTTGGCTGGTCTGGAACTCACTATGTAGAACAGGCCTGTCTCAAACTCACAGAGACTTGTCTGCTTCTCAAGTGGCGGGATGAAAGGTGGGTACCACTTTGCCCTGCCTCATTCCTTCTTCTGGACATCACTGTGGACTGACGGCACCATGAACTGACATCACCATGGACTGACGTCACCACAAGCTGACATCACCATGGACTGACAGACATCACCATGAACTGACGTCACCGTGGACTGACGTCACCATGGACTGACATCACCATGAACTGACGTCACCGTGGACTGACGTCTGGATAGAACTTTAACATATTTACCTGCTATCATCACACAGACACTCAGCACTGCTTCTCCTGAAATATCTATTTTATTTTCCAGGGCTATCACGAGATGACCATTTTTAAAATGTGTTCTTCGACAGTTTCAAACATGTACGTGATGGGATTCCGTCACACTCACACCCCACCCTCGTTTATCCTTCTCTGTCTCCCCTGCAGCGCTTAGAATGAGAAGTGTTTACCACAGTCTCAGGCATTTGCACACTAGGACCCCAGTTAGTGGTGCTTTGGGGTAAGTTTAAGAGGTGAAGAGTTTCCAGAGGGAAGCCATGATCAGGACACCACTTAGAGACTGAAAGCTTTAAGCCATTTCCAGCTCGTCCCCTCTGCTCCCCACTTACCACCAAAGATGTGAGCTCCAAACTTCCTGCTCCCAACACTACCATGCCTGCTAAGCCTCCCCTCCACATCTCCTCCACATCCCTCCACATCCCCTCCACATCCCCTCCACATCCCCTCCATATCTCCTCCACATCTCCTCCACATCCCCTCCACATCTCCTCCACATCTCCTCCACATCCCCTCCACATCCCCTCCACATCCCCTCCACATCCCCTTCATATCCCCTCCACATCCCTCCACATCTCCTCCACATCCCCTCCACATCCCCTCCACATCTCCCCTCTGGCATCATAATCCAAGATAAACTCTTCCTTCTATAAGATACCTTGGTGATAGCATTTTATCACAGAAACAAAAAGCAACTAATACATACCTCCAACCCCTCCCCCCAAAACACACACACACACACACACACACACACACACACCCATATCCACCACAGTATCATGCCTTTCTGTTTTTATTGTGTTCTTGTTTTCTGACCCACTGGGATTCGGTGCTCATTAGAGTATGGTGCAGAGATTCCCACAGGAGCATGGGTAGCTCACCCAAGGAGACATCCCTGAAAACAAGGACGCCTCTCAGCATCTCTAGACTCAGTTGGCTTCTATCACTTGTATCTCGAATCTTCTCTCCCTGTCTCCCTCCGTGTTCTCTGAGCCATGGGGGGGGGGGGGCGTAGTAGAAATGTCCTATTAAGGCTGAGCACAGTGATGATCTTTTGTTCTTCAGGATCCTAACCAGCCGTGAATCTCTGCATCAACCACCGCTCTGTATCTGACGTCTCAAGCACTTAAAATGTACACATGGAGATACGTACAGACACATACAGACACACACAAATACACACAGACAGAACCCCTCCACCAACACACACACACACACACACACACACGAAACAGACTAAGAAAGAAGGATGTAAAGAAAGATAAAAGAAAATGAACTCGAATTCAACTACAGACTCCCAAGCACAAAGAAAGAAAATGAGCTATTAGTCTGAAACCACCATGTTCCAGAAGGCAGGGTAAAGGTGACAAGAGAGAAGGCTTGATGTCCCCAGAGGCACAGACTGAACAGCCCATGTCCTAAGTCCAGGTGAAATCCAGGTGCCGCCTGTGCCTGTCCAGAACCTGGTGACCGGCCCTCTGGAGTGCCCACAGCTTGCCTCCATTGCTCCCGTAGTGTGAGAACAGGCACAAGGGGCTTTAGTCCAATGCTAGTTGCCCCTCAGCAAGGCTGGCTGTGCCCCAAGGGTGTCCTGATCAATCCCCTTACAACAACCAGGCAGAAATAAGTATCCCCTCTCATCATCCCTCACTTTACCTATGAGGAAACCGAGGCTCAAGACCCCTCCTTAGGGAACAGGAGGGAGGACTGAGGAGTGTGTTTAACTCCTGTAAAGCATTGGCTTTACAAAACAGAAGTTGATTCTATATCAGCGATAGCGAGAGAAAAATATGTCCAGTCTTGGAGTTATGTGGAAGCAGCCGAGGACAGGGGCTTTCCCAATACTCTCAGGGTCCGCCTCTTACCCTGATACCAGCTGTAGCCTAGGCCAGTTACCTCCTCAAACCTCGAGTTTACCATCTGGTAGATAAGGATGGTGTTGGCACCCACCCCCGTACACTCAAGCGAAGAGAAATGCTGTTGCCAAACTACTGAGGAATTGCACCAGTTCTAATATGTTCTGCTGTTAAAAAAAAAAGAAAAGAAATCTGTCTGCAAAACCTCAAACATGGCAGATGGGCAGCGCAGGGCTCTATAATCACCCCTGCAGGAAAACTGACGATGTCTACCTACAGCCAATCATATTCCAAAGCAACTCAATGGGGATGTGATTGGTGGAAATTTCAAGTCAGTTCTTAGGGAAAGAAATAACATTTTTTTTTAGCACGCTCTCTATAAAATCTTGAGTACCTGTGGGGGGCAAGTGTGTCAGTTGGGGTGTGGTGTGCAAGCATGCAACTGTGCGTGTGTAAGCATGAGCCTGTGTACATGTGCGTGTGGAAGCCAGAGCATGATGATGACCTCAGGCACTTATCTACCTTGTTTGTTGAGACAGGGTCTCTCAGTGGTCTGGAATGAGCCAAGTAAGCCAGGATAGCAGGCCTCCCTGCCCTGGTGTTTTGCTCGCCTCTAGCACAGGAATTACAAATTCAAAAAATTTAGGAATATTTTTATGACTACCATTTTATCTGTATAATTTTTCCATGAAATACTCAATCTTAACACATTTTTTATATATTTCTTCAATTTTATCAGAGATATTTTCCATGTAAATCTTCAATTTTATCAGAAAATGTTTATAATTTCACTTTCAATCAACTTAGAAATATTTTTATGCCTACCATTTTATCTGTATAATTTTCCATAATAATCTTCAATTTTAATGTTTTTCCATATGCTTTTTTCAATTTTATCAGAAATATTTTCCATGTAAATCTTCAATTTTATCAGAAAATGTTTATAATTCTACTTTCAATCAACTTAGGAATATTTTAATTCCTACCAATTTATCTGTATAAATTTCTTTAATATTTCAGGGATATTTTCCATGTAAATCTTCAATTTTATCAGAAAATGTTTTTACTTCTACTTTCAACCAATTTAGGAATATTTTTATCCCTACCATCTTATCTGTATAATTTTTCATGAAATAGTCAGTTTTAATGTGTTTTTCTATATATTTCTTGAGTTTTATCAGAAATATTTTCCTTATAGATTTTCAATTTTATCAGAAAATGTTTATAATTCTACTTTCAATCAACTTAGGAATATTTTTATGCCTACCATTTTATCTGTATAATTTTTCCATAAAATAGTCAATCTTAACGTGTTTACTATATATTTCTTCAATTTTATCAGAGATATTTTCCATGTATATTTACACACTGGAATACTACTCAGCAATTAAAAACAATGAATTCATGAAATTCTTAGGTAAATGGGGAACAGGGGGAGGGAAGAGGGCTTATGGGACTTTCGGGGAGGGGGGAAACTGGGAAAGGGGAAATCATTTGGAATGTAAACAAAGAATATAAGAAAATAAAAATAAAAATAAAAACAAAAAACAAAACAAAACAAAACAAAAAAACCAAATATTTCCCAGAATGTCTGGCTTTTCTATGTGGGTCCTGGGAGTTGGACTTAGGTCTTTGTGCTTGTTTGGCAAGCACTTGACTAAATGAACCATCATACCAGTCCCTGAAGATATATTTTCTTTAATCAAAATTTTTCCTTTTGTTTCTCTCTATGTCTCTGTGCATGTGTACATGTGTGTGCATGCGTGCGTGCATACATGTGCTCAAGTAGGCAGGCACACATGCGTGTGTGTGTGTATGTGTGTGTGCATGTGGTGTGTGTGTGTGTACGTGTGTGTACATGTGTGTGCGTGCGTGCGTGCATACATGTGCTCAAGCAGACATGCACACATGTGTGTGTGTTTGCATGTTTGTGTGTGTGCATGTGGTGTGTGTGTGTGTGTACACGTGTGTGTACATGTACTGAGACACTCAACTGTGTGATCACAGGGTCCAGAAAAGCATATCAGATTACTTGGAACTAGAGTTACAGGACTTTACAGGATGCCTGGCTTGGTACATGAGAGCTGAGATTAGACCTCACTTCTGTATTCATGACTGATGAGCCAATTTTCCAGATGCTCTCCCAGGATCTTTGAACGCGGTCAGTCAAATATCAATGAAGGTCAAACCGCAGCCGCCCTCTCAGCTCCCAGCTGTTGGACCACTTTAGTGTCCCCTGAGTTACTGTCTCCTCAGCTCCTGCAATGTGTCACGTGACTATGCTTATGCGGTTGGGTTATGAAGATCCGAATTCGGAGACATCCTGTATAAAGTGAGCAGAGCCTAATACCAACCTGAAATCAAGCTTGTAGGCTAGAGAGAGCAAGTATTCGTGACTCAAGAATCATCCTCCTGCATAATTCTTTCATAGGGCCTCAGCAAGGGCTGCCCGTCTGCACTGTCCTCACAGCACATGTGGGCTCGAAGCCAATGTGTGGTGCTTCCCACAAAGCTCTGTGTGAGGCTTTGATGAAGTCTGTCAGGTCGTCTGAAGTTCTCCACACCTAAACTAATTTCCCTTAAGTCCTTGGCAACTCCCACGGGGCTCTTTATGTTTTATTGTTTGTTTTCTGAAAGACATTTTAAGGGTGTGTAGAGAGCTGGTTTCGCATCAGACCAGGAAGTGAAATCAAAGGTTATGTCAGCTCTGCAGATGGTACCTCCACTTCCAGAGCAAAGCAGCATTTTAGAAATACTAAAATGCAAATTCAAAGCAGTAGCAAGTACATTGTAGCAGAACCTTTACATGGTGGACAGTGACCCAGGGCAATTGTATTTGTCTAAAAGTTCAAAGACCTGAAAAAAACCTATGTGATATGGAGCTATTTTTTTTCCTCTTTAATATCCTTGAAAGATTATGTAACACAGGCTTTTGACTAAAAGATACTAACTACCAGCCTTTCAAAGTTGCTACTGTTTTATAATCAGATTTTTTAGTTCACAAATAACATGTTCTACTTCTCATTTACCCTTTTAGCTCAAGTGAAAAGCAGTGATGTCCTCTATACCCTCACAAAAACACAGACTTATAGATTTCATTGTTTAAAATACAGATATTTTACATCAGATTTTTGTTTGACTCAAGTTCCTTAAAAGATTGACTCTGATGGCACTCAAAAATTACTTACTGTAGAGTAGGTGGTTAAAAATAAGCAAGAATTAGTCACACATATGTGTATATGTGTGTGTGTATATACATATATGCATATCTATATATGTATATACATTTATGTATATACGGCTATATGCATGTGTGTATATATATGCACATGTATATATACAGGTAAGTGTAGCTCTCACCCTCATCTGCTTCCCGCCCTACCCCAGGAGACATCAGTTCCCACAGAAATCCACCACTTGCTGAAATGCAAAGACCAAGCGACTGTGTCATTTATAGTCCTAACAGGTATATTTACAACACACCCCTACTGCACCCAAGGCTCGGAGAACACTATAGAAGAAGCAAAAGATTGTAAGACCCAAAGGACTAAGGCACCAGCTTAGTGAAAGAGTGTCCTCTAGACAAGATAGGGAAGCTGTACCATGAAATCTCAATGATGTGGCTGCCTAACCAAGACCTGCCTAAAGCTCACACAGCTGAGATGACAGTGGGGATGCAGGAAATTTCACAAGGTCCCACCCCCTAGATGAAGAGCCTCAAGCAATCAGTGGCTAGAAAGGGATGGAGAATCAATTTTCTCCAGTGACAAGACCTTTGATATGTTATCTAAACCCAGGTGGTCAGACCTAAACACATCTACATAACTGCTAAAGATCTGTGTGTGTGTGTGTGTGTGTGTGTGTGTGTGTGTGTGTGTGTGTGTGTGAACATAATTATAGAAGATATCATAAATCTGAGAGAAAGTGGAGAAGTTGGAAAGGTGGAATGGGAGGCAGGGGGTAGAATGAACAGGTTGGAAATTATATTATTCAAGTATGAGATTCTCAAAAAGAAAGAGAAGAAAAGCATGAAACACAGACTATTGCACTGAGATACTGTACATACCAAAGCCCCTTCAAAAGCATACCTAATCCAGTGGTCTTCAGCACTTTACAAGGCTGCGTAACCATCATCGCTAGACGGAAACTCAGTACTCCTATGGTTATTGCCTGATGTGGTGGTTTGAAGATCAATGGCCCCCTCAGGCTCCTCCTATATTTGAATGCTTGGTCCCTGGTGGGCAGAACTGTTTGGGAAGGATTGGGAGGCGTGTGACTGGAGGCAGATTTGAGGTTTCAATCACCCACATCACTTCCAGTGAGCTCTTTCTCCCCCATGCCGGTAGATAAGCTCTCAGTATTGCTTCCCCGCCATGCCTGCCTGCCTGCCTACTGCCGCCATGTTTCCCACTAGGATGGTCATGGACACTAATCCTTTGAAACTCTGAGTCCTAGACAAATGCTCCTGCAGGGCTGCATAACTCTTCAGCTCCTTGGGTCCTCTTTCTAGCTGCTCCATTGGGGACCCTATTCTCATTCTATTGGCTGACTATGAGCCATGGGTGTTTTGATCCACTTTCCAATAAGGATCAAAGTATCCACACTTTGGTCTTCCTTCTTCTTGAGCTTCATGTGGTCTGTGAGTTGTATCTTGGGTATTCCAAAAAAAAAAGTGACAAATAGGCACAATGCTCCACAAAGAAGGAGCCAGACTTTTGAATCTTAAAGGATGCTAAAGTAAAAGGGTTGTGGAATCTTCCTCTACAGTTGAGGAAAGCTGCTGAGACCAGGTGCTTAGCAGGGGAATCCCTGCAGAGTTCCTGAGAGGCCATTGCTTAAATCTGTGTAAGTGAAAGAATTGCATTGGAGACCCCAGGATGTTGGAGGTGCCAGAGCCTGGGCATATCTGCCAGGGAGAGCTGTACACAGGGAGTGTAAGTAGCCCAAGAAACAGAACTGTGTTGTAGTCAGCAAAATTAGAAGGAGGAGGAGGGCTGAGGAAACATCTAAGCCTGTTGACATGAGACATGGAGCTACAGACTTTGGAGTTTGCCCTGCAGTTATTAATCTTGCGTTGGTCCAGAATTTCCTCACTCTTCTCTCTTTCCTCCCTTTTGGAATGATAATGTATATTTTGTGCCCTTGTATTCATATCTTGTTTAAAGTATGGCATTTGCTTTTTGATTTACAGGGTGTGATGGCTATTCTTGCTGGTCAACTTGACACCCGGAATTAATAAAAGCTCAAATGACCGGACATACTTGTGATGGATTTTTTTCTTAATTAAATCATTTGAAGTGGGACCAACCACTGATAATTTAGATCTTTAAGGTAGGAAAATCCACCTGGGCCACAGATTCTTCTTGCAATCTATATAAAGAACATGGAAGAAGGAAGTTCTCTCTTCTCTCCCTCTCTCCTCTTTTTCTCCCCTCTCCTCTCTTCCTTCTCCCCCCACTCTCTCCCTGCTTCCTCCCTCTCTCTCACTAGCAAGTCCATTCCTTCACTGGCATTAGAGTCTACTTCTTCAGGTTTCCACCATATACCAAACCCCAGCTGAAACATCCAGGTTTGTAGACTGAACAACTACTGGATTCTTGGACCTTCCATTCATAGGCAGCCATTGTTGGATTAGCTGGACCTGTAAGCTATTCTAATAAATACTCTTCATATATACATATATACACACACACACACATATATATATATATATATATATATATATACAATGTGCATATAATATATATTCATTCTGTAAGTTTGCACCTCTAAAAAAATAAAACAAACCCTGACTAATACATAGGATGTTACAATTAAGAGATTACCTTGAGTCTCAGAAGAGACTTAAATTTTAAGCTGTAATGAGACTGAAAAACCATGGGAACTTTTGGACTGAATACATTTTGCATTATGACATGAGCACAATCCTATGACGATCAGGGAGAAGAATGTGGTGGGTCAAATGACAATGGCCCATCATATTCTCATGTATTTGAATGTGTAATTTCTAGCTGGTGGAACTGTTTGGGAAGGATGAGGAGATGTGTCCCTAGGTGTTCAAACTCACAAAACATCCCAAGTGAGTTTTCCTGCTGAGGATAGACATGTGAGCTCTCAGCTACTGCTCCTGCACCATACCTGCCAGCTGTCATGCTTTCTACCATGATGATCATGGACTTGCCCTCTGAAATTGAAACTGTAAACCCCAATAAACTCTTTGTTCTAAACATTGACTTGGTCATTGTGTCTTCACAGTAGTAGAAAAATAAATGAACCTGTGATTCCCTAGCCCCAGCAACTGCAAGCCCTACTTTCTTATCTCAGTGATTGTGCATATTGTACATACTTCAATTTAAAAACGAACAACACAATTTTTGTTGCCTGGGTCCAGAACCTTTCATTTGTGATGGGTTGTCCAGCTTCATCCATGTTAGTGTGCACCGGTCTTGTATATTTTGAATTTAGTGTGTGGATATGGTGTGTTCTGTCTGTATATGGGCTGATGGACCCTTGAGTTATTTCCAACTTTTGGGTGATTAATGATGCTATTAGAAACACCCAGATATGAATCCTTGTGATTTATGCGAATTTATAGCATTAGAATTACCAAGCCATCCTCCTCTCTCAGTTTAACTTCTTGGGGAATTACAAACTGCTTCTGTTGCTATGCTTTGGTTGTCTCCACCACAGGGTCATGTATCAAATGCTCAGTCTCCGCTTCAGGAGGTGAAACCTAGCTAGAGCAAGGCAGGGTGGGGAGGCCTGTGACCATACAATTGAAGGTTATAACTGACCTTCAGAATGCTTTCCAAGTCTCAGCTCTTGTTCACCATGAAGAAAGCATCCCCTTTCTCTACATGATGCTCCTCACAAAATGTCTAGAGATGTGGAGCCAAGTCACTGGCTAAGCTCTCTGAACTCGTGAGCCAGAATAAGAATTCTTCTACTAGGCAGCTTCTCTCAAGTGTTCCGTTCAGGCAGTACAAAGCTGACTAAACTCTTACCCATTGAGAGTGTTTGGGGCTTTGATGTCACCACATGCACGTAGATATATGTTCTCTGTGGTTATTTCAGTCACTCTGACTGGCCATGAACGGGCATCTCATGATACTTTGGGCTTGCCCTTCCTAAAGGCTGACAGACTTGAGCCCATTTTCATGTGTTTATTTATTACTTGGTATCTTATTTAAGGACGTTACTAGTCAGACCATGTCTCCCTGTATAATTGGGCATATGAATTCTCAGCCATCTTCTCCCATCCTATGAATTACTATTTTACTTTCATGATGAGTCCCTTGAAACGCAAGTGTCCTAAGTTTTTATGAAGTCATTTTGTTGTGCTGTTTCCTTCTGTGAGTTTTGCTTTCATTGCTTTAGCTAATGATCATTACTTAATATAAGGTTTTTAAAAGATGTGTGTACCTTTTCCTCTAGGAGACTTTGCCATTTAAGCTCTTACTTTTAGGCATTTGATCTATTTTGAGCACATTTTTATAGAGAGTATAAGGAAATAATTTGTATTGTGTCTTTCACTTAGTTTTGAAACTTTTATATTATGAGAAAACGAGATTATAGGAGAGTAATAATAGCACTCATGTGCCTACAGGAAGAGCTTTTTCTTGCAGTACTCTGGGAACTTTTGAAGCTAATGTATCACATATTTAAGCCACCATGATAATCTATCCTAGCATTAGAAGTCCAAAGGGAGAAAGAAAATAGAAACTAAAAGTTCTCTTCTTAAATCACTTTTCTTTTAACATTGGCCAAAGGCCACGGATTAAACTCACCCAGAACAGCACACACACATACACACACATGTGGACACATGTACCCACATACACACATGCATACATAGGCACATGCACACATGTAACACATGCATACACACATGCACACACACGCAAGTACACACGCACACATGCATACATATGAGGTGCACATGTGCACACGCATGCATACATGTACACATGACATACACACATTCACACACATGTATATGCACACATATGCATAGATACATATACATACACACACATGAATGCATACATGCACACACATGTACACACACACATATTCAACAGGCTAGAACAGAGTCGACTGTGTGAATGTTTCATGGAAAAGTGGCGGCAGTAAGCATGAAGCTGGTGATTGCTCTCTGTTCTGCTGTAAGACTGCACAAGCGCTTATGCCACTGTCCTTCTTTGTGACTGCTATGGGAACATTTATACTGCAACCTTGTCCGACACACTCATCTGTTGAAGTCATTGCTGTCAACAGGACCTGTCATGGGGCCATCCAGGTTGCTCCCTCCTTGCTGAGGTCAGCATCCCCTCATGTCCACTGAGAACCTGAAATGTAGTCAGTGCTGAAGAACTGGATTTTCATCTCTCTGGAGTTGAATTTAAATGGCCACAAATGTTACAGAAACACAGTGCTGTCGGTACTGGGCAGAACGCATTTATAATCACACTGACTGATTTGGTAGCCACCAATGTGTTCAAAGAATAGTAGGACCTGGGGCTGGCGAGGTGGCTCTCCCTCTCATTCCATTCCCATCATCAACATAAAAGGCAGCTATGCAGCACATACCAATAATTCTAGCACCGGAGAAACAGAGACAGGAGGATTGCTGGAGATGTGCTGGCCTGCCAATCAAGCCAACTCAGCAACCTCTGGATGGAGTAAGAGATCCTCTTTCAAAACCTAAGGTGGATGTGTACTGGCTGATTTTGTGTGTCAACTTGACACAGGCTGGAGTTATCACAGAGAAAGGAGCTTCAGGTGAGGAAATGCTTCCATGAGATCCAGCTGTAAAGCATTTTCTCAATTAGTGATCAAGGGGGGAGGACCCATTGTGAGTGATACCATCCCAGGTCTGGTAGTCTTGGGTTCTATAAGAAAGCAAGCTGAGCAAGCCAGGGGAAGCAAGCCAGTAAGAAATATTCCCCCATGGCCTCTGCATCAGCTCCTGCTTCCTGACCTGCTTGAGTTCCAGTCCTGACTTCCTTTGGTGATGAACAGCAGTGTGGAAGTGTAAGCTGAATAAACCCTTTCCTCCCCAACTTGCTTCTTGGTCATGATGTTTGCAGGAATAGAAATTCTGACTAAAGTAAGGAGGAATGACTAAAGATGGCCCCTGACACCAGCCATCTGGTGTTCTTGTTCCCCTCTCTCTCTCTCTCTCTCTCTCTCTCTCTCTCTCTCTCTCTCTCTCTCTCTCTCTCTCTCTCTCTCTCCACACACACACACACACACACACACACACACACACACACATAAAAATCAACAGAAAGGGATTTGGTAGGACAGTCCATTGACCCATTTCACAAAAAGGCAAAATGTTGAGGTAGAATCTTGGCTTATCTGAGCTGGTTACTTTAAACAGTTGTGGAATTTGCTAGAGTCATTTCCCTTCTCTCTCTGCCAAGGTAAAGTATATACGTAGATGTCTGGCAGGATTTGTCCTCTACTCTGCCAAGCATATAACTAAAATTAAAACTTTTGCTGCTAATAGGTTTTTTATATACCCTGTAGAAATCTTGGAAAGCACATAATCATGAAAATGACTTGGACATAGACATGTAAGACATTAGTACATCGCCAGCAGCAAAGGTTCTGTGGCTGGTATGTTAAGTAAGTTGGCAATGAGGCTTTTGAAGTGCAGAGAAGACCAGCCTCTGTGTTTTGCCTTGGCAATTGAGCTGCCCACATACCTAGCTTCCTGAGTCTGTAGGAAGCAATATGAATGTAATGGGCTTCTTCTACAATGCAATACCACTTCAGACATATATCATCCTCTCTCTGTGTCATGGTTTGAATGTGAAATGTCCCCTACAAGCCTATATGTTGGGAAACTTCCTCCACAGATAGAGATGCTGTTTGGGAAGGTCCCTGAATGTCCCAAAGAAAAGTCACGGGGAGACTTGGTTCCTACCTCTATGACCAGGAAAGACATATAACACTGCTGTGGAACTGTGACCCTAAAAAGTCAACTCACATGCACAATTAGCAGGAAGGAGCTTGGTAGGTCTTTTCTGCCCAGAACTCTGAAGGGCTCTGCAATGTTCTCTCAGAAGTTAAGACATACACACACTAGACACTTCCTATCTCTCAGTGCATGGGGAATTATAAAACGGCATGTTTATTTTTTAAAGGAACCAAGCACTTGGAAAGGAGTTAAGTAGAAACAGCCTATCTTTCTACTGACCCCTAACTTCCACACCTATTGCCTAGATGAGACATTTCCTCTCGTATTCTTCCAGAATGCCCTCTGTCCCTATATAGAGCTGGCTTATATTTGAAGTTGCAGGTAGTCTTCAGTTTCAATCTAAGAAGACTGTGACCCTCCCTGTCCCCTGCCCAGGCTCCTGTGGGGATATTTTCCTCCCTAACGGCTTGCCTAGCTCAGGCTGGTCACTTCTGCTCTGAGGATGTCCTCAGCTATCCCAGCTGTCTCCGGCCATTTTCCATGAATCCTTTTTCCCATGGGCATCAGAACCACTCGGGGCTCAAAGCCACTGGGGTTAGCATGGGGAGAACACACCCAACTATAAGTGGAAATTTCCTGATGTTTATGTTCTTCAGCACTCCTATAAAGGAAGCAAATGATCAATCTGAAGAAGAAGAAAAAAAAGGACAAAAATCCAGTTCCCTCGTGATGTGACTGATGGTAAGAGATTTGACCACAGAGCACGGGACAGAGTGGGTTAAAGGACCATAAAACCTGTCCTGATGCTGACCTTTGTAGCCATAGCTGCCTATCTAACACAACATGAATAGTTCCTGCTGACTGTGTGGAAACTCTTTTTTTCTACCCCAGCAGTTAGCAGGAACCGAGTCAGTATAATAAACAAATGCAAATGATTCGAAAGTGTTTCTCAGGCAGTCCCATGGCCACAGGAATGCGGGTGTCCCAGGCTGTGTGTGGAGAGAGGCCAGGTACAGCTTCTAGATACTTCAGGTCATTGACGTTTGTCTAGCACATACAGCCACCATAGCAACCACTTGGCTTCACAAGAGCAGCCACTGTAATGCTTCCTAAGCAACTTGCTTGACACCCTGACTTTGAGATCATTATTATTTGGGCGACATGATGAACGTTTGCCGTTCTAGAACTTTCTGTAGGTCATCAGCTGCAAACAGGCACTGCTCAACTTCCTTTTCCCTCCCTCCTCAAATCTTAAATCTTAGGACAAAAGCTGATCGGCTCAGGGAAACATAATGTGTTTTCTTTACATTTCTCTATTGAGAAAATTTCAAATTTATTTGGAGGTTTTCAGGAGGAGAAAAGAAAAAAGTCCCTCAAAACCTTGACGTTGCTTGCTGTGTTTTGTTACTTTGCTGCTAACAGAAAGAATAAACCTGAAACAAACCTGTTTAATTCAGTTTAAGACTATTTAGAGTTAGCTCTTAATGCCATTTAGATATGTCTGTGACATCTTGGTTAAGCAAGAAGGCAGAATCAATGGATAGTCCATGTGTAGCTAGTATTAGAAATTAAAAACTGAAGTTTATTTTTCAAGTGAGCAAAAGTCTTTGAGTATCTTTCTGGAGTCACTAAATTCCAGAAGAGGTAGGAGAAACAGGCGATCACATTCATCTCCTTTTTGCATTAACTATTTTCAAGCTTCCCAGTTGGTGAGAAAGAAAAAAAAAAAACAAAACAATAGCCAAACTGTTTCTCCGCAAAGACTTTTAGATGTGAAATTCACACTAATTAAAATAAACTTATTTTTAGACGGATCCCTGTTAACTCAATAAGTCCAGGAGCCTTTTCTTAGTAATTATGCACCGGTGGAGTACACATTTAAATGTTTGTGTGCTAGAAGACATAAGATGACTCGGGCCGTTTTCCTGTTCTTTTTCTCCTGGGTTGCAGGGGTTCTGACGTCATCATGAGCATTAACCTATTTCCATGAAATTGAGGGGCTGTGGGGAAATGAATATTTTGCAAATATAATTTCACTGTCCTGCTTCACAGAGCTGGGAGCTGGTTTGATATGCATACCAAAGCCGTATCAGCAATGCACAAATCGCTTTAGATCTGTTAAGCAACCCTTCTGGGCACAGGGTCATTCTGGACAGGCCTTCTATTACACTGCTCCCTCCCCTCCCTCCCCCCCATCAACATCCCTTTCCCTTTACCCTTTCCTTTCTTTCCCTACCCTACCTACCCTAGCTTAGAGCTCGGTCCAGGCAGCCAACAAGGTCTGCAGTCGGGTCTACAGTGCAGGCAGGACAAAGCAAAACAACATTCCATTTTGAACATGGGAAATGGAAGCTTCAGGAAGACACTGCACCATCACCAGGACCTCAGTCTGCTATCTGTGTTCCCGGCAGGAATGGACCTGTTTGCATCTGTCTGTCCATCATTCTTTTCCCTCTAGAAATCAGAAGTGGACATGAACTGTAGCAGCTGGGCAGGGAGGATCTGATCCCACTCCTAATGGTCAGTGACCTGCAACTCCCAGAGCCCCGTTCCAACTGGCTCCAGGCCCCTCCACAGGGTGAGCATCTTCTTTGTATCTTATCCACATTTTTCCATCATTCGCACTTCCTACAACTGATTTTGAGTCCTTCGTGTGCTCTAGAAAGGAGACCCTGGATGGCTCTTGGTGTCTGTCTATCTGTCCTCCTTCTCCTCCTCCTCCTCTTCTTCTTCTTCTTCATTTATTTATTTTATGTATGAGTACACCATTGCTCTCTTCTGACACACCAGAAGAGGGCATCAGATCCCATTACAGATGGATGGTTGTGAGCCACCATGTGATTGCTGGGAATTGAACTTAGGACCTCTGGAAGAGCAGTCGGTGCACTTAACTGCTGAGCCATTTCTCCAGTCCTGTCCTTCTCTTCCTAGTGCTACCACTGATGAGATCTTCTTGCATGTAGCATGGTCAAGCTCAATTGCAAATGTCCTTTGGGAAGAATGCTTTTGGCTCTTGTTGAAGATGCTCAGTGGGTAAAGGTGCCTGTTGCCAAGCCTGAGGACTTGAGTATTGTCCTCTGACCTCCTCACATAAGACATGGAATGATCATGCCTACACACACACACACACACACACACACACACACACACAAACACATAAGATGTCCTTCCCTTGCAAAATCATACAGATGCTTCCATAATCTTTTAAAGCTCAAGTCTTGCCTCCCACATTTAAGTATTTATTCGGATTTTGGAGTGAGAGTATGAAGTGGGTACACAGGTTTCTGGGTTTTCTTTCTCCTATGTGAACAAAGTTCATCAAGCCTCTTAACTAGCCTTTCTTTACCTCGCTTCCCAGGTGAGTTGAAAGAGCCCCCTTTTTACTTCCACAGGAAGAAAAGACATTGTTCAGTTCGTAACAAAGGAGAGAAATCCTGTGGTACTTTGTTGACTGAGTTTGGATGAGTGGATGCCATTGTTTCAACATTGTTGCAACAGAGTAGCGGCTCTTTATATCCCCCGAGGTTACATCATTTCAGCATTTTAGATCTACCTAGAGCCAAGCCTTCAGAATGGTTTTAACTACGTCACAAAACAGTGGTACTCTACCTACCAATGACAGGTAAAATGGTCACATGATTTTATCGGCTTTTACAAGCCAAACTACTTGGGGTTACATCTAGAACATCAAATGGTTTTATCTTTCCATTTGCTCCTTTGGGATTTGTTGTTAGATTACTCGACATCAGACAGTCTGGAAGAGTTCTAGGCTCCTAACAGCACCAGTCCATGCTCTACCGCATGCTTCCTTTCCTGCTGGTGCCTGGCCCTCCTGCCATCTGTCTGTCATGGCTGCCCAAGCGCCTACTCCACTCATCCTCTCTACTTGCTTATGCCCCTCTGACTCACCTGACTGGACAGCACTGGCTACTCCTGCTCATGGCTGCCCTGCCCACCCCTTCAGTTACTCCACTTGGCCACAAATGTTTACAGCATCTGCCCTGAACTGTGTTCTGAGGACACCAGAGCACCCTCTCATCCTTTAGGGTCCAGCTTTGTTCTTTCCCACAGGAAGTTCTCAGTTGTCCTACAACCCCTCCACACCACCTTTTCTCAGGAGGCTGGCTGCCATTTCTAGGTGTGATCCCTTGAAAAGGGATACTAAAATACAGAAGCCACTTCATTGTCACCTTGGTTCATTCATCTTTGTGGAATCCCATTTTTCCCTCTTGTGCAATGGTCTAACCTCATCTCATCTCCCTTGAGATACAGGTTTCCCACAAGTCCACAGGACACTGCAGTGCCTGCAAAGCCATATTCCAGTTGCTCCTACCTGCTGACCCCTCCCTGTCCCCCACTCACATCTCATGTCCAATTGATACATCAGCAAATTTTCTGAGTGTGAATGTATGATTTTCTCAGAATAACTCTGACCTTAATCTTGATGCTCTACCGACACCAACTTACAAAATCCCTGGAAGACGTAGTAAGAACTCAAACCAGCATCTACCCTGTCACTAAGAGCACCTTATGACTCCCTCACCCTCTTCCTCCTGCAGTCTCATACCCACCACACCAGCCAACAGATAAGGAAGATTTCAGTGATGGTACCACACAGCTGGAGAGGACGTGTTTCTCACAGTGAGCTCACAGTCCAATCAGCAATCAGAGAAAGAGACAGGGTCGCCCTACCTAAGGTCACACCTGGAAGTGGCAGCCTGAGGGAAGATGATAGATATGGAGGGGTCGTGGGACAACTGAGAACATCCTAGGGGTAATGAACAAAGCTGGGCCCTAAAGGACGAGAGTGCAGCGCGGAAAAGTCCAACAAATGCTATGGCTGCACTTGCAGTGTTCTCTGAGCCTGGTCTCCAGGCCAGAACTACAGGGAAGTGATTGGACATTAAGATGAGAGCCTGGCTGGAGGTCTTTGGGTCATCCCAATGACTCCTTGACTATCTCAAGTTCTATCACGTGTTACCCCTTTCTGCTCTTCATTCTCACCTAGAAACTGCGGCGGCAGCATCTCCAATTCGGAGCGTTCACACTTATCAGCGTTTCTGCCCTGTCCATCACTTTCTTACCTGACCTCTCTGCTTCCCAAGATGAGCACCTCGGACATTGCTTTTAACCTAAAGTCATCCTCATGCTGTGACGTAATCCATCTCTGGGCCTTTCCCTCACCTCAGCATACACTGTTTCCTCAGGGTCTCTACAGACCTCTTTCTGGGGGGGGTGGGGAGAAATGGTGGGGGGATCATCATAGAAAGCCATGTCTCCATGTGGCAAGAAAGATACTGAGGCCTCAGCAGAACACACTTCCCCAGCCTTTGCCATCTGTCATCCATCAAAGTCAACCTCAAAGCCACACCATAGACACCCCAATTCTTGACCCGCTGGCTCTCAGACAGACATCTGCCCTCTCCTCTTTTGTACCTAGTCGTTCAGAGCATTCTCACATGTGGGATAACCTTCATATCACCATACACTTTCCTTAGAGCAAGAAAACTAAGCAACCATATTAGAATTCAAAGGAAGGCACACCTGTAGCCATGCCATATGGCTCAGGCTGGAGGAGACCCCCAGAGACCCACTGCCCACCTCCAAGTCACATGGCATGGGTGAGCAAAAGCCATCCCACTGTCTCGGGCAGACAGAGGACACCCAGATGCCTGCCGGCCATGGGGCCTGCCCATAGCAGGAGCCATTAGGATGTGCATGTATGTGGTGGATGGTAGACAGATGGGAGAGAAAGAAGCAGAGTAGTTTAAGCATCATGAAGAGAGACGGAACTGGAGATGTAAGGGTGGAGAGGAATAGCCTGTTATGAGTGGTCTGCCCTGACTCCTGAGGTCACGGTGAAGTCCCACCCCATGCTTCCACTGAGGGCCATGTTTGCATCAGTGGCTATGCAGCAGCAGGGGTCTGGGTCGATGTCCGTGGCTCATATTACCACTAACACTAAGGACAATGGGACATCTCTGGTCTGGACAACATCCTAGACCATGTTGATGTCCAAGGACAGTACAGAGTTGGCCTCACTCCTCACTGGCTGCTGCACTCTGGGAAGCCAGCACCTCCCTTTGCTGGCTGCATCACTGAGTAGGCCTTCACCTTACCCAGGCAGCACAGTAGAGCTGACCCTGATGGCAGGAGCATGGGCATGGGCAAGCCACCTCTTGAGGGCATGAACCCTGGAGAGTTCATCTACTACTCACCCTGTTATGGATGGGTGCGGTGCTGTTCTTGTGAACCTAATGAATAAAAGAGCCAATCACTGGGAAAGTGGGCGGGACTTCCGGGTTGTAAGGAGGAAGAGAGGAAGTGGGAGGGAATTATGGCCCTTTGGAGCTGGGACAGCAGAGGGATAAGATGTAGCTGCTACAGTTTCTTAGAATCAAGGTAGATCCAAGAGGATCTGCCACCCAAGGGATCAGATTTTAATAGGGCTTACAAGATTAGGTTTTAGTTGTGGCACCCAGAGATTGAGTTACCATTGTTTCTGAACTAAGTTTGTGTTACATTTTTCCTTCGGCGGCTTGTCTGGGTTCAAGAGAGAAAGGTATGGTGGCCAAGTGTGAGTTTGCCTGAGGGGGATTTGAACCATGGGCTGGCATGGTAGCAACCTGCCACTGGGAACCTAGCGAGCTGGGTGGAGACATTTCAAGAACTCCAGGCTGGTAAATCTCCATGAGATAAAACCAGGTCGGCCATTGCTCTGGCCAGTGCATGGCCACCGGGGCAGAGTTAGAGGCGGTTCGACTTCTAAAATATTTCCGGCAACATCACCCCACTGTGAGGTGGTGTGGGCGTGGGAGAGATGCCCTCCACGCCCTCCCCCACTTGTCCTTTGCTACCTGTGGCAGATGGGAGAGCTGGCCATGGGGTCATGAGAACAGGAAAGCTGGCCCTGCCCCTTGTCACTTGTGCACTGGGTGTGCTAGCCGAGAAGTGCTCCTCGCCCTGGTGGTGTGGGCACAGGACAGTTGGCAGGCTGATCAATTCAGCTACCACCCAGGCCCAGATCCAGGGCTTTGCATTGGCCTACCCCAACCTCTACCTCATCTATGAACTTCTGGAGTGCATGAAAAGGCAGGTCCTGTAGATCCAAAGCTGCAGGACCTCCATGACACAGGATATTCGAGAGGGGTCCCAGCGAGGATCCAGTATTGATGGTGCAGCAGAAGCCAGAGGCTTCCAACCAGACCAATGACTCATTGGGATGAACATTTGCAAGTAAAGGTGTGTGGACAAAAGGGTACACCTGTGGGACACACTGTGACACACCCCAGATTTCCACCACAAGATGGTTTTTACCTTTTGTTTCATTTATTTATTATTGTTTTTTTATTTTCTTTTGGTAGGGGAGGTGACAAGGGCAGAGGGCAGATAGGAAGGGGTGGGGAGATGAGTGGGACTGGGGTGCATGATGGGAAACTCGCAAAGAATCAATACAAAGTTCTTGTAAAAAAAAAGAAGAAGAAGAAGAATTCAAAGGCAGAGCCAGGAAGATGGCTCACGGATGAAAACTGCAAGCGCGAGTGTGAATCCCAAGAATGTGCCATGGCAGGAGGTCAAACTGATTTGGAAAGGAACTTAAGTTCTTTTAAGAAAGCTGAAATTTAGCAAATAAGAATGATTTCTGGGGGCTGGAGAGATGGCTCAGTGGTTAAGAGCACTGACTGTTCTTCTGAAGGTCCTGAGTTCAAATCCTAGCAATCACATGGTGGCTCACAACCATCCGTAATGAGATCTGATGCCCTCTTCTGGGGCATCTGAAGTGTACTTACATATAATAAATAAATATTTTTTAAAAAAAGAATAATTTCTGACAACTTTTTTTTTTTTGGCCTAAGACTTGAGCACAAAACAACGATGAAGTAGAATAGTCTCCAGTGCTCAGAAAGGTCAATTTTTTTTCTCTCGTGGTTTGAACTTTTCCTATTTAATGAATTGCCATGTTAACGTGACGAACAGAGTGTGCACCCTGCCAACCTCCCAGCACGACTTTGCGAGAGCAGTTAACACGGTGATGGTAAACGTACTTGACTGGAAGTGAAATACAAGGGCCTGTGTTACCTCAGGAAAATGAGGAAAGGCAAAGCCACGTTCATGCCAACACCTGGCCAAGGCTCTCTCAGATCTAGGGCCCTGGGGATACCTGAGTGAAAACCAAATAAGCCTGAAGTTCTGCCCATCACTTCCACCTGTGTTTCACAGAGACCACCCTGTCAAATAGCTTCCTTCCCATGAATGTGTCTGAGTATCTTCCAGCTCCAATTACCAGACATTGCACAATGTTCAGTCCCTCAGCTTGCTTCCACACAAGGTTTTAGCCTTGTGAATTCACTTGTGCTAAGGTCTGACTAGACTTGCTCAACTCTTTTGTCCTATCTAGTGTTTGACCTTGACCGTGTTCTTCAATGCAGCAGTTTCAGGGACATACAGGCTTCTGTCTAGGACCCACTGTCCCCTTTAGTTTATTCAGCCTTGAGACGGTACATCAGAGTAATCAGAGATGCACAGAGACAAAAAAGAAAACTAATGGATGTCTGCACGTAGGATGCAACACCCATATCTATCACCCTGCACAAAACTCAAGTCCAAGTGGATCAAAGGCTTCAACGTAAAACTGGATACACTAAGTCTCATAGAAGAGAAAGTAGGGAATGGCTTTGAGCACATTGGTACAGGAGACAACTTCCTGAACAGATCACCCATAGCTCAGGCACTAAAAGCAACAATTGACAAAAGGGACCACAAGAAACTGAAAATCTTCTGTAAAGGCAAAGGTCACAGTCAATAGGACAAAACGGCAGCCTACGGAATGGGAAAAGATCCTCACCAACCCCACATCTGACAAAGGGCTAATATCCAAAATTTATAAATAACTCAAGAAATTAGACACCAACAAACCAAATAACACAATTTAAAAATGGGGACACAGAGCTAAACAGAGAATTCTCAACAGAGGAATCTCTATAAGTACCGCGCGCTAACCGATTGCACCACTGGGGCATCCCAGAGGAATCTCTAATGGCCAAGAAACACTGAAAGAAACGCTCAACATCCTCAGTCATCAGGGAAATGCAAATTAAAATGACTCTGTGATTCCTTCCACCTTCCACCCACCAGAATGGCTAAGATCAGAGTCTCAAGAGACAGCACATGCTGGCGAGGATGTGGAGCATGGGAAGCACTCCTCCATCGTTGGTAGGAGCACAAACCTATACAGACACTTTGGAAATCAATTTGGCAGTTTCTTAGAAAACTGGTAACAGTTCTACCTTAAGACTCAACTATACCACTTCCAGACATACACCCAAAAGATGCTCCAACACCCCACAAGGACATTTGCTCAAATGTGTTCACAGAGGCCTTATTCATAAAAGCCAGAAACCAGAAATAATCTAGATGTCCCTCAATTGAAGAATGGATAAAGAAAATGTGGTTTGTTTTCACAAAGGAATCCTACTCAGCTACTAAAAAGGAAGGCATCATGACATTTACAGGCAAATGGATAGAACTAGAAAATATCCTGAGTGAGGTAACCCCGACCCAGAAAGACATGCATGGTATATACTCACTTATAAGTGGATATTAGCCATAAAGTATAGCATAACCATGCTATAATCCACAGACCCAAAGAAGCTAAGTAACAAGGAGGGCCCAATCGAAGATGCTTGAATCTGAGAAGAGGAAATAAAATAGACATTGGAGGTGGAGGGAGAAGGGATAGGGAGGGGAATGAAGGTGGGAATCAGGAGTAGGGGCTGGATAGGAGAGGGCTGGGAGAGAGAACCAAGTCAATTCTTATACATAAATAGTGGTTTTTTAAAATGTTGCTGATAGCGCTGTAAAGATGGCTCAGTGGTTAGAGCACTTGTTTCTCTTCCAGATGATGTAGGTTCAATTCCCATCACATCCATGGTGCCTCACAACCACCCATGACTCTAGTTCCAAGGTATCTGGAGCCAAGGAGGTACCCTATTCTGACCTCTGTGAGTATGAGGCATGCACATGGTACATGTATGTACATGTAGGCATACATACATGTAGGCAAAATGCCCATACGTATAAAAAAAACCAAGTAAATCTTAAAAATATTACTGGATACTGAATAAAGAAGGGAAGTGACTAAAGGCATAAATAAAACTGTGTTTTTGTTTTCCCATGATGACAGGTGTGTGTGTGTGTGTGTGTGTGTGTGCGCACACGTGTGTATATGCATATATTGCATGTGCGTACATGTGCGTGCATATACACGTGTGTTGCATGTGTGTGCATGTATGTGTGTGCATGTATGTATGTATATATGCATGTGTATGTGTGTCACAGGTGTGTGCATGTGTGTGTCACATAGTCATTTACATATGTGGGTAGGTGCTTGGTTGTCATGACATTCATGAAGAGTTAGGAGGTCAGTCTGAGGTGTTGGGCCTCAACTTCTACCTTGTGTGAGGCAGGCAGGATCTCTTGGTTGCTCTCCTGTTTGCACACCAGGCTAGCTGGCCCATGAGTTTCTAGGGAATCTTGACTCTAGCTCCCACCTCACCATAGGAGAATGAGGGTTACAGGTGAGTGTGTGCTGGGGACTTCAACTTTGGTCTTCACACTCGTGCAGCAAGCCCTTTACTACCCCCACCCCCACCCCCACCCCCAGTCACCTCACCAGCAAGTGAGGGCAGCAGTCCTCCAACACCTCTTAGACCTCTGTATCCCAAGCACTTCCCTACCTCATAAATTCATGAGTGTGTGATTTATAGACACCATAAAGTCACATTGACCTAAAAAGCTGTGGATGTTGTTGGGCTGTCCAGCAAACCTGCTTTAAATATGCCAGTCAAAATTACTGTATTTCTCAAGTAGATTCTAGCTAAGCCTGACACTATTCTGTGGTTACCAAAGCTGTGGATGAGGGCACTGTGCCACTGGGTTGGTAAGCTGCTCATCTGTGGCTTTTCTGTGGCCACACGTGTGTGTAACACGTGTTCTTGCCTTGGCACACCACTGTCCACACCAGCTCCGTGCTAGTCTGCTTATTGCATGTCTGTCCTTCCCAGCTGCTGATTAAATCCTGGCTTCGTTCATTTTAGTCCCTTCTTCAAGAAGGCATTCAGATCATACACTTTGCACCTTGAATGCATTAAGGCCATCAGTTTGCTGGGAAAACACATCATGGATCAAAGAGGTTAAGGCATGGTCTCAGTCCTGGACTGGGAGGGCTCTATTGTGGAACTACAGCATCACACATCAACAGTCCACCATTGTCGGGGTGCACTGTGTGAAAGTTGTCTTTGTATTATTCAATTGTTAATTCTGCACCAGGGAAAACTGAGTGCCAGCCAGACTTTGGTATTGTTATTCTTGGGGTTCATCACCTGCCTCAGCATTTCGTAAACAAATATACACCTTCCTCACTCGCTGATTGGTTTAATAAAGAGCTGACAACCAATAGCTGGGCAGGAAGTAGAAGGCGGGACTTCCGGGCAGAGAAAGGGTCTCTGGGAAAGAAATCAGAGGAGGAAAGTTTTGCCATTGGGACCGGACACAGAGGAGATTGGACATACTTGGGTAGAGAGAGGTAATGGGCCAGGTGGGACGATGTGGACTAGGATAGCCCAGTGAATTAAGTTAGATAATCTAGGTGGGAAGTAGCTTGAGCTAGACCTAAGCTATAATAAGTTTAGTAATAACTCTTTTGCACTATTCAGTGACTGGTGGATTCAAGAAAGCTGACCAATACATAATTAATTCTAATTTGGAGATACACACAGGGAGCACCCAGGGGAGGCTGAATGGGGTCCCAGTGTGAGACTTTTGATGCCTTAAACCCACTAACCACTGTCCTGAAAGAGGATTTCTAAGGCTGGAGTCTATTCCTGTGCCAGGCAATGCTGTTCCAAAAAACGCAAAGTCTTTCTGAAGATGGAATAAACGGTAGACCCAACAAACGTCAAAACAGTTTAAGCTTTGTGTGAAGAGGGAGAGCTTTTTCCTTCACAAGGGTTTGTTTCCTCCCACTTGCTCATGGGAGAGTCAGGAGGGGAGGTGTCCCTGCAGCTCTGTAGGACAGAGGCATCATGAGCGAGCCCAAGAGACCTGATTGTGTAGCACTTAAAATTTTCATCCCTTGATTTTTATGATATTCCAAGGAACTCTTCATTTCCTTTAATCAGAATGAAACAGGCAGAGTCATTTTTTTTAATTTCCCAAATTAGAAGATAAAAGCATCTGACAGCAAATATGCCCATAAGCCCTTTAAAAGCCTGGTTATAAAGCTGGATGGATGGATGGATAGATAGGTAGATAGATAGATAGATAGATAGATAGATAGATAGATAGATAGATAGATAGATAGATAGATAGATAGATAGATAGATAGATAGATAGATAGATAGACAGACAGACAGACAGATAGATAGATATTCATGTGGGTATAAACATTTTTCATCTTCAACATTGAAAAATGTTATTGATATAATTTTATTATTAAAATATTAAGACAGTCACTGATATCCTCTGGATTCATTCCCGAGTAATTAAAATTATGCCCATCTACTACAAATGAGTCCCAATGGTTATTTTAAAATCCTGTCTAATGGCTAAGGCCAGTGGTTGATAGAATAAGTGTCATAAACATGAATAAAACATAAGCACTCTCCTAAGGAAACAACAGGATAAAGTGAATTCTGAGTTGAACCACAGCGAGGTGCCATGACTATTAATTGACTGACACAGCCTATGACCTGGCTGGACTACAAGAGGGTTTCTAGAGACAGAAGATCCGCTTAAAGTTTAAATGCATGAAGTCAAATCAAAGGCTGTTGTTGTCTTGCAGCCGGAATAGTGAGCTAGATACTACAAGCTGCAGCCTTCCAGCCACCATGCAAGCCTGTGTGGTGCCCCAGGCTGACTTTCCTTCCTCTGGCTCCCTGGGTTTAATATGCTGTACATGTAGGGAAATAACCCCAGGCTACTAATCATGACACAGCAGATGGAGAAGCATTAGGCAGAGGAGGGGTCACCATCAAATCTTCATAAGTTGGAGTTTCAGATAAAACCTTAAATAGGGGACAATTGTGGGTGCCCGTAGCAGGACCAGGCTGATTGGAACCAGAACCATACAGATGCATCATCCTCCAGTTGCTACCCAGCCAATCAATCTATCCATCCACCTTTCCTGTCATTTCCTTCTGATCTGGTCACTCACCCTGCAAGACCCCTGAACTTGTCCTATGATCTCATGACTGGCAGCTTCCTACCTGAGGAGGAATCCATACTCTGAGGTCACCAGTTCTATGTCCACAGCTGACAGACACCAGGGAGATATGAGAAAGCCTGAGGTAAGAGTAGAGGAACAGGAATGGAGAGGGCTCTTTTGCCCAGTCAAAGAGCCTGTGTCTTTTGCTGGGCGGCAAGTCAGAGACTGCTTGTGTGTGCGTGCCCAAGGAGGGGCGGACTCCGAGACGACAACAGACAGTGACCACAGAGCTTTGGGTTTCCCACTGCCACACTGTCTTCACCAAGTCGGATAACACCCTGCTCTGGGCACAGGGTTGCACGCTGCTGCTGCATGGGGCCTTCCAAATTCTTAAACTAAGTAAGAGGCAGCCCTGTGTAGTGACATTAAGAATGATTCCAGTACTTGTTCAAGTTCCCTTCAAACACATTCAGGAAAATTATGTCTCCTTCTCTTCCTCCTTCCTTCTTCTTCCTCTTCCCTCTTCTTCCTCCTCCTCCTTCCTTCTTCTTCCTCTTCCCTCTTCTTCCTCCTCCTCCTCCTCTTCTTCCTGTTCATTGTTTGCTTTTGAAATAAGGTCTCATATAGCCCAGACTATCCTGGAACTTTCTATTTAGCTGAGGAAGGTGAGCTTGAATATCTAATTCTCCTGCCTCTACCTACTACCTGTGGGATAGCAGGTGTGCACCACCATACTGGTCTATGCAGGTGCTGGGGATCAGACCAAGGGCTTCCCGATTGTCCAGTAAGTCATCCACCAGCTGAGCCCAGCCGCTTTCATGACTTTGAGAAGCTTTTTCTTTTGAATGATGGTGTCTTAGGATCACTGTAATATTGATAACTTGACAGTAGTCACTTAAATTCATAATCACAGGGCGTGCATAGGGCATGGGGTAGCTTTGAGGACTGTGGCACCTTATCATGTGACTCTGGAAAATAGGAAGGAGAGCCCTGAGGACGGGGCTTGCTCGCCAATTCTCACCCCACTTGGTCCTCCCCTCCCGAAGTAAAACGTGATTCTTTACCATATTCATTGCCAACTTGACAAGATTTCAAACCATGGCGGAAACAAGCCTCTGCACATGTCTGGGAAGGAGTTTGTAGATGAGGTGAAGAGAGAAGGGAGCGCCACTTTAACTGTGGTGGCACCGTGCGTGAGGTGGGTCCCCAGTCCCAGACTGAATAAACAAGAGAAAAGGAGCAGTGTCAGCATTAATCTCTCTGCTCCCCACACACACACCCCCACCCCCGCTGAGGATGTGACATGCCCTGCAGCTGGGACCTCCCCTTCCTTATGTTGTTTCTGTCCTAAATTTTGTCACAGGGTCTGGAAAAGTAACCAAGGTTGACCTTCTGTAGTTTGGCCCATATTCTAATTGCTTGGGAAGATGAGGGTTGGTCCCTGGTGGCATGTGTGGTACCTGTCATCCTAAGTCACAAAACTTCCCTGGGTAGGAAGGAGCCTCAGTTGAGAGGATGCTCTGAACATTGTCCCCAGATACTGTGAGGATTAAAAGCTCCCCTGGGGAGATGTCTCTCTTTAGCCTTGTCCTGGTCTAATCTAAGGAAGCTTTCCTGGATGTAAGTCAACAAGCCAAGCAAGGGGTGGCCACAGCACTGTTGGTATTAAAAGTGCCTGAAGAAAGGGGTAATGTTCATCTTCCTGATGGAGGACAGTGCAGGGGTGAGGTGGGGCCTGAGAGTGGACAGAGCAGGGGTGAGCCTAGACCTGATGGAGGACAGAGCAAGGGTGAGCTGAGACCTGATAGAGGACAGTGCAAGGGTGAGGTAGGGCCTGATGGAAGGCAGTGCAGGGGTGAGGCAGGGCATGATGATGGACAGTTCAGGGGTGAGGTGGGGCCTGATGGAGGGCAGTGCAGGAGTGAGGTGGGATCTGACGGAGAACAGAGCAGGGATGAGCTGAGATAAGATGGAGGACAGTGCAGGGGTGAGGTGGAACCTGATGATAGACAGTTCAGGGGTGAGCTGAGGCTCAGGCTCTCTCTCTCTCTCTCTCTCTCTCTCTCTCTCTCTCTCTCTCTCTCATCTGTGTGTGTGTGTGTGTGTGTGTGTCTAAAATATACATGGCTTTTAAGCTGTGAGGAGAATTAGAGGTTTAAAAGCAGGAGGGTGTTAAAGGAAGGAAGAGATGTGTTAGCAAGCATTTCAAGCCGCGCCGTTTTAATTTAGACTTTGTTAGATTAGTGGGAATTAACCTGTCCACCATAGGGTTTCAATGCTGCAGTGCAGAACCAGTCTGTGTGAAGCTGCCTGGGGAGGAGGTGGGTTGAGCAGCTAGACAGCCTGCATCTCTTCCAAAGCTCTAACCAGAGGCAGAGAAAGGCAGGGCAGTCCAGGACTCATACACACACACACACACACACACACACACACACACACACACACACAGCAAGCCTGGCCAGATGACACACTGGTAGGAGCAAGGAACTGCTAGAACCCGAAGTCACACATAGCATGAAGCTGGGGGTGGGAGGGGGGGTTCGGAGGGCTCTGCGTCTCTGCACAGCACTGGCCGCACAGGAAGGCAGGAAGGACCAAGGGTGCTCTCAGACAATGTCAGAGCTGGACCTGGGCTCCATGTAGTGTCTCCCATTCTCAGGACCAGGGAGAAGTGGGGAGGGCAGGGAGGGGATGCAGGAGGGACAAAATGGATGGAAGGAGGGAGAGATGAATAGATGGACAGAAGGAAGATGGAGAGGAAGAAAAACTCATGGGCAGGCACCAAGCCCTGACACCATTACTGATGCCATGTTGTGCTTGCAGACAGGAGCCTAGCATAGCTGTCCTCTGAGAAGCTCTACCGGCAGCTGGCTGAGACAGATGCAGATACTTATAGCCAATCATTGGACTGAGGTCGGGGACCCCTGTGGAAAAGTTAGGGGAAAGACTGAAGAAACTGAGGGGGGATTGCAACTCTGTAGGGAGACCAACAGTATCAACTAACCCAGACCTCTGGGAGCTTCCAGGGACTGAGCCACCAACCAAAGAGCATACATGTACTTGTCCGTGCCCACCCCCACCCCTGACCCCCACCCCCCGCACATATGTAGCAGAGGGCTGCCTTGCCTGATCTCAGTGGGAGAGGATGTGCCTAATCCTGTAGAGATTTGATGTCCCAGGGAAGGGGGATATAGAGGGGGTGGGGAAAGGGGGTGTGGAGGATTGTGGGGGTGGGGGTGGGGTTGTGGGGAGTACCCTCTCAGAGGCAAAGGAGAGGGAGAATGGGGTGAAGAACTCTTGGAGGGGGTACTGGGAAGGGAGACATTTGAAATGTAAATAAATAAAACGATATAAAAAAAAGGAAGAGGAAATGATGGAAGGAAGGAAAGGGAGAGTGAGAACCAACTGACAGGGAAGAAGGAGAGGAAGCAGGGAGGGAGAAGACATGTGAGGGAAGGAATAGTGTCTTAGTCAAGGCTTCTATTTCTGCACAAACATCACAACCAAGAAGCAAGTTGGGGAAGAAAGGGTTTATTCAGCTTACACTTCTTCACTGCTGTTCATCACCAAAGAAAATCAGGACTGGAACTCAAGCAGGTCAGGAGGCAGGAGCTGATGCAGAGGCCATGGAGGGATGTTCCTTACTGGCTTGCTTCCCCTGGCTTGCTCAGCTTGCTTTCTTATAGAACCCAAGACTACCAGCCCAGGGATGGCACCACCCACAAGGGGCCCTCATCACTTGATCACTAATTGAGAAAATGCCCCACAGCCGATCTCATGGAGGCGTTTCCTCAAGGAAGGCTCCTTTCTCTGTGAAAACTCCAGCTTGCGTCAAGTTGACACACAAAACCAGCCAGTACAAGTAGCCAGTGCTGACGTGCCTCCCGACTCAGAAGAGCTCTGTGGAGGTCGTGGACCTTCTTCAGTCACCTGAGTGCTCCTCTCATCCTCTTTACTCCTTCCCACAGTGACTCTGGGCTCACTCACTCCCTGAACCACAGTCGTCTTCATCCACTGTGCTCTTCAAAAGTAGGCCCCTTCATGCAGGCTCTCCCACCTTGGGTCAGTTGAGGTTATTCTTCTGTCCATGACCCTTGCAGTGTTCACCGGCACGTGCCTCTAACCCCTTCTGCCATCTTGAGCAGCAGTCCGCAGATTCCAACTGCCTACTCCACTCTCATCCTGTTTGATGACTGCTCACATCTAACCCAGCTCAAAGCTGGCCTGAAAATGCTCCACAGACACCCCCCCCCCGTCCTTCCCTGCCCGTGTCTACCAAAGGTGCATAATGCACACTCCTCTAGGGACCCTGACCAGGACTTCCCATGATCCTCTCTGTGTCCCTCCCTTCTAACCTAACAACAGAGTGGATCGGAAAGATGTCATCTCTCACCTTCATTTTAGACAGAACCTCTGAGAACTCTGTTTTTTCTCTGTACTCCATGCAGAGTATTGTGTAGCCAATCAGAAAATCATACTCTTAACCACCCCTGCCCTGCAATGGAGAACTGGATCCCCCACCTCTCAAAGTAAAACCCAAGTCCTCACACTAATGAGTAGGTACCATGTGGCCCAGCTCTCTGCTGCCTGGCTCCCCCCTCCTCTTGCTTCCTTTATTTCCAACAAAACACACACCTCACTCACCCACCCCAGACACACCCAGCAAGGCTGATCCTGGGCACCCGCACTCACTACCCTGTCTGTCTGTAACATTAGCCCCAGACCTTCAAGTGCTTACCTCCAGGTTTCGGGGTTTCCCTTCCCTGACCATTCTCTGTGGATTGCACACCCCTTGCCTGTATTTCCTTGCTGCTAGATCACTGTGAATGTGTTCATTGATGCATCCCATTTGCAACACCAGCTCCATAAAAGCAAGGGCCCCGCCTTTGTTTTCCCACACTGAGGCAGAGGAGTAGACTCTACTCAAGAGCATTTCAGATCCCAGCAGGGGACTCTCTAAAACAATGAATGAAAACAAACCTTCCCTCCTATACAGGTACATTGCCAGAGCATGGGCAGGCTAATCAATATACAGGGACAGGACAACCAACACACAGGGACAGGACAACCAACACACAGGGACAGGATAACCAACACACAGGGACAGGACAACCAACACACAGGGACAGGACAACCAACACACAGGGACAGGACAACCAACACACAGGGACAGGACAACCAACACACAGGGACAGGATAATCAACACACAGGGACAGGATAACCAACACACAGGGACAGGATAACCAACACACAGGGACAGGATAACCAACACACAGGGACAGGACAACCAACACACAGGGACAGGATAACCAACACACAGGGACAGGATAACCAATGCACAAGGACAGGGTAACCAACATACGGGCAGGGTAACCAACACACAGGGACAGGATAACCAACACACAGGGACAGGACAACCAACACACAGGGACAGGACAACCAACACACAGGGACAGGATAACCAATGCACAAGGACAGGGTAACCAACACACGGGCAGGATAACCAACACACAGGGACAGGATAACCAACACACAGGGACAGGACAACCAACACACAGGGACAGGATAACCAACACACAGGGACAGGACAACCAACACACAGGGACAGGACAACCAACACACAGGGACAGGACAACCAACACACAGGGACAGGATAACCAACACACAGGGACAGGATAACCAACACACAGGGACAGGACAACCAACACACAGGGACAGGACAACCAACACACAGGGACAGGATAACCAACACACAGGGACAGGATAACCAACACACAGGGGCAGGATAACCAACACACAGGGACAGGATAACCAACACACAGGGACAGGATAACCAACACACAGGGACAGGATAACCAACACACGGACAGGACAACCAACGCACAGGGACAGGACAACCAACACACAGGGACAGGATAACCAATGCACAGGGACAGGGTAACCAACACACAGGCAGGATGACCAACACACAGGGACAGGATAACCAACACACAGGGACAGGACAACCAACACACAGGGACAGGATAACCAACACACAGGGACAGGATAACCAACGCACAGGGACAGGATAACCAACGCACAGGGACAGGACAACCAACGCACAGGGACAGGATAACCAACGCACAGGGACAGGACAACCAACGCACAGGGACAGGACAACCAACGCACAGGGACAGGACAACCAACGCACAGGGACAGGACAACCAACGCACAGGGACAGGACAACCAACGCACAGGGACAGGACAACCAACGCACAGGGACAGGACAACCAACGCACAGGGACAGGACAACCAACGCACAGGGACAGGATAACCAACGCACAGGGACAGGACAACCAACGCACAGGGACAGGGTAACCAACACACAGGGACAGGGTAACCAACACACAGGGACAGGACAACCAACACACAGGGACAGGACAACCAACACACAGGGACAGGATAACCAACACACAGGGACAGGATAACCAACACACAGGGACAGGATAACCAACACACAGGAACAGGACAACCAACACACAGGGACAGGATAACCAACACACAGGGACAGGATAACCAACACACAGGGACAGGACAACCAACACACAGGGACAGGACAACCAACACACTTGTCATTACAGAGCTGTAAGATTAAGGCACCAGGGAGATGTCACCAAGTCAGATCAGGTAGATCAGATCTCAGACCGCACTCAGGGCGAGTTATAATATGAGGTGAGGTTAATTCCCTTCATCTATGTTGGGGATACCAGGACCAGCCACCCTGCAGCACACTGTACCTGTCTCTTATATCACTAAGCACACCCTTACCCTGTAATTTAGCAAGTGTGCACCACGGTGTGTGCACAACAGAGTTGAAGACATCCACATGAAAGTCTGTACGTGTTTATAAATGCTTTAGTGATAACTACAAACTCAGAATCAGTCAAGATGTTCCTTCTTCAGTGAATGGATAAACTCATCACGGTTCATCTAG
This sequence comes from Tokudaia tokunoshimensis, assembly GCA_036184795.1. NCBI lineage: Eukaryota > Metazoa > Chordata > Mammalia > Rodentia > Muridae > Tokudaia > Tokudaia tokunoshimensis. Next base: position 84,991,647 of record BTHU01000006.1, read on the forward strand.
AGAATGGAAATTTATTCAGTGATTAAAAAGAAGTAAGTTACAAGACCTCAGAGTGGCATCAGGTTATTTTAGACATATACCGCTAACTGAAATGAGCTAGTTTGAGGAGGCATGAGCCCATTGGGTATGACGCTCTGGATAAAGCAAGACCATAGAGACTGAGGTGGTCAGTGGGAGGGAGCATGAGTGGGTAGACCTCGGGGAATTTTCAACCAAGGCTGTCAGACGCTCTGTATATTATCCCAGTGCCACAACCTGGTGTCACACATCTGACAGAAACCAGGAATGCACAGCACAATGATGTCGCACAATTGCAAGTCACTAAAGACAGAACTATTGAAGAGATGAGCCAGACAGGGCTTGTAAGAATGACACCCTCAACCCCCCACTTCTGATTAATCTTTCTGTAAAGCTACAGCTTGCCTAAAACTACAAAGTCCTTGGCCTTCAGGATGGGTTAGTGTGTAAAAGTGCTTGGCCTTCATGATGGATCAGTCCAGCGCCTATGACCCCAACAGTCTTACAGGTGAATGGGAGGCGGAGACAGGAGAATGACCTGGGTGCTTGCACGCCACATAACCTGGAGTACGAAGCAAGACCAAAACAAGAGACCTTGCCTCAACCAGGTGGAAAGCAAGGGCCGATTTCTGAAAAGTTGTTTTATGATCATCCCACATGCATGCCATGGCGTGTGGGCATCTGCATTCATAAACACGCGCATATATATCACGTCATACAGAGTAATAACTACATAATAAAACATAACACAAATTCATTTAAAAAAAAAAACAGGCATACAGTCTAGGCATGACAGTGCACGCCTTCAATCCCAGCACTCAGGCAGAGGCAGGCTTTTCTGTGAGTTTGAGGCCAGCCTGGTCTACACAGTGAGTTCCTACTAACTGAAGCTATGGAATGAGAGTCTGTCACACAACAAAAATGGGCACACAGGAAGGACCCACCCTGGAGTAGGCGTACATTGCTGAGAGGCCAAAATGAATATCACCTATGCATTTAGTTACCGAGACCTGTATCCAGGTGGCTTACCGAGACATATGCCCAACCAGGCTGGGGTGGGGGTCAGGGGCACAGAATAGTAATGTTTCTCAATGATTCTCCTGGCATCAAAGATGAATTCAGTGTGCACATTTTATTGTCAAACATATATTTGAATTGCTTAGAGTTTCCTTCTCACTGATAGGAGTCCCATTAAATGAAAGGTCCCCATCTCTTCTTTGATGGTATAGACCCCAACAGACACAGGGAGACAGCTGGTTCATTTTGTAGTTCAACCTCAAATGCTCAAAATGAACACAGTATAGCCAGGGGTGATGTCACAGGCCTGTAATTCCAGCTACTCAAGAGACAAAGGCCAAAGTGAAGTTGCCTTGGAAGGAAACACCATAAAGACTACAGACTGTAATTCACCAAGTGAAGAGATACCAAAACCTTCACAGGGTGAAACACTAATGCTGTCCCCATGAGGGTCATGCCCTCAGACCAGCCAGGGTCATGTGTAAGCGCAGTCAGCCTGGTGACTTATGAAGCCTTGGTCTCAAAATAAGAACATACAGGAAAGGTTGGGGCTGCAACTCGGGCACGGCAGTGCGGAACAAGTACAAGGTCTTGGTTTTAAACCCCAGATCCTCTAAAATAACAACTCACTGTCAAGAAGACAAACCTTCATGCTGTTTGCATGAGAGATGCTACAGGCCACCCCGAGCCCACATGGTAGAGAGGGGTGAGCACCTGTGGGAGTAAGCACAGACGACTGAGGTTGCAGGAGAACGGTGGAGTGTTCCTCAGGGGTGGAGCAATCTGTCAATGCTCAACACCCGCCCCCTACTTTTCTCTGTTCTACCTTTTAGCTGTAAGAAGTGACAGGTCTTCTTATTTGAGAAACCTTAAATCAGTATCAAGATCAAATTCCACTGCACAGATCACAAAAGATCTCAGCAGAGAACAATGCGGTAATACAGGTTCACAGCAGAAGTTCTTACCAAGCAGACAACCCTGTCCTTGCCAGTGGCATAGCCACAGTGAGCCATCCCCCTGCCTGTACCTGGTGTCTGGCTGTCAGCAGGAAGGGGATGTCCTATTAGGACCCATAGCAGCAGGGCAGGTCCCCACTGCCTGGTCTGGGGAGTGTCTGCATGCTTGTCTGACCCTCTGCCTTCCCCCAGGACATCCCAGCCCACTCGGCCACAGAAGTACCCTTATCTAGGGATGTCAAGGGGATGCAGGCAGCCCCTTTGCACACCCAGCCACTACCACCTGCTACCCTTTATTTTTACTTCCATGTGTAGCTGGCTAGAACTTATGGACAGAGAATTCTTAGAAGGTTTTTTTTTTCCATCACAGTGCATCTGAAGGAAAGGAGATAATGTGCACTAATGAGAGAATCCTTAAGGGCTGGACACCTGGCTCAGCATTCACCACAGCCCCTCATGCGATATTTATAGGAATCCTATAAAAACATTCTTATTTGTTTGTTCTTCATGTTCCAAACCATCAGAATCGGGGTCAGAGGGAGTAGTTCAATCCCACAGTCCAGTGTCTGGCTCACGACTATATATTAGTGTTCCAGCCTCACGGTTACTCATGCACTCACTTGCACACTCACACATTCAGGTGCTTGCATACTCACACATGCACACACTTGCACACCCACACATTCAGGTGCAAGCATACTCACACACATGCACACACTTGCACACCCACACATTCATGTGCTTGAATATTCACACACTCATGCACACACTTGCACACTCACACAGTCATGTACTTGCACACTCACACTCATACACTCATTTGTACACTCAGTCACATGCTTGCATACCCATAGACACATGCACTCACATGCACACTTACACAGTCGTGTGCTTACATACTCAGACACTCATGCACTCACTTGCACACTCAGTCATGTGCTTTCTTACTCACAGACACATGCACACTCACGTGCGAACTCATGTGTGCATTTAGTCACACACTCACACATATATGTCCATGCTCACACAGACATTCACTCACCACCACACATGACTGTTTTCTCATGTAACAAGTGTGATCTAAGCCTGCACAATGAGCCTTTGGTCTCTGCTGCCCGCTGTAGACCATCCTGTTCTGAAGGGCAGGCCTTAAGAGAAGCAGTGACTGATCACGGAGTTTCAAAAATAGTTGGGAGTAAGAGAAACTTTCTTGAAAGAGAAACTTCTAAATCCTGGGGGAAGTTAATGAATAAACATGAATGTACCTATTGTTTTCCCTGTGCACACAATCCTATAATAGATAAAAATTAAAACCATATAGATACTCTCTTATAAAAGAGAACCTTAGGTGACATGGCTTATTTTAGAACGCTGTCACACAGGGCTGTCATTTTAACGTCAAAAGGGAGTTCATTTTTTTTCCTGCACTATCCCACTCCTCCCTGCTACTGTTCCCCATTGCCGAGAACCCAGAGTGACTTTCTGGGGGTGGTTCCAAGAAGACAGAAGCAAGCACCCTGTGGAGGAGCCTGCCAGGACCCTCCTCATCCCCCCCCCCGTCTCTCTGTTTTCTCTGCTCTCTGCATGGCCTCTCCTGTCCTTCCTGCACCCACGCCACAGTGAGCCATGAGCAGGGATCTGCATCAGCTGCTGAAGACCCTCCTCAGCTGTCCCAGTGCCCAGCGTGTGTGATGCTGGTACCCAAGGCCCTGTAACACATGACATGAGACCAGTTTCTTGGGACAAAAATGAGTTGGCCATTGTCTTAGCTGGGTTGCTGCAGCCACCACACCTCTGGATCTTTACTTACTGTCACTGAGAGTACTCACTGTCCACACTTACCTGAGGACAGAGATGCAGTGGTAAAAGATCATCCTATAGTCTTCACATCCTGCCCCTTACACACACACACACACACACACACACACACACACACACACACACACACTTAGACTTTCTGAAGAGTCGACTGGAAGCATGCACTTGAGGATTGGGTCTTTTACTCTTGTTTGTTGGATTTTAAGAAACACTGGTTTTTGTTTGGGTTTGGCTTGGTTTGGTTTTCAGACAAGATCTTCTATGTAGCTCAAGTAGGCCTTGAACTCATGCCCCTGCTTTGGCCTCCCAGACACTGGGATCCCAGGTATATGGCACCACACCCAGATGCTTTGGTTTTTCCCAGTTTTGATGGGAATGTTAACATATTCTTGGTGTTCACTTACAGGCTCATGCTTGCATTTCCAAAGCCTCAGAATTCTACCCAGGAGGCTTTGCAGCTAGGAGGTATCTACATTCCTACCGCCATTGGTTTATGATCTGGAGAAGAGGTTCCTCTCAGCTTCTTGACTTCTGACCGACCTCCCTGCTGCTCTGGAGGTGAGCCTAACAATAGCAGATCCAAGATCAGGCAGCAATACCTCACTGCTGTGTAGAATTTTCCCTGATGTCACATGAGCATTGACTGCAGAGCCATCACAGGGCCCAAATGCCTTCCCCCTCTCAAGGGGACCTCACAAAAAAACAAAACAAAACAAAAAGCAGTAAATCTCCAGTGTTGTCTAGAAACAAATGTCCTCCAGTAACCCCAAACTGGTATCCAGTGGGGACTGTTGCAGGCCATGCTGGAGTTCTGTCCCTCAGGGCCTGTTTGGTCCCAAAGGATGAGTCCTATCCTTTACCATCTGCCTTTACTTGCTCTTCAAACCCCTGCTTCTTGTATGGGAGAAGTTAGGTTTTAATACCATAGCCATAGAAACATAGATAGATAGATAGATAGATAGATAGATAGATAGATAGATAGATAGATAGATAGATAGATACATACATACATACATGCATAGATGATACATACATAGATGATAGATACATAGATATATAGATAGATGATAGATATAAACATAGATGATAGATAGATGATAGATAGATAGATAGATAGATAGATAGATAGATAGATAGATAGATAGATAGATAGATAGAAACATGTCTAATGATAACTTTCAAATAACAGGCCTGAGACAAGGCTACCCTAAAAAATGGGAATCTTTGTCTGGAAGCCCACTTAGTTTTCAGTGAACTTTGTAGAAATGATCACCTCGCTGGTCTCCAGCACCTGTTAAGGAAGACTATCCTGGCACTATTTGAGTCCTGGGCTCACAGTGACCCTTGTCTCTTTATCAAAGAGACAAAGTGTGGTTTATCAAAGTCAACTGGTCCTGTGGGTGGTGGTATTGTGGGAGGCACCATAGAACACACTGGGCATCTATCTGTCTTGGTTAGGTTTCCATTGCTGTGACAAATATCATGACCGAAAATAACTTGGGGAGGAAAGGGTTTATTTCAAGCTCGTCTATCCAGTCTGTAACAACCTATGACCAAGGGAAGTCAGGGCAGGAACCTGGAGTCAGGGACTGAGGCACATGGAGGGCCACTGCTCTTGCTGGCTAGTTTTTTGTCAACTTGACACAAGCTGGAGTCAACTGAGAGGACGGAACCTCACCTGAGAAAATGTCTCCCAAAAGATCAGGATATGGACAATCCTGTAGGGCATCTTCTTGATTAGCGATTGATGGGGGAGGGCCCAGCCCACTGTGGGTGGTGTCACCCCTGGGATGGTGGTCCTGAGTTCTATAAGAAAGCAGACTGAGCAAGCCATTCTAAGCAAGTCAGTAAGCCACATCCCTCCACGGCCTCTGTACCAGCTTCCGCCTCCAGGTTCCTGCCCTGTTTGAGTTCCTGTCCTGACTTCCTTTGGTGATGAACAGCAATGTGGAAGTGTAAGCTGAATAAGCCCTTTCCTCTCCAACTTGCCTCTGGGTCATGTTTTTTCATCACACCAACAGAAGCCCTGCTTACTGGCTTGATCCTCATGACTTTGCTTGGCTTGCTCTCTTACATCCGCGAGGACTACCTGCCAGAGGTAACACCCATGGAGATCTGGGTCCTCCCACACCAATCTTAGTGAAGAAAGCAGATGCCTTGCTGATTCCCTTGTAGGCCTCTCTGATGGAGGAATTTCCTTAACCGGGTCTCCTCTTCCCAGGTATCTCTAGCCTGTGTCAAGTTGACCAAATACCAACCAGGACACTATCCTTGTCACATCTATCACTTCCCTGAGGATGGCAGGATGCACAATTCTAAATCTGTCATTTATTCTGTGTAAATGAGCACACGCACTTAGCGAGGAAGAGCTCCCCCTGGATCTTCACAATAAACAGCCTCCCGAGGGAAGGGAAGCCAAAGGTTCCCTCCTAGTCACATTTTTCAAGCCATGACATTCGACAGTGCTCTCCTCGGATGAAAGCAATACTTGCAATGTTGTCTGCATACTGCTTAGCCTCAAGATTGTTTACTCAGAATTTCACAACCATCTGTAATAACCACTCATGTCAATGGAAAGCAGGGTTTTAGGATGTCCGAGTCTAGGATTATTATAGCTTGAATACTTAGTTAAAGAAACAGCAGTTTATAGCTGTGTTAAGAATGAAAGCCATCTTGAACCAATCAAAAAACTAATAGGATATTTACCTGCTATGAGCGTATTATCCTCCCAGCATTGAGTAGAGGTGTGTGTGTGTGTGTGTGTGTGTGTGAAAGAGCATACATGTTTGTGTGTGTGTGTGTGTGTGATTCTATATGTCTGTCTTTGTATCTGCATGTATGTCTCTTTGTATACATGTGTGTATGTCTGTATATGTGTCTATGAGTGTGTATCTAAGTGTATATGTCTCTCTCTGTATCTGTGTATATGTCTCTTTGTATACATGTGTATGTGTGTATCTCTCTGTGTGTCTGTGTGTGTTCATCTATGTATACATGTCTCTCTTTATGTGTATTTGTGTCTTTCTGCATGTGCCTGTGTGTGTGTGTGTGTTGTGTAGGTCTAAAGGTGGTGATGTATGTGTATGTGTGTGTTGTTTTCCCTTCACTGTCTTAAGTTAGTTATTCTGAGAACATTGCCGACAAGGCAGGTGATGGACTTGGTAAACTGGGGGCACATCCTATCACTGGGCAAAGTTTGAATTAAGAGCGAATGCAGTCGGTCATCTTGTCCCTTTGCATCCTGTAAGCATGCTTACTGAAGTTGTGCAGGAAGCCCGACACCAGGCTCCCCTCCAAGGCTCAGAGAAGAGGAGACAGAGTGTGACGTTTCTCAAAAAGATAATCGACTGGAAAAGCCACAGTACACAACATGAAGTCTCCAGGTCCGTTTATGAGAAGCAAATGGAAATGAACGCCTGCCATGCGATTCCATCTGTGTGAGTGCAAGCTAGAGAAGTGTGCAAACGTGGGGGCTCTCAGACCACTGCTCAGGGATCCTGACAGCAGCCCTATAAGTTCTTCGTGTGCTGGATGGAACGTGGCTATTGCAGTTGTTCTCAGACTCACAAGAAGACAGAATCCATACATGATGTTCCTAAACCTGCAACTACTGAACAAAAGTGTTCAAAGCAGATTTCACCTCTGATGGGTAAAGGAAGAGTATAGCAGGAAGCAAAGACCATGAAATCCCCACAACTGGCAAACTGCCTCATTTACCAAAAACAAAACAAACAAACAAACAAACAAACCCTGCCAACAGCAACAACCATGACAAACTTTCACATGGGGCACGATAGTAATGATTCTAACCCTCCAAGTTCAATTTAAAGCGACCACACAGTAAGAGGTGTCTGAGTGAGGATGGAAGGACCCTGACAAAAACTGAACAATATGGGGTGGGGCACCTTTAACCTCTGTACTCAGGAGGCAGAGACAGGTGAATCTCTGTTTATTAGGTCCTGGGCTGATCTAAAAGATCCATTCCAGGCCAGCCAGAGTCACACAGTGAGGCCTTGTCTTGAAAATGAGGAAGAAAAGGAAGGAAGGAAGGAAGGAAGGAAGGAAGGAAGGAAGGGAGGGAGGGAGGGAGGGAGGGAGGGAGGGAGGGAGGGAGGGAAGGATGGAGGGAGGGAGAGAGGGAGGGAGGGAGGGAGGGAGGGAGGAAGGGGAGGGAGGGAGGGAGGGAGGGAGGGAGGGAAGGAAGGAAGGAAGGAAGGAAGGAAGGAAGGAAGGAAGGAAGGAAGAAACCAACCTGCCTTTGGTGGTAGTTTATAGTCTTGTGGATAGACTCACACTGTGTGGGGTTTTGAGGTTTCTAAACTGATTGGAAAACAGAGATGAGAGGCAGTCTTTTCTCTCTAGACTTTCCCAGTGAGTATGTCAGGGTGGTTTGCTCTGCCTCTTGCTGGGAGCACACATTCCCTTCTCACCTACAAAGTAAACATCACTAACCATCTTCACTATGGGGGACTTCCTCAGAGATCCAGAGGAGAGTAAGCCCTTGTTCCATCAAATTGTCTGATCCACAAGTCATTCCTTCAACCATTTGCTAATCCGATCCCTCAGTAAGGTTGTGTCTGACACCTCAGAGCAAGGTATCACAGATTTCCCTAGTTTCGGTTTTCTTTCCTAAGTACTGACTGCTCGACTTTAACTCCCTAGAGAAGTTAACAGTGATTGTATGCTGAGACTGAAGACAACAGAAGAAAGAACTGGGCATGCCTGGTCTCTGCTTTCAATGTTCCAGGTTCCTAGATGCCTACTGTACTGGCTGGTTTTGTGTCAACTTGACACAGGCTGGAGTTATCACAGAGAAAGGAGCATCAGTTGGGGAAGTGCCTCCATGAGATCCAGCTGTAAGGCATTTTCTCAGTTGGTGATCAAGTGGGGAGGGCCCCTTGTGGGTGGTGCCATCCCTGGGCTGGTAGTCTTGGGTTCTATAAGAGAACAGACTGAGCAAGCCAGGGGAAGCAAGCCAGTAAGAAACATCCCTCCATGGCCTCTGCATCAGCTCCTACTTCCTGACCTGCTTGAGTTCCAGTCCTGACTTCCTTTGGTGATGAACAGCAGTGTGGAAGGTGTAAGCTGAATAAACCCTTTCCTCCCCAACTTGCTTCTTGATCATGGCATTTTGTGCAGGAACAGAAACCCTGACTAAGACACCTACTGACTCTATTTCTAACTCCAAGGAGGATGAATGTCCAGGTGCCACACAAAGGAAAATATACCAAAACCAAGCCTGAATCACTATGCTGGATGCTTACATTTTTGTGGTGAGCCGAGCGATGTGACTAACAGAGACCATCTCCCTCCCCCCACCCCGCCCCCCACTCCCTGACCTCCCAGAGATGTCTCTCAAGCAATCCTTGCTTTCATTCTCATGAACACACACTAAAGATGAAACCTGCCCTGGAATGTTAAATTTCCCCCACGAGGATATTTCAGCTTCTCCTCGCATAACAGCAAGACCTCTGGCACCTTCTTGCTCAGCAGATGTGCTCAGAATAAGGATGAGGAGGTTCACAGAACTAAACTAAGGACCATTTTAAAAGCAAGTGCACTTGTGCAATTCCCAAGCCGGGGGGGGGGGGGTTTGTCGTTCCATTAAGCCCTAGACAGATGTGAGAGAAGGAAGATTCAGATTTACTTTTCTGAAGTCTGTCAGGGTCTGAAAGATGCCTAAGCCAAGCTCCATCTCCCTGTAATGGTTTATATTATGACACAGCACCCTAGGGACCCATATCTTTCTCCTAACTTGCTTGCCTATAACCTATCAATGTGTGGGAAAATCAGGAGACTATACAGTCAAGTGAGATGTATGTGCTCAATCCAGTGGCTGGAAGGAAGATGGTGAGGTGGGATTATTGGCAGTGATGTGGAGGTACACAGTCCCCCTTGGGCTTCAAACAAACAGCTCAAAAAAAAAAAAAAATAAAGGTCACTGAGTGTGGTCGGAAACTCTGAGCTTCTTCCTGAACCTACCAGTGATCCTTGACAAGTCTACTGGGCAAAGAGACTTGGGAATCTGAAGTCCCGCCCCTCTGGTTTCAGGTTGGCATGTGAGGACCACCAAAATCAAGGGAGCAAGTAGCCCACGGTGCGACACCACTAGAAGCCACATCCTGTGGTATGCTGCCAACCGCTACCTGGGAAGTGGTCAGAAATGATGTCCCAAATCTGTAGCTTATATTACCATTTAAAATCCTCAGGGTCTCATGTCTCTGAGGAGATAACACTGTCTCCCACATCGAGACTCATGTGGTAGCAGAGCTCAGAGCAGAGGCTGGACCAGAATCTCCAAACATGCACCCTGCCAGGGGCTACTCTAAGGCATGCGTTTCGGGAGTCTGCCTAGATGTCAGGGGGTTAAGACTTTAGTGCTTCCTGGATTTTTCTCTGAAGTCCTTCCTATCATCATTGCTGTATTCAATTTCCGCTAATACAGCAAGAGAAAATTGCACATGTTTTTTGAGAGCTCACGTGATGTTTTGGTATCTGTATATATTCTGCAGTGGTTAGATTAAATTAAACACTACAGCTCCTCAAATATGTATACTTTATAGATGAAATAGTCAAAATATTGAAAGAGGCCCACATCCTTTTGTCTAGCCTTTCAAAATATACAATACATACTGCACAGGCACCCAGCTGTACTGGAATAACAGAGAACCTTTTGATTCTGCTTGGACCTAGAACCCATGACCAGCCTCTCTCCATCCATCCATCCTCTCCACTGTCTCCATTCTGGCAACAGCCATTTCTCGATCAATATATAAGGGTGGGATTGTGAGGTGCTGTCTCTCTGTGCCTGACCCACACTGCACATAGCACAATGGTCTCTATTTCTACCCCTATGGAGGCAAATGAGATGTTCTTGTTCTTCCCACGGCGGAACGGCATTCTGCCATTCCATAGTGCGTGTGTGACACGCTTGCATTATCCTCCAGTTGATCGTACCTCGTTTCTATTTCTCGACTGCTCCACTCTCATTTCTGTTGCTGTGATTAAAAAATACCATGATGGGAAATCAGCTTCGAGGGAGAAAGGGTTTGGTGGGCGATGCTATCAGATGGCAACCCTCCAGTGTGTGTGTGTGGGGGGGGGGGGCTCAGCTAGTCCCATCTAAGTCGAGAGCAAAGAGAAAATAAATGAATGTGTACTTCCTGCTCAGCTCTCCTTCTCCATCCTCACCAGCGCAGAACCCCAACTTAAGGAATCACAGGACCTCAGAGTTAAATGGTCCCCTCTTTTTAAATCTTTGAGGGCTCTCCAGTCTGTTTCCAAGGATGGCTGAACTAATTTACATCTCCGTTACACGGGGTGCCGATTCCCTCCCCCCACATCTTGTCAACATTTGCTCTGTTTTGTTTAGGTCAATCAGCATGGAGGGAGGTGCTCTGTAATACTGTGATTTCAATGTGCAGTTCCCAGGCCCCGTTCCTTTTTAAATGTCCAGCCCACAGACTCAAGTCTGCAAGGCACTGTGAGACGATCCCTACACAGAAGGCACGATGAAAACATCCACACAGAATCTTTTCTATCCCTGTGGTACCCTGCTCCATTAAGTCTTCCCATAAGGGGCTAAAGCAGATGACGCCCCGCCCCTTCCCCCAGGAGTTCCCTTCCTCTTCCGGCCTAGGATTCCTTCCTGGGGAGCCCTTAGTTTCCACAGTCTAATGTCTAACCGGGAAGTATTCTTTAACTTCACTCTACAAGTGAAAAACATTGTTTTAACAGAATTAAATGCCAAGAAACCATTAAAAAATAGGTGTATGGGGCGGGGGGACGGAGGGAGGGGGACATGGGACAGATGGATAGCAAAGATTCAGGGGAAATATTTGGTCAAAGCAATGACTCACGCTTGCATTGCAGAGCCCTGATATTTTCTTCCAAACCCATGTTAAAAAAAAAAAAATGTTGACAGCTGCTACAGGAATGCGCTTCAAATTCTCTTCCGATATTGTAATTTCCCTGCTTTCTATAATTCTTCTGCTTTCCTTTGCATTTTGCTTTCTACCCAATTAAGACAGTTCTCCGCGTTGAGGGCGGGGCCCTTCGCTCACAAGAGAGGACCACGATCAAGCCCAAGCCACAGACAGGACTCTTGGGCGAAGTGGCAGCCAGCAGCAATCTCCCTCGCTGGACCTGGAAAGCCTAGTATGAGGTAGTGAGGAGGGAGGTTGAATGGGAAATGAGCCCCTGGTGAGGGGGCGGGGCTGTCCCCAGTAAGAGGTGATGCCCGGGCCAAGAGAGGTGCACTGGGCGGTGGGCGGACACTGTGTAGGAGGAGATTGGCAGGAGAGTGGGCGGAGGCTGTGTGGCAGGGCCAGCCCTTCCCTTTAAGAGCCAGTCATAAGGTGAGGTTAGTTCCTGGAGGAGGCAACTGGGGAACTGGGGAAACTTGAGGTGAGCCTGGGTCACAGAGCAACATCATTAATGGATGTCCTGGGACGGCTGGAGTGCAGCCAAGATGAGAGCCAAGTCCAGGGGCTGAAACGCCTACCTCTTGGGACACACTTGAGAGTTTCAGAGTGTATCTTTAGGGCCACCTTGCACTCCCAAGGGTCCCAAGGAGTTGGGACAGGTTCAAACCACTGTCACCATCAATCCCCAGGGAGAAAGCCATAGTCTGAAGGTGAGAAAGATGTAGACCCTCCCCTCCCTCCCCCGAGATGGCCGGGTGGAAGCTGACTGCTTAAAATCTCTACTATGCTCTCCACATCTGGCTTTCTCTGATTTCTTCTTACAATATATTTGTGTGTGTGTGTGTGTGTGTGTGTGTGTGTGTGTGTGTGTGTGTGTGTGAGAGAGAGAGAGAGAGAGAGAGAGAACATGAAAGGGACCAAATACAAGGTTCTAAAAATGTCCCCATTCATTCTTGTCCCTCCTCCAGTAGAGTCCCCCCAGGTAAATGAACGTTGGCTTTATGTGGTTCCTGGATCTGGGTGCCACTGGGATGGGAGGTCTTACTTAAACGTTCTGCTCATTTCCTTAGTTTATTTTGTTATTTATTTTGTTTTCTTTTCTTTTTTTTTTTTGAGACAGGGTTTCAGCCTGTGGCTCTGACTGTCCTGGAACTAGCTTGTAAACCAGAGATGTGACTTTGAACTCAAAGATGTGTCTGCCTCTGCCTTTGCAAGTGCTAGGATTAAAGGCGTGCACCACCAGGACCTGCCGGCTTCCACTTATTTCTTTAAACAGGGGCCTGTGAAACAAGGGCCCAGAGCAAGGAGGGGAGGGACTGTGAAAGGGCCTGTCATCAAACTGGTGGCAATAGTAGATCCTGTGTGAGCTGTGTACAGGACAGATCCGGGGTTTTATCTCTCAGTGGCTGAATCTTCATCTGAAGAACACAGGTGATCCACACCATGCGCCTGAGACTTCCTCCTATGGGACCTGCACGCACGGAAGGAAGCATACATCTTCAGGGCTCGCTGCTGTCAGCACGTCCCATGCCTGGCCAAGTCGGCTCTCTGCTTCTGTTACCCCTGGCCCTGATCTGCTTCATAAGGTCAGGGTTGAAGGCCAGACAGAGACAGATTACAGGCCTGCCTCCCAAGCTTCCCGGAACAGCAGGGGCTCTGTCAACACACTGTTCTGAACGCTTCCTGATTTCACCTTCCCAGATGAGCGGAGCACTCATCTTAAACGCTTTCAGCTGGCCTCGGAACGCTATGATTCGATGAGAAGGAAATTTCGAGACCGTCTGACCGCAGCCAGGGTCATTGTGAAATGCTGGTATTCCATCTGCCTGTCCTTTTTCCAAGGTGACACCCTGTTGGGGTTCTGATGGAGCCCTCCACCGTCCCGCCCCCCCCCAGGTCCAGCCACCTCTCTGTCTTGTGCATCTACAAGAAACCTTACATTAACTCATCCAAAGATTCATCAGGACAAAAGAGCCACCCCTTCTACTATCCAGACCTTTGCAGACATTTTCTTGACATTTTCAGGATCAGTAGAGAGACAAGAGACAGTGGCTTCTGGGGCTAATAATGGTATTCATCTCTCCGGTGTTCCTTTTGAGATTCATGTGTCCCTCTGACTGGTTGTAAATTATCTCCGTCAGGCACCCTACACAGATGACCATGTTTGCTGTCAGTCAAGTGTCCCCTCAGGAACTGCTCGATGTGGAAGCCATGCTAAGCTTGCAGAAGTGACCAATAGTCACGTATATTCATTCTCTTTGACCCAAATAATGAGCCTTAGGATTTCAGCATCTACCTTCGTCTCGTCTGTTTTGTTCATTTAAATTAGTCTCATTGTGGGTGGAGAGATGGCACAGTGGTTAGGAACATGCACTGCTCTTCCCGAGGACTTAAATTCCATTCCCAGCAACTCTATCAGGAGGCTCACACACATACGTGAAACAAATGCTCCCAGAATGTGTCATATTTATTCCAGGACGGCAGCACACAAGTTCACACAAGCTCGCAGGTCGTGTCCTTGAGAGAATTCTGTTTCATTTTTTTACTGAGGAAGCAGATAGAGGCTATCCACATCCCCTTACCCCTACAGCCCTGTGCCCGTCCCCTTACCCTGCAGCTCTGCCCACCTCCCCTCCTCCCCTCCCCCTGCAGCTCTGCTATACTGTGTACAGCCCTGATACCTCAATGGCCCCACTGTGGAGGTGCTACCTCCCCACACCATCCATACAATCCTCCACCTTAATGGCAGCATGAAGGAGTCACTGTGTTGCTGAATGCCTTTCTAGAGCCCCCACACCACCCCCGGTACCCCCCTAGTCCCTGCTTTCAAGAGTTTTTGAAGCTGAGCTCTACACTTGAAAGGCCCACGACTGGTTGTCTCTGCCAGACACTCCACACACAGACACTCCACACACAGACACTCCACACACAGACACTCCACATACAACCCTTTGCAAGAACCTCAGCTATGGACTCTATACAGCTTGCTGCTTCCTACCTACCTGGGATATTCCCCCAGCGCCTTTCTCCCGCGATCACTCCTTGTCACACCACACAGTTGGTGAGAATACTCATTCTCTAGCTTGCAGGCTCCCGTAGAGCCCTGGGAGTTTTCTCACGGGCATAGGCAGGGCTTCACACTACAGCAGGCTCCCAAAGCTTGCTGAAGTTCACATGAACAAATCCCACAGACAGACCATGATGGAGCAAGACCACAAACTTTTAACATTTGTAGGGAAAGAGGGCCAAACTGTCAGGCTCTTCAAAGCTCTACCAGCTGGCAAACCCCACAGTTGGGTGGATATTGGTATCAAGCCTGGGACAGGAGAACCAGGGCCCTCCACAAACTGCCGCATATGAAATAATTCTCCATCTAACTGAAAGTCCAAAGTACTACCCCCAAACGCTGCAAAACCAGGCCTGAGGTTTCCCTAGGATGATAAATGCACCGTGAGCAGTGTCAGGCAGCATGCTGGCAGAACACGGAGGTTGCTTGGCAGACGGCTTTGCTCTTGGGTTCTCTGGGGGGTTCCTCACTAGGACCAGGGAGTGCCTGTCACCAGCACCCTAGGAATGAAGTTTTCCACACCAGTGTTCTCTGGCTCAAGACTTGGCAAGACAGGTGGTTCAGGAGAGGTGAACTGGATGGTCCCTTAAGCTCTCTGTTTTAAAAACAAGAAATTCTGGCAGATGAGGAGAACTGGACTCAAGTCTGAGATCACTGTCCGACTCTCCCAGGCACTGTCCTGCTGACAATTCCGCTTTTATTTTTGTTCAAAAGAAACGCCCGAAGTCTGCAGTGCTTGGACAAGGCTGGCTGAGCCTGGCTTGCCGGTTGAACAGGTCATGAGTGCACCTCCCATGCATCCGCAGAAGACACGGCTTCCCTTCCTCACAATGTGCTTTCTCTCTCTACGTGTCTCACGCATGTCCTCAACGTCTGGCATTTCCCAGCACACTTGACGCTCATTAGCTAGCTACAATTTCCAGGTCAACTACTTCTAAAGTGCGACCAGTATCACAAGTGGCCCCAATCATTGATGCAGGAAGGTTGACCCCAATCCCATCATCTCCAACAGGAAAACCTTTTTCTGTCTGCCCATCTACTGGCAGAGGCACCTTTCCCTGAGTTCATCTCTTGTGAGATCTCCTCTTCCCTTCATGCTCCCAGCCTCTGTGAGCTCACTGTTCTGAGGACCCTGAACTCCAAGTCTGGGCAGGACTATTCCCTGACTCCAACTATAGCTGACAGGTAGCTGGTCTTTTGCCTCTAGCCTGTTCTTCCTCACACCATCTTGGCATCCCTACACCAATGCTTAATGTTAGATCCCAAACTGCTTAGGAGGGAAGGTGCCCAATGATTGCACACACACACCACCTCTGCACACTACACTTCCTTTCCCTTCTGTACCAGGAAACTTCAGCCAGCTGGTTTCTTTTATTTTTTTAAAGATTTATTTATTTATTTATTATATGTAAGTACACTGTAGCTGTCTTCAGACACTCCAGAAGAGAGTGTCAGGTCTTGTTATGGATGGTTGTGAGATTTGAACTCAGATGATTTGTGGGATTTGAACTCAGGACCTTCGGAAGAGCAGTCGGTGCTCTTAACCACTGAGCCATCTCTCCTGCCCTACATACTGGTTTCTTAGTCACGGGGCTAACTAACCTGCCATGGCTCTCCATCACCCTGCTAGGGGTTGGAAGGACTACGCACTACAGGAAATTCTGTGTCAAAACCATTGATACAAATGGCTCCCTTCAGCCTCTTCTCTTTCTTTGTTTCTTTTTCATTTTGCCTCACAATAATGAGTTTTAGATGTAATGATCCGATATCATTATTTTAGACAAAGTCAAGTTTTTTGGGGGGGAAATTGGTCATATATAACTATGTCATGCATTCCTCGTTGTATGAGGTAGGTAGTAGGTGCCAGATCAATATTTTCTAGAGGATAATATATTGAACATGGAAAAAATATATTATTTCTAATTGCTGGTTCCACTGTTTGAAGGCAAGTAGCTTGAATAACTTCTATAAAGTGACTAAGCAAGGAATATGGAAAGTTCTAAGGAAAAAAAACAAACCAAGAAGCCCCAGCACTAACTAACTGTCCCACAACTCTTAGGCAAAATAGAGAAGCTAGCACTTGCATACAGACAGGTACTGGTTGTAGAACACAAGACTGAAGCCAATTAAGAGAGAAGCTATCTTTTGTGTAGATAGTAGATTTTCAGAAGTTTGGGTTGTTTCAGTAAAGTTTAAGGTAACTACCATAATTAATAAGCACATGGCAAAATGCATTGGGAACCCAAATTTTAAAAAAAATATTTAAAATTGTATATTTCTACAAGCATCACTCTTGTTAGGAGGGAACTTGTTGATCTTGCATTCATGTCTACACTCCAAGTAGCTCTCTACAAAGAAAGCACTCTGGTCTCCATAACAGGAGGAAGAAAAAAAAGCCAGGACAATGAACAAATTTTGTCCTGTAACTGCCAGTATGTCTGGAGGGAGAAGGAATGTGACATTAGATCAGGGTTGTGGAGCAGAAGTCCCTGGATCATCCAGTGTTCTCTAAGCCACACAGTTTCTAAGCCCGATGAAATATAGAGGATGATGAATCTTGCCAAGAGAAGCCATAAAGTAATGATGTCACTGAGCAGGGAGAAGGCAGTATCAGTGTCAGGGGGTGGGCTGGGCATGCCACACTCACCTTCTGGTCTCTGGTACAGCCTGGGAAGAATGGCCCGAAGGGTAAAGGCAGTACCACCTTGGAGTCACACCTCTGTCTCTGGTTAGATGAACCTAAAGAGGAGGCAACCTTGGTTCTTATTAACATGATTACAAATTTAAACAGGTGGTATGTGATGTATTTGTCAATGTGATGAGACTTAGGATCACTTAGGAGACAGGCTTGTGGGCACACCTATGTAGGATTATTTCTGTAAGTTAATTGAGGCTGGAAGGTCTGCTCACTGTGGGCGGCACCATTCCCTAGGCTAGGATCCTGGCTTGGATAAAATAGGAAAAAGTGAACTGAATACAAGCAGTCATGACCATGATGGCACTTTAATCATCAACTAGAAATGATATAGAAACACCTGGGAAGAGACTCTCCTTGAGGGATTGTCTAGATCAGGTTGGGATGGCCACGTCTGTGGGAGAGATTGTCTTAATTATCTTAGTCAATGGCGGAAGACCCAGACTAAACATGGGCAGCACTATTTCTTGGTTTTGGGTTCTGAATCATGTAAGAGGAGAGAAAGCGTTCATCCTCTCTGCTCCTGACTTTGGGTATGACTAGACTCCTCACATCTCTGCCTTGACTTCCCTCACAGTGATGGACTGTGACCCGGAATCGCGAGCAGAAGGAACTCTTCCCCTCCCTACAGATAGCTTTTTGCCAGGGTTTTGATCACAGCAACAGAAGTAAAGCTAGGACAGTGGCCGTCTGCTTCCAGACTGCAGATGCCATGGGTCCAGCTGCCTTAAGCTCCCATTGCTGGTACTTCTCCCCCTGATGGTTGCATTGTGAGCCAAAATTAAGCATTTCTCTTATACGTTGCTTTTGTCCAATATGTTAACCACAGTGACAGGAAGGTAATCTTAATCCTATTTCCTTGTGGTTGTGGTTGTTGTTGTTTGGTATTTTGTAATGTCTCACACTTGTTCAGTATGTGTGTATTTTGAAGGAAGCCTGGAGGTTGGGTTAGTTCTGTGCACATAGGAGAGGTAAGCATATGTAAGCATCTAGAACCCAGGAGGGCTATTCCATTCATCCATCTCCATAGTGTATGTCATGAGCCTGTGAGAAAGATGGTTTTGGAGTCCTCAGTCCACAGTGAGGTGGACCTATTGCTTCAGGCTCCTACTGAGGGCACTGGACGGCAATATGGGGAACTGGAAGCAGAGTCTACCCCTCCTGAGTTAGGAAGCTAAGAAGCAAACAGAGAAGTAAGCGCTGTGGTCTCCAGGTCCCCACAAAGGATACGGCCTTAAATACCTAAGGACCCTGACTAGTCCATCCTCCTAAAGTCCCCTACCCTGTTTCCCAAGTAGCTGGGCCCTGGGGCACTAGCCGTCAGCACATAGGCCTGTGGGAGGCTTTCAAGATCTAATTTATCATGGTAGAGCTTCCTCTTGACCCAGAGTGGATACAGAAACATGGCTATCAGCTCCTCTCATCTGTATGGGACCTAAGGAGTCTTCCAAAAAGGGAGAAAAGGGAAGAGAGATGCTGAGGGACTTCCGTGTGATCCCCCTCTCACCCAAATTATGGGCCCTATGGAGAATAGAAGGATTCATTTGTCTTCATTAAGTTATTTCTTAATGGTTTTTTACCATGCTCCCACATTTTTAGGATTGTAAATGTATAACTGTCTGTTTGAAATTTGCGTATAGGAACACAGTAAGGTAAAAAAAAAAAAATAGCAAGGCTATTGAGAGCATACTGTGCCTCAGGTACTGTCTGCTCCACAGTCAGGGTAACAGTGTAGACAAATGGAAAGGAACACCTGGACCTAAGATATGTGCTACAAGATAACAAATAAAACACAAAAGTCCCTGTTACATGTAACTTTTATATAGTAAAGGATTACAGCATAATCCATAAATCCTAAAGATGGAAGGGAATATAAGTGGTGCCAAGTCTAACATGTAAAGTCCACAGGATGTCTTATCGGAGATCACGAGAGGTTCACTCAGGTTGCTTGACTCTTCTGCACTTTTTGTCTTTTTGCTTTTCTTTTTTTCTTCTTGATAAGGCCTAGCTAAGTACGCCTAGCTGTCTTTATCCTCCTGCCTTGGGACGCTGGGATTCAGGAGTATGTCACCAAGCCCAGCTTTAATTTGTATTTCTAAAATTTATTTCATTGGTAGTGGTGAAGAAAGAGTTTCTGGGACAACGTTTGGAAACATTAGATCAGTGAAAGCTGATGGCTGTTGCTCCTGTGAGTTCTTGGTGGTGTGGTGAGCATTGTCAAGGCTGTGTAGCCTTGGGTGTGGGGGATTCAGTCAAGGGGGTGAAATTGAGTCAAGTGTGGGGGATGCTATGACACATATATCAACCACCTTCCTAAATACAATGAAGTTTGAGCTTGCAGACACATGAGGCAGGGCACTGTGGACCTGAAGGTATGTAACTGGGGCCCAAGGAAGGGCAGACCCAGGTAGGCAGCACGAGGTTCCCAAGCTTAGGAAGCAATCATTTTTGTACAAAACATAAGATGTGAGGAAATGCTCTACCCATCCCAGAGCTCCAACCCCACCCCATACCTCACTTGCAAATCTGATAAAGTATAAGAACCCACCTATATCATAATTCATAAATGTTTTCAAAGCTCCATCCCAAAGCCAAATTATGGGCCCTATGGAGAATAGAAGGACTCATTTGTCTTCAATAAGTTATTTCTTAATGGTTTTTTACCATGCTCCCACATTTTGAGGGTTGTAAATGTATAACTGTCTGTTTGAAATTCACATATAGGAACACAATAAGGTAAAAAAAAAAATCAAATCCTAGAATCTCTCTTTGTAGTTGGCAGAAGCCTTGACTTGGTATTAACTCTAGCCAGACCCATCTGGACAGTGATTGCAGGCCCACAAACAACATCCCAATGTTTGACAGACAAAAGCCAATAAGGAAGGTAGACAGACCTCTGCAATTTCCTGGACCAGTGAGACGTCACTGTGTCGCCTGACTGCAGTATCAGTTCTGCTCAGTCTGTGTCCCCACACGCCTGGCATTGCACAGTCGTGGACAAATCAAATATCGAGGCTCATTGTGCTTATTGGCAAACGATTCTGGCACCAGAAAACTGAATGAATCACACTACCCATGCTCTCCAATTCGAAAGGGATACTGAGAGCTCAAAGCCTGCATGCGATTTTGTCTCTCTTTGTCTGCTCTAACAAAGGAATCAGCTACATGCAGAAATGGATACAACCAACCGCCAAGAGAAGGTTCCGTTTTTTTGTTTGGTTTTGTTTTTTTCCTGCCAGGCCAGTGCCGTGAGCTCAGCTTTTCAAACCACAGCCTGTCTGTCAATAGGGGTCTGTCATGAGCTGTGTGGTTCCTAGCAGCAAAACCAACACCACCACAAACTGCCTGCCCACAGTTTCACCATAGTGCATGGCAGGCGCGATACTTTTCTTCTCCACATCAGGCATTATTAGGAAGGTTTTGAAATCTCCATCTCAGACAGAATGGATTAATCTGACAGCATAGTATAGGAAAAAGAGGTCTAGAGGGCTGATGATAAATTCGTTCATGACTAATGGGTAAGATATGCTTGGGAATCTATCCTAGAAAACACCCAAAGGTCCTTGCTTTCCTCAACTCTTATATTCAGCCTGTCCCTCTCTGTCCCCTTGCCTGCTACAGTCCATAGGTGTGAGGCACGGTCCAGTGGGAGTATCTGACCCCAATCATAGCTTGAGACGATTTGAGGTAGCACCTCGATGTCATACCACCCAACACCCCAAGCTGTTGTTCCCACAGAAAACAAATTCTACATAAGGAAACTTGGGCAGAGGAATGGGAACCAGGAACCCAGAGCCTGTGGGCTCCCTTTCCCCATCGCCTTCCTTGCTTCGCTGCTTCACAGGGGCATCTTCTTCTCAGTAAAGTAGAGCTTCTACATAAAAGGGCATCCAGGTTTGCAAGTACATCTACAGTTTAGGGGTGGCACCTTCAGTCACCAGAGAGGGGCCTTCTGGGGAGACCCAAGCTGGGAAGCTTAGGAAGGTGAAGCGCCCACCCTGAATCAAACACCATAATAGAAGGGTAGAGGTTCTCCCATTAAGCCCACTGGCTTGCAACAAGGAGAGTAGCAGCATAGGAACAGTGGTCCTCTGAAGGGGCAAGTGGGGCATCCAGTCGGAGACACCCCCACATAGACCCACAACATCCACAGGAGGACCTTACAGAAAACACTTGATCCCTAGGCAGGGTCAGATGGTTGGTTACCAGACAGGCAACAAGGCACAGGCGAGACCGTGGGTGTATGATGTCTTTCTCACATAGTTATGAGGAAATCACAGCATGAGTCAATGCACCAACTGCTAGTCTATGCAGAGAAGCGCAGGATGAATCAAAGGTCATGCCCGTCCAACCCAATCTACCTAGAAGCAGCTTAGGAATATCTCTCAAATGGTGCTTACTGACAAGGCATGGGTGGTGTGAGTCCCATCCAGGGTGGCTGGTTACAGGGTGAGATACAGGGCGAAATGAGAGGCTTCTCACTGGGGCACTGGGAAGAAAGTCAAAATTAAAGTCTCTAAATTCAAACATAAGCAATTGTGTATGTAGAAAATGAAGAGATCTATCAGTCAGGTTTGATTTTTAGATTAGAGTTGAAATACCACGGCTGAGAAATGGAACAAGCCCACATGTTCACCACACAATGGAATTTTATTCAGCCACAAAGAAAAATTAAGCGATAGGTTTTTTGCAGGAAAATACATGGAACTATATATTAAGATAAATAATATGTGTGTGTGTGTGTGTGTGTGTGTGAGAGAGAGAGAGAGAGAGAGAGAGAGAGAGAGAGAGAGAGAGAGAGAGAGAAAGACATAGGGAAGAAGGGAGGTAGGGGTAAGGCAGGAAGATCTAGGATCATGGAATACATGTGACATGAAAGCAGAAGGTAACATATTTGTGGGGGGAAGAGATCAAGCAAGAAGGGGGAACTCAAACTTCTGGGTTGCTGGAGATGGAGAATGAACACCCTTACTGTAGAAACAGGGGTCACATCTTCCTAAGTGACCAGGAAAGAGACTTCAATCCTGCTCACTTTAGCAGTCATGGATTCATGTATAGTAGATAGGTATCTCAGATCAGACTCTCAAGAAAAGACTAATCTTACCATGTCTTTGTTTCCACGTTTAAAGTATATCAGGATGTACATAAAAGTAGAGAGGCTGAGCGTTGAGCTTGACACAAGTCTGAAAGCCGTGTGAATCTTTCTATCTAGAGCATCAGTCATCTGAAACGGAGCTCCCTGTCCAACAACCTTGAAGCATCCTGCAGACATCATAGACCCAGAGCTGCCAAATCTCCCGTATGTCCCAGCAGAGGCCTCTCCCTCCACATTCCACTGCCACTAAGTCTACATAAGTCTAAGTCCACCAAGTCTCATCACGTCTACCTAAGTATGTCTTATTCTTTTAAGAATGTAAAACTCAGGTGCCCAATGTCAGTCCCATTGGCTATTGCCTTGCAACCCCAGGCCCCATCCCATATGGTCACCTGACTCACAGACCTATCAGATGGGACCCACCCTCCAACTGCTACACCTCGGAGATGCTCTCACATCCCATCAGCTTCCTTGGGCTCCAGGATACCAGAGTCTCCTTAAGCTACTCAGGCATCTACTCCAGGCCTCATTAACTGTTGGATGCTGAACTGACCACTCTACTTGTCTTGTCCTCACACAAGGCAGAGCAGGCTACCCCTCTGTATGCGCTCCAAGAAGTATGTGACTCTGCCCTATATACAACCCAGTCCTGGACTGAAACCTCATGGGTTTTAGGCTCTGAGATCTCTCAGTGTTGTGGCCACCATAGCACCTGTCACACTTTGGGGTATCGGGGGGGCTGAATGACTGAGGATGGGCAGGCAGAGGTCCCCACATTCCCAGGTACTGGGAATGCTGTAGTTCTGGACACATTTTCTAGCCTGTGGTTAACAGTCGACCAAGCAACACAGAGCGCCACCTTTATTCCTTCTATTTTATGCCTTATCTTCTTCATGTGTAAATTAGTCATTAAACTTGGCAGAGGACTTATTTTGTTTCTATTTTATGTATATGGATGTTTTTCCTAAATATATGTCTATCAATACTTTGGAGCAGCATTTAATAACCTTCCAATATGAAAGATGCTAACAACTGACAAGCAGAGAAAATAAATTTAACAGAGGCTAGTCATAATTTACTTATTTATCACAAGGCTTTATTTTGTCTGGTGTCTTTTATGGATATATACTCTCTTTTATTTTTTAATTTTTGGAAATAGGTTTTTTTTTTCATACAATTCCTCCCAGATCCTCCCCAACTCGCCACCCACACAAATCCGAACCTTTTCTATCTCTCTCATTAGAATACAGACAGAAGTCTAAAACACAATAATAAAATAACATTGAAAACAAACCGATACAGGATGAGACAAACAAGCAGAAGAAAAAGAGCCAAAGAAGAAGCACAAAACACACATATAAGCACAGAGACATATGTTTGCACATCCAGAA
Organism: Tokudaia tokunoshimensis; assembly: GCA_036184795.1. NCBI lineage: Eukaryota > Metazoa > Chordata > Mammalia > Rodentia > Muridae > Tokudaia > Tokudaia tokunoshimensis. The sequence continues at coordinate 85,015,629 of BTHU01000006.1, forward strand.
GTCCCACAGAAACATAACGCCGGAAAGCATCATATCTATGCAAAAGACCTGTAAACAAAAAGAAAGAAAAATAATAAAAGTAATTCCCAGACACATCATTATGAGACAAGGAATCTCCACAAACATCACTGAGTTAGTTTTGCATTAGCCATTTATGGTTTGGCATAAGAATGCCCTTAAGTGTGGTTTGTGTATCTAGTGACACTCCATTGGAGAAATGTAATTTTCCCTTTGCAAACAGTCATCAGTTGGAGATAGCTTCTGGGTTAGGAACGGGGCCCATGTCTACTTCCTCTCTCAGAGCTGAGGCCCATCTGGCTAAGACCCACGTAGACCCTTTGCACATTGCCACAGTTTCTGTGAGTTCATGTCAGTGTCGGTCCTACTGTGTTAGGAAGGACTTCTTTCCTTGGGTTCATCTATCCCCTCTTGCTCTTACAATCTGCCTCCTCCTCTACTGCAGGGTTCCCTGAGCCACAAGGGGAGGGATTTGATGGAGACATCCCATTTAGGATGGAGTGTTCCAAGGTCTCTCACTCTCTGCACATTGTCCAGTTATGGGTCTCTGTACTCATTTGCATCTCCTACCGGAGGGAGCTCCTCTAATGATGGATGAGCAAGACATTGCTCTATGAGTGTACCATAAAGTCATTAGGAGTCATTTCGTTGCATTGTTATTTTAGCTGAGTAGCAGTATTTAGATTTCCCCTAGGTCCCTGACCTATCTAGTATTGGGTTCTTGGCCACCTGAGCAGTGCCAGGCATGGGTTCCCTCATATGGAGTAGGCCTTAAATCCAGTCAGATAGTGTGTGGTTACACCCATATTTCTGCCACTAACTTTGACAGCATACCTTGCAGCTAGGTGACCACTATAGATCAAAGGCTTTGCAGGTAGTTTGGTTTTTGCCTCTTCCTCTGGTAGCATAGAGTATCTTCCAGTACCATGAACACTAGTCAGTAGGAGAGAAAGTTCTAGTTAGGCACCAGCTCGGCTTCTCTGAGTTCAATGAGTTATGGGTGTTTTCTTCACCGTCAGTTTGTGGAGAATGACCAAGCTATTCATAATTTAGAATCAATACATTTTAATATTCCATTCAACTCAACTCAAATTAATTGCGTTGTCAATATTTTAATCTCAGAGATCATTCCAAGATGCCGATAAAGCTATTTATTAAGTGCTAAGCAACTTAAACCAAATATTGATCACATGTAGCTTGATGTGTCTATTCTAGTTCTTAATGGTTGAAAAGCAGCCAAGGCTATGTGGCTCTTTCTCAGAGCAGAGTCCCTTGAAGCCTAAAGCTTATGAAAGGTTTTTGTACAGAATGGAATCTTGCAGGCAGCTTCGGTGGGGGGTGGGGGGCAGAATTACGTTAGTGTTAAAGGGAGAATACATAATTCAAAACTATGCATATTAGATTGTCGCCCAGGAAACAAATCCCAGGCCTGCCCTGACTCCTAAAGCGGTCTCCCAACTTTCAGGAAGTCTATTGAATTATGGCTTTTTGCAATAAAGCCAGTCACCCCCCAAATGATTTTAACACAGATGAAAGGGGAGTATCGGGCCTCATCAGGCAAGGCTGTCCTGAGAGGATCAGAAGAGCTCCCTGTCCTGCAGATTCTGCAGAACTGGGTTAATTGGGAACCCACCATCTCCAAGGAGGCCAGGAGTGCCATTCTTTTGATTAGCTCTCCTTCTGTTCAGAGCCTGCATTCCACCCTCACCATAAACCCCACAGGGAGAGGCCGGGTCTTTATGGGCGAGGAACAGAGCAAATGATTTAAAATAATGTTGAGTAAATACATGGAAGCCTTGGAAAGTATTTTTAAAAGAATCCAGTGTCTTAGTCATGGAGAGGTACCCTATTCAGTTCTGGTCCTTTCTTTCCCTCCCTAGGACTCCCATACAGGTGTGGCACCCTCACTGGGGTGGAAGAAAGAACTGCATACAGTCAGCCTTCCCTCCCACTGCAGGTTTGAGGCTGTGGCCCATCTGCTCAAAAACGGGTGAAATGGAAATTACTATGGACAATTTTCCATTGCAGAAGCCACACAGACAGACATGCATGTGTGTGTGTGTGTGTGTGTGTGTGTGTGTGTGTGTGTGTGTGTGTGTAAACATGCATGTGCACAATCAAAATATTCCTGCCATGCTTATTCAAGTTTTGTTTCAGAAAAATATAATCAGGGCCCAGCGTCTCCTCTGCTAAGTGCTACCTTTAGCATGGTGCAGATGCCTTAAAGTCCCGGAAGAGCAGGCCTCGCCAAAAACCTAGCAGGTAGGAATCGCTCAGTCAACACTCACTAAAAGGAGTCAGTGGGTGCTGAGCAGATTAAAATACAAACTCACAAATCTCTCCACCCTTCCCTCTTCCTCATTGGCACGCACCTCAGGTGGATAGAAAGCATGCAGTAGCAGGGACTCGGGACTGGGCTGGGAAGCAGACATCTGCCCAGTGCAGTTCTATAGAAGAGTGGGGGCTTCTACTTGTTCTCTGTCCCCAACAACAAAAAGAAGGACACTAGCTAGCAGCAACTAATTTCGACTCATAAACTTCAGAGTCTCACTAGAAGCCTGACCTGGATTCTCGGACTAATGATGCAGAAATCATGTTGAATTAGCCTCAGACAGCAATGCTCTCACAATGAATTTCCCTTGAACACCTCCTGTCAGCCTGTTCCTTCCTTCCTTCCTTTCCTTTGTCCCTTCAGAGCAAAACTGAAAGTCATTATCTTGACAACACAGAGAAAAAAGAAGAAGAAGAAGAAGAAGAAGAAGAAGAAGAGGAGGAGGAGGAGGAAAATCGCCTCCACAGTGAAACATTTGATATTTTAATTACTGCTAATTGTGATAAGGCGGAAGAAGAGAAGGTGACATTCTTTAAATGTGGGAGACAAAAGTTTAAAAGGTTCCAACGTGTTTAACACATCAATTATATTTTGACAGTTTAAAGATTCCATCAGTTGGCTGAAGCAGCCCAGTGAGTGCCTGGGTTTTCTTGTCACCCTGTCATCAGAGGTGGTGACCTTGTTCTATGGATGTGGAGTCTCGAAACCACAGCTACATAGGAGGAACTCACAAAGACCGACTGACTTGACATCCGATGGGTACAAGTTTTGTTTCTGAAGTCGGTCAAATCTCCTATTGAACTCCTCACTCCTGATTTAAGTGCGAATGATTTAAAACCGTGTGCACTCAATACATGACAATACCGCCACATTAGAATTGGTTATCGGTTTTTAGTTTAAAGTCCTGAGGTTTTGGATGTCTCAGTACTTGAGGAAAGCCCACCGTTCTGCCTTGTCAACGCTTCAAACCTGTAGGAAGTTACTTCATCTCCTAGAGATCACTTAAATGCCTCCTTCAGGGGGAAATGGAGAAACCACAGGAAGCATTATGTGGAAAGTGCCTGGCACCCGTCAGGTGTTTATAAAATAAACCACAGATGCCTTCTCTTAAAATAGATTTTTTTTTCATTAAAATATGATTTGTGGTATTCATTCAGTTTTCAGAACATCTCTTCCGAAGAGAACCACACAATTTGAATTCAGGAAAGAGAAAGCAAAACCAACTATTTGCAACAAAAAAAAAGTTTTCATCTCAAAACACCAGGGCGCAGAGAAAGTTCAAAGGGTGGTTGAGTGGGATAGCAGGGGTTGGAGAGGGTTTTAGTTGGGGCAACAACTATAAACGTAATTTACATAAATCACGAATGCAGAGATTAAGGGCACATTTCGCTCACACATCTATCCATGTTTATCTCAACGTGGCATCTTCAAGCCTCAAGCTTCACCTGGCAAACACATCAGCCCACAAAAGCAGTTGATACCACGCAGTTTGTTTTTTTTTTTTGTTTGTTTGTTTGTTTTTTTGGAAGTTTGGTAGCAGCGGCTTGTTCTTTTTCAGGACAGCCTAGTGAGCCTGCTAGGTGGTTGGGAGCGCCTGCTGCTCTTCCAGGGGACCCAGGGTTAGAGCCCCAGCACTCAACTGTAACTCCGGGGATCTGATGCCCTCTTCTGGTCTCTTTGGACATTGCATACAGGTGGCGCACAGATATACTTTTCAGGCAATATGCCCGAAAATAATAAAGTAATTCTTAAGCAACCTCATCGTCACCAGTGCAACTTTTTGAGCACAGTTGCATACAGCGAAAGGATATCTTTTCCATAATGAGAGATGCAAATCATCCCCCATGTTCTCATCCCTTTCTGCCACAGGGAGGCTCCGCTTGCCCTAAAGTGCTGGTGGGCGTGACTTGCTGTTCTGGTGTACAAACCTCATCTGCTTTGCCAAGTGAGGCCTCTTTGTGGCTTAAGGGGAAGTGGCTTCTAATTGCACAGGAAGGGGCGGGGCACTGGAGGCCTGCCTTCAGTCATCACTCAGGCAAGTGGGTCTCAAGCTGTGTGGTCCCCACGCCCCAGTTTAGGTCAACTGAACCAGCCCAGCTGCACTGTGGTTCGTTGACATTTGAAGCTAACGCCGGGTGTTTCAGGTCATGTCCCTTACATTTAGTCTCCAAGAACTTCCACTGAGCTCCTAGGACCATCTGAATGACCATTAAGGACTGAAAAGAAAAGCAAACTGCCCAGAGTGTAGACTGAAGTCCTCCCTCTTAGATCTAAGAGTAAGAGAGACTCTTCTCAGAGGCCTGAGGGACTATGGGGGACCCATGGGTCCCTGTCCTAGCAATCCTACGAAGGTTGGTCTTCAGGAGCGGTAGCAGACACAGACTGTCTATAACCACCACCTCTGGAGGCCTGAGTTGTGTCCATCCCAAGTTTGCATGTAGTAGCCACCAGCTTTTTGTCCTGTTATCTCTTTACCGTGTGATCTGTCTGTCTCTGTGTCTCTGTCTCTTTCTGCACGTGTGTATGTGTGTGCATATGTCTATATTGCAAACCTATCCACAAAACATTCACCAGTGTAGACACGGTGGAGGCCAGAGGCTAACATCAGGATGTCTTCCTCAAACATTCTCCGCCTTATGTTTAGAGACAAGGTCCCTCGTTCAACCTGGAATCCACCATTTTGGCTAGACCGCCTGGTCACCAAAGTCCCACCCCATATTAAAGGGACACTAAGGTCTCTCAAGCTTGCGCAGCAAGTACCTGACCCAGCTCCCTGGCCCCCTTTATGACATTCTTACAGGTGCATTCCCTTAAAAATTAATGATAATAAGAAAAATGCTTATTTTTCTCAAAAGTCCCCAAATCTTATAGTCATAACTGATTAAAAGAAATAAAGTCATCGTTTACCAGCTCCTGAGGGATGGGCCTCGGGCAGCTTCTCATTCTCTGCTAGCCCAGGGCTGCAAAGCATTATTGGTCCTCACCAAGTTGACTTTTTTGAAAATTGACTTCTCCTAATTTTCTTCTCGATTCATGGAATGATAAAACACCCTCAAACTCTATTGTTCTTTACCAACCTAAATGTCTAGGTCCTGGGTACCTCACTTCCCAAAGAAAGTCTGGCCCCCTGCACCCCATCCCATCTTTTAACTGGTAATCTCAATCCTTCATCCACACCCAGGCACTGAGGAATCCTCTCAGCTCACTCTGGTAGAATGAAGCTACGGCTCCCCTGTGAAGGGGTTTGGGTCAGTAGACCCGAGTCCCCTCTTGGACTAGCCCCTTGCAGAAGAGGAATGATCCAAATTATTTATGGAGGTGTGAGGCTGCATCTGGAGTGGTCATGCTAGCCGAGAAGACACCCCCATGACTCCACCCGAGCCAGCGCTGCATTAAAAGCTACTTGTTCTTCAAGAGCGTGTGTGTATCCATGTGTGCTCATGGGCGCTTGTTCACATGTGTGCAGGGGCACATGCAGGGAAATGCACACGGAGGCCGGAGAACTACATTGCATACAGGTCATTCCTCAGGTGTTAGCTATCTTTATTTCTGTTTTTTAAGATGTAGGGATAATTTCAATTAGGAAATAAATATTTCTGTTTATTCCCATTTCAAATGTTATCCCCTCTGCAAGCCCGTTATCCCATCCCCCCTTACCCTGCTTCTATGAGGGTGCTCCCTCACCCACCTACCCACTCCCTGTTTTGTTTTGTTTTGTTTTTAAGATGGTGTTCTCTCATTGGCCTAGACATTTTCAAGTAAGCCAAGCTGGCCAGCCAATGAGCCCGAAGATCCTTTATCGCCACCTTCTTAGGGTTGGGCTTACAAGCACGCATCACCATGCCCGCTCGACATTTTTATATGGATGCTGGAGCTAGAACTGAAATCTCACTTGCAAGCAAATACTTCATCAACTTAACTATCTCCCCAGCCCTCTGCAATTTATTGAGTGAGATTTGGTGTGAAATATAAACAGAAAATGAGTAAGTTTCTTGTTGACAAATATCCCATAGCACAGGATGGGGTGGGGTGGGGTGGAGGGTGGGGGGGATGGGATCATTCCTTAGTAAACCTGACAGAAATTCACACGTGATTTATCTGCAGGACAAAGCCTGTGGGGGAGGGGGAGGGATTCAAATTAAAGGCACACTGAGTACCCTCTCCCCCAGTCAGAATGGCTGTCACCAAAAAGACAACAAATGTTGGGTAGGATGGGGGGGGGACTTTTATGCACTGCTGGTGGTGGGTGTAAACTATTGCACCCACTGGGAAAACCAGAACAGCGCTTCCTCAAAAAATTAAAACTAGAGCCACCATGTGGCTCAGCCGGGCATATACCCAAGGGACTCTAAGCCAACACGCCACAGGGTTCTTGATTTCAATTCATTGCTGCCCCATCGCTAGAAAGTTAAGCCAAAAGAACGGGCTATACACACGTCGGCATCTTATCTGTACCCGAGTGTGCATTTGCTATCAGTTTCTGGCCTCTCCGATTTTGCAGAAATCGTTTTCCTCACTAAAATGACCTCCTAGCCCCTCTATCTGGCCCTGCCCATACTTGCTGACATTATTTACTGCATCCTTCTTGTTTGCCTCAGAGCGGCCCTTCCTCCCACTCACCAAGGTGCCCCCATTTTTAAGACACAAGCAAACAACTGAAACAAAACAAGAGAAAGGATCTACAGCAGTGCCAACTGGAAGCTGTGTGTGTGCGAGCAGCGGCATCTACACTTCTGATGAGTTTCTGAAACTGCCCTTACAGTGCGAGCAGCTGTCATCATTGCTAAACCCGAAGGGAAAACGATCATATTCCAGGGTACATCGGTTGCAAGTGAGCAAACAAGGCTCAATCTCCTAGCCTGACAGAGGAGAGAACCTACCCCACCCTACCCCGTTCACCCACACTTGTGACTGTTTGTGGAAGTGGATTTGGTGTGCTCAATTTCCTTATAAAGGCTGTTTTAGTGGCTTTTCTTGCTGGACTGTATGAGCACTGGGTTGGTGGGAGGAGCCTGGTTGGTGGGCGGAGCCTGGTTGGTGGGAGGAGCCTGGTTGGTGGGAGGAGCCTGGTTGGTGGGAGGAGCTTGCTTCTCTGGCCCCAGCCCAGGCTCCAACTCTGCCTTTCCTGATCTCTGCAGCCTCACCATCCCTCCAGTCATATTCTTCCCTCCCCTTGGACAGTCACAGCCAGGAAATGGGGAAGAATAATAGTAACGAAGGCCACCAGCGGCCACTCGGGTGCATCACCTAATTGAGGTGGGGCAGGTCCCATATGTAAGGGGCTGTTGTGGGATGTCCAGGCTGGACTATTATTGGAGATGTGACTGTGACTATTATTGGAGATGTGACTGCTCTTCATGTCATCTTTCTTCCACAGAGCCCTTACTGCTGAGGTGGGAAGAACTAGGCATAGCTTGGGCTGTCCGCGCGTGGCTTCCGGCTGTGCACCTGTGTGCCAGTCACCGCAGACACGATTCCTTACGTGGCCCTAAACCTGTTAACCCTGCAGCACACCACAGCAAGTGCATTCACTCGCTGATTTCCAATTGTGAATCATGCCCTTCCTCTTCCTTGAGTCACAGGACCCTCCAGTGGAGATTCTGTCACTATCACTACAGTTTTGGGTTTCACTCCCCCAGGATATTAAGCAAGAAAATTCAAGTTATCTTTGAAGAAACCTGAGACAATGTCTCTGTGTACTGTATAGTTCTCAGTGTCCTTGCTGAATGGTGAGCCCAGACAGTGATCCACCAAGCCAGAGGACTGTAGGGTTCAAATGTAAGCTTTATTCAAAGTCCCCTGAGGTCCCCATTTGGGGAGAGACTAGGCCACCACCTAGATAAGGGAAAGAGAGGCTCTGGGGGCCTGGTGACGCAGGATACTTCCAGGAGTCAAGGGAACTGCCTCTTTTCTCTGCATCCCTGGATCCAAACATGGCCCAAGTCACAAACCAGCTTCTTGCTCAATATCCCCCTAAACATAAGTCAGGTGACACTCATACTTTTTAGGATTCCATATGGCCAGTAAGTCTGGGAACAGAACATAGAGGGCCTGTGCGCCTGGTAACTCTGAGGGCCAACCAGAACCAGCTAATTATTCAGCAGAGGGCCCTATACTGTGTCTATCTGCATAGCGTAGGCAGAGGGCTTTATCCGACGCGCATGAGGCAAGGTGGCCCAACGTGGGACAAGAACAGGCTGGGCGTCCATTAGCCCAAAGTCTACACAGACATCACCTGGTGGACATCAGGCACGGCCGCACTACCTGCTGATAGCCGGCATCCTCGATTTGCTTTCGACAATATCAAATGCTATTAGGATGGGGGCTGTTTTTTCTTTGCACTTTGCTCAGAGCCCCGCCCCCCAAATGCTATGAAGCAGGTTGGGAGGGTGTCATTATCCTGAGCTACTTTCCACTTGGGAAGGGGCCCCAGTCCAAAAGCCTTCCTGGGTATCCAGACCCTGTACCCTGTGGCCTCATTGTAGGGAAGGTAATGGCACTGCTGTCCTTGTTTTGGGGCAGAAGGTCACCAGCCACTCTGGCTGGGGGTCTGGAGAGCAGAGCCCCTCGAGGCAGTGCCCACCCTGAAGGATGGCACCCAGGAGGAGGAAGAAAGATTCCATAGGACAGAGTGGGGCAGATACAAAAGAAAGGATGGGCGGCTTCAAGCTTAGAGGAGATAGAGACAGGAGGGCTTCTCCCATGGACAAGGACTACTTGACGGCCCCACAACACAACTTTCAATGGCAAAAAAATAAAATAAAATAACCCATCCCTTCGGCTACTCAGTATGGTTAGAAATAAATACTGGTCAGCCCATCCTGAGCTATTTCATACGGCTCAGCCTGACTCAGGCCTTCCCCACAGTTGGTCACACTGCCCTGTCACAGCGGCTGTGGCCACCTCTCGATTAGGGGAAGTGCCTATCTTGTCACACTGCCGCCACATCCGCTCAGCTCAGTCCCCACTTGGCCCCTGTGAGGTGCTGGCTGCATTTCTGTGGCTATTGTTTCTCTTGCCGCTGAGATTCCTGGACTGGAGAGCACTGCAGGTCATCCAAGGACCCAGAGGCCACTCCCTGCTCAGGCTTGGCCCTACACAGAAGTCATTCTGATTTTTATTTACTGCATGTGCATGCATGTTAGTGCGTGTAAATGCCCATCTGTGTGCATGTATGTATATGTATATGTAGTCTGTGTATGCATGTTTGCATGTACAAGTGCCCATGTGAATGCACGCACATATGTGTATGTACAGTGTGTCATGTTTGCATGTGCAAGTGCCCATCTGTGTACATGTATGTATACATGTGTGTATGTGTATATTTATGCACATTCGTGTGTATAAGTGCCCATGTGTGTGCATGCAAGTACATGTATGAATATGTGTGTCATGTTTGTGTGTACAAGTGCCCATTTGTGTACATGTATGTGTGTATACATGTGTCATGTTTGCATGTACAAGTGCCCATGTGTGTACATGCAAGTACATGTATGTATATGTATGTCATATTTGTGTGTACAAGTGCCCGTGTCTGTGTATGCATGTGTGTATATGTATACATATGTATGCTTTCTTATATAGGTGCCTCTGTGTGTTTGTGTGTGTGTGTGTGTGTGTGTGTGTGTGTATGTGCATACTCATTCACACCAGAAAACAACCTCAGCTGTCATTCCTCAGGTACCATCCACTTTGATTTTTTTTTTTTTTTTTTTGAGATCGTGTCTCTTGTTAGCCTGAAACTCTGGCAGGATTTCAAGTGTGTAGCACCACACCCAGCTTCTTCTGAGTGACCAGACTCATGTCCTCATGCTTGGCAGGCAAGCACTTCACAGACTAAGCCTTTTACACAGAAGTCACTTAAACAACACACCTTAAGCACCCCTCTAAGCACGGCTAGTCAGCACAGACCCTGCCCCTCGTGTGGTACTCTGACCTGTCTGAGTTGACATTTTTCCTCCCCTGCCCTTCCCTGAGCACCTGACGTGAGGAGTGGGGTCTCCAGGGCAGCCCGTGGATACTCCGCCACCCCACCCTGCCGGCTTTGCTTGGAGGCAGTCTTCCCCATTCTGGGCACTCTGACATTTTTATTACTTCGCGATTACCTTTAAGTCAACGCCAGTTTGTGTACAGGTTACCGCCCCGGTGGGTGTGCCGCCACTGACACCACCGGCCCAGGTTAGAACCAAAATGCTACCATTTGTTTGGTCTTCAGAACCAGAGCTTTAGCGGAGTTTGGAGAAGGCAGTGGTTTGAGGGATCCGAGACCATGGCTACTTCTTTCCCAAGGTGCTCAACTCATCCAAAGCCTGAGGCTGGCACAAACTCCACACAGGAAAACTAGGGGCTGGAGAAATAAGGCCTGAGAAGGAAGAGCAAGACTTGACCCTTCTGAGATATCCCATCTGCATATCCCATCTGCAGCCCAGACACTACTGCTGGCGTAACCTACGTCACGTGGCCGGCAAAATGCAACCGTTTAGTTTTTATTCCGTACCTCTTCCTCTTACTGATTATTTTTCTTTCTAGGCTTTCAAACATTCCTTCCCTCGAGGTCCCACATTTGATATTGGTTCTATGTTTAAACTCTTTTGCCCGTGTCTTTTCTTGGGCGATGTACACAAACACCAGCTGTCAGACTTTATTTCCATGTAAGGAGATGGACGTGGGTGCCACCCTAATGGTGCACGACATTAACTAGAGAGACCTCAGATTCCTCAGGGGACCCACCTGTTCTGTGCACCTCACGTTTGCCTCATGTTTAAGAGAAGTGCTTTACCCATAACTCATGGAGAAATGAGAGGCTAAAGATTTGGCAAACATACCAGCAGCCCTCTGCCCACGAGCTGGGCTGTAATTGCAGGGCTCCAGCAACATCAGAGAGCAATTCTGTTCTCTTCCCACAATTTACAACCTCCCTCAAGCCCTTTGGGAGAATAACATTTCACTTTAAAATCATACCACGCCATTTGTCATTTCCTATAGTCACCCAGAAGCCCACACTAACGGAATGCCTTTTGGCCAGAATGAAATTAAGCCAGGAAATGGTGAATATAAACTAGGGTTTTCTAAAAGTTGTTTTTTGGTTTTTTTTTTAACCTTTGCTATTCTTTATGGGAGACAGTTTGTTTTCTTTCTGACATCCCAATTTCCCAGTTTTTTTATTGAGATGTAACTCATATCCCATGACATTCACCCCTTTGATACGTGCAATCTGGCAGTTCTCAGTAAATCTGCAAGACGGTGCAACTACCACTATCTAATTCTAGACATTTCCATCAGCCGCCAAAGAAATGCAGACCCATTTATAGATTTCCCCTTCCCTGCCTCTAGTCCATGGTAACCGTGGTGGCTGAGGCCACGGTTTAGCTCAGGCAGTGACCCTGGAAGAGCATTTTGGCATCTCTGGGTATAGAAGATGAGGGATCTCAAAGGTTTGGAAGCTACGAACCCTAACTTTAGGTCTTCCTTCCCACAGAGAGCTTGGACAGCCCCTAAGACCTTCCTTTCCTCCTCTATGAACCAGGGAACGGGGCGTATTTCAGGTGAGGTATGAGGGTGACATGGGGACTCAGAGCACCCAGTACTCAGAGAACGTTGGCACAATTTAACAAGTAAAACTCAGACCTCTTCTCAGAATGAGTACAGGAGGAGGGCAGGGGAGGGTAAGGGAGGGGAGGAGGAGGGTAAGAGAGGGGAGGAGGAGGGCAGGGGAGGGCAGGAGAACAGCAGGGGAGGCCAGAGGGAGGGCAGGAGGAGGGGAGGGGGAGGAAGAGGGCAGAGGGAGAGCAGGGGAGGGCAGAGATAGTGGGTCCCTTGTTTGCAGGGCATCCACACGTTCTGCCAAGATGCTCAAACATCCAACTGCCCGTGTGGCTGCTGTCCAGGTGCCAAACACTCTTCCCCAGAGGGTCCCCCCCCCCAGAGAGAGACATAAAGGGAGAGAGAAGCCACATCCCACACCGGAGTCTGGAATTTCTGCAACACTTTGAGCAGTTAGGCGAAGAAGAACCTCACCCAGGAAGGTGTGGGGTGGGCCTTGGGGGGGGATCAGCAGAGACCTGGAGCACGGACCCAGCCCTTTCTGCTCTGGGAACCAGCCAGGACATGTCTGCCCTTCTCAACCAGCCAGGAAGCAGCACCCTCCTCGGCCCTGTGTCAGCTCCTGCCTCCAGGGTCCTGCCCTCCTCGGCCCTGTGTCAGCTCCTGCCTCCAGGGTCCTGCCCTCCTCGGCCTGGGTCAGCTCCTGCCTCCAGGGTCCTGCCCTCCTCGGCCCCTGGGTCAGCTCCTGCCTCCAGGGTCCTGCCCTCCTCGGCCCCTGGGTCAGCTCCTGCCTCCAGGGTCCTGCCCTCCTCGGCCCCTGGGTCAGCTCCTGCCTCCAGGGTCCTGCCCTCCTCGGCCCCTGGGTCAGCTCCTGCCTCCAGGGTCCTGCCCTCCTCGGCCCCTGGGTCAGCTCCTGCCTCCAGGGTCCTGCCCTCCTCGGCCCCTGGGTCAGCTCCTGCCTCCAGGGTCCTGCCCTCCTCAGCCTGTGTCAGCTCCTGCCTCCAGGGTCCTGCCCTCCTCGGCCCTGTGTCAGCTCCTGCCTCCAGGGTCCTGCCCTCCTCGGCCCTGTGTCAGCTCCTGCCTCCAGGGTCCTGCCCTCCTCGGCCTGGGTCAGCTCCTGCCTCCAGGGTCCTGCCCTCCTCGGCCCTGTGTCAGCTCCTGCCTCCAGGGTCCTGCCCTCCTCGGCCCCTGGGTCAGCTCCTGCCTCCAGGGTTCTGCCCTCCTCGGCCTAGGTCAGCTCCTGCCTCCAGGGTCCTGCCCTCCTCGGCCCCTGGGTCAGCTCCTGCCTCCAGGGTCCTGCCCTCCTCGGCCCCTGGGTCAGCTCCTGCCTCCAGGGTCCTGCCCTGCTTGAGCTCCTGCCCTCACTTCCTTCCAATGATGAACAGTGACAACATGGAAAGGTTAGCCAAGTTAACCCTTTGGTCTTGGTACTCCATCAGAGCGACACTAACCCTGAGACACAAGGCATGCTTGCCTCATGAAGGGGCCGAGCGTCGGCTTTGAATATTAAGTCCTAAAACGCACACCAAGGAGGAAGATAGCTCGCAACCAGCTCCAGACAGGGCGAGCGGGTTGTCAGAGACTTAGGTGAAGCTGCTGGCTCTCCAGGGTAGTTCTCTGGGAAGGACATTTTAGGTACCACAGAATGAACCAGAGGTACAGCGAGTAGCAAGCCCGGGGTCCTCCCCTGAGTCCTGACACAGCTGGTGAAAGCCGGAGGGTGGGGAACCACCGAAAGACCCCCTCGCTGACATTTCTCGACTGAGAATTTCTACAGTAAACTAAGTCCCATTGCAGGACTGGAATCCATCCATGCATGCTCCTGGCATGAAACCAGCCTGAGACTAGAGGGTCAATTCTCCCCTGATGTCAGAAGTCACTCACCAAGGCCGAGTGACATGGTTGGTCTTTACCCAAGAGAGGGGAACTCTCTTGTCCGTCACTCTCTTATTTCCCCCCTTCCATCATTTATTTCCTATTTGGAGGATGGAGCCAGGACCCGGAGTCCCTGCTCCCTCTGATGCACTTGAGCATCAAGGGTGAACCGAGTCCTGCTGACCCCAGGCTGGCCGCATCCCTTTCCATCCATACTGGCTTCCCCTTGGTCAGCACAGGCAGGGCTCCACCCGTTCCCTGCACTCATAGCTTTGGCTCTCTCCTCTCCTCTGTCAGGTCCGGCTTGCCCCAGCCTCCTCTCCTCGTAGGACACTGTTGCAAAGCATCTGCTTCATACCTAGGGACCAGGGAGGCTTTGGGATTGTGTAAGCAAAGAGAACCATTGTGGCTTTCAATCCCATAACACTCTCGTGGGCATCATCAGATGCTCCTGTGGGGTCATAAAACCCAATGCTCTAAGTAGATAGATGAGGACCAGACAGCACACTGGGCCACTCAAGGCATGAGGTCCTGGGAGACTGTAGTACGGAGTGGCATTCAGGTAGACCTGCTGTCAGGTTGCACCTGCTGTCCCCTTCTGCTGTCCCCTTCCATTGCCTGTGCTCTGTGAGACAATAACACTTCACTTCGACACACTCACTACCGAGTACTAACACAGGGGAGATAGGTTAACACTTTTCAAATCTTTTTATTTATTTATTTATTTATTTATTTTTACTTTGCTTCTTGTTTCTGTAAGCCCTGTCGGTAGGAGGCTCCTTCCAGGACTTTTGGTGATGGGCATGGAGAGAAAGCCTGTCTGGGGTTTATTCCTTGCTGGCCAGGGTTCCCAAAATCAAGACCAGCTCTGTTCAGAACCCAGCTTCTCAATGTCTCCCCATCTTCCTGACAGATCCATGTGACCGCCGGCTAACCCCTGCGCCTCCACAACGACCCCTTCTCTGCTTTGGAGTTAAGTCTCAGATTCTGCCAACAAGAACCCTCCTGGCAGCTAAAATGGACCTGTAGCTTCCCATCCCAGAACAAGACAGGTTTAATTAAAAGAATACTTTTGAAAACTCCGGAAACTCTTCTTCCTCCTGCCAAACTCTCTCTCGCTGTCTAACTAATGTGACCTTGAATGAGTCACTTTGCCACCTACCTCCCTACAAGGGTGTCACTGGAATCATGAGTTAATATGCAAAAGTACTTTGTGCTTTAAATAGCGCCTTTTCAACAGGAGGAACTCAAAGAATCATAATCACCACAGCAGCACAGTGGCTTCCAGGAGACGTTCCTCCGCAGCTGTCACGTTCCTCTCTGACTTTTACTGAGAAGCTGACTACAATGGCGAATGTTCCTTCCAACGAGCGGTCAAGGCTCTGAAGAGAAGACATTTCACAAAGAGGAAACACACAAGAAACCTGGGAGTGCACAGGCCTCTTCCATCCCTGACTAACACAGTGGGCTGACTAACCACATGAGACCTACGCAACTTCTAGAGATTTTGGGATTCCAAGTTTTATAAAGAAATGATTCTGAAAATCTGAGTGGTCCCTGGATCCAATCGAGGATTAGACAGGGCTCCTCGGGCTAGCTCAGCCTCCCTTTTAAAAGCTTCTCCCCTCTCATGGTCTACATGCTATCTCCATGAGGCCAATCCCTATCCTGCCATCTTCATCATATCATCCCTATTTAACTAATCACCATCTTTATTTCTATTATGCCCATCCTCAACCCCATGTCTATCACCTCCATCCCTGTTTCATCCTCACCTCCATCCCCATCTCCATCCTCACCTCCATCCCCATCTCTATCCTCACCTCCATCCTCATCCTCACCTCCATCCTCACCTCTGTCCTCACCTCCATCCCTACCCTTACCTCCATCCCCATCTTCATCCTCACCTCCATCCCCACCTCTGTCCTCACCTCCATCCCCATCCCTACCCTTACCTTTATCCCCACCTCTATCCTCATCTCCATCCCCATCTCCATCCTCACCTCCATCCCCACCTCTATCCTCACCTCCATCCCCACCTCTATCCTCACCTCCATCCCTATCTTCATCCTCACCTCCATCCCCACCTCTATCCTCACCTCCATCCCCATCTCCATTCTCACCTCCATCCCCACCTCTATCCTCACCTCCATCCCCATCTCCATCCTCACCTCCATCTCCACCTCTATCCTCACCTCCATCCCCATCTCCATCCTCACCTCCATCCCCACCTCTATCCTCACCTCCATCCCCATCCCTACCCTTACCTTTATCCCCACCTCTATCCTCACCTCCATCCCCATCTCCATCCTCACCTCCATCCCCACCTCTATCCTCACCTCCATCCCCACCTCCATTCTCACCTCCATCCCCATCTTAATTCTCATCTTGATCTCCAAAGGTAGCCTCTCCATGCTCCCACCAACCTCCCAAAGGTAGAAATCACCATGTTTGAGCTGGTTGTGTCATCCTAAGCTTTAAACGGTAGAAGCACTAGAAGGCCTAAATCTTGAACATTTAGCAGAAATCTCCTCTCTCTACATCCCAGAGCATATCCATCACTTGCTTATTCTTTTCCTCAACAACCATTTTCTTCATTAATATGTTAGAGAAAGCAGCTGTGCGTATAAGAACAGCGGTTGAGCATGGCTGAGCCAACTGAAGGTGCTGGCTCCCTCTGAACGAATCTCAGAAGTCTTCCACACAGCAAGAGATCGATGTGGGGAGACGCTGGGAGGTTCACAGTTTCACACACGCAGTCCCAGCATAGAAGAGTGTAGGATAAATGATGTCAAATTGCCTATGCCAATCAGCAAAATAAAGTTAATACTTCGTAGTTTGCTGCATACTTTTTAATAAGGTATACACAAAAGAAAGCGCCAACCTACTAACAGCACGCCATACACATTAGAAAATATACATTAATATTAGAAACTATACAAAGACAGCATTAAAATATGTGTTGGTTCAAATATACATACTTTCTCTTTGCTCCCCCATGGGATTCCCCTAACACTACCCTGGGGTGAGAGTACCCATTTGAAACACCCTTTTAAAACTCATTTTGGCAAGCATCTGTCCTTATTCTCTTGCCCTGTGATTCACGCTACAGTTACATGCATATAGTTCCATACAATTTTTAGTTTTTTGGAAAGGCACATTTGCACAGTTGGAATCTCTTGCATGATACTCTGCAGATGGTAGGTGCCAGTTGAGTCATTTAATCTGTGGACTTTGAGTAGCTGCTCCTCGGATTAACTTTTAGGTTTTGTTGGTTTGGGGTTGTCCTCATTGCAAAATCTAGTTTAATTTTGTTTCTGGTTCACTAGTAAAAATTAGCACGTCGATGTGAAGAGAGCAAGGAGCAGAGGTGAGTCCCTCCAGAGAAGCCTTCACCCCATCCCCTGTGGGTTACTGCTCCTAATACCCAAGTATGTGGGCCCACCACTCCCAAGGCACAGGGATGGACTTTTGGTTGGCCTGGGCTGGTCCGTCTGCCTTCGGCCTTCTCTACTGGCTTCAGTCCATCATGAAGTGTATAGGCAACTCTTCCAGTCTCCCAGTGTGCAAACCCTGACTGACTGAAGGCAGAGGGGATGCCCTGGGGTGGGGCACTACCTTCCACCTGCACATTCTATTGGTATAGCAGTGTGATGTAGACACTTTAATGCCTTCGGGGCTCACAATAGCCCTGAATGTAGTCAAGCTGGCTGCAGGACACTCGCCCCTTGAAGATAGCAATATTCTTGCCTAAGGAAAATATGAAGTCAGGGGATAGCTGTACCATCCGGCCCCAGAGGCTGCCGCCTCAACTTTAGCACCTTCCTGGTCCAATGGAAAGAGCAGCCCAGTGTGTGTGTTATTTATACCATGAATAGCATGTAAGTTATACCACAAGTATTGGGAGTTACACTCAACCCAGATTGGTGAGGGGCACTGCTGTTCCTCAGGACTCCCCAGTGCCTGCAACTACTTTGTGAATAGCCACTCTTGGGGAAAAAAAAAAGTGTGCAATTAGCATTTTACTGGTGCACTTACAAAAGTGAACTTGGGTAATGACGAGGTCCCTTTCCTTCTGTAATGACACGTCCTCAATAACTTGATGCAAAACAAAATCTTCCTGCACTTGTCTTTCCCAAACGAGCAAACCTTGAGAAATAACATTATACGGGATATATATATATATATATATATATATATATATATATATATATACATACACGTTAAGATTGTCACAATCAATCAAACAGACAAAGGTAGGTAATTCAGAGTCGGCAATGACAACCTTGATCTCTTTATTTTCATCCCTCCTGCGGAGGCAAGAGTTCCATTAAATGAGCCACTTAATGCCACAATGTACCCACTAGAATCCCTCCGTGGTTCTGTAATTACTACCACCGAGGAGTCTTCGCATAAGCTGAAGAGATGCAGGCATTCATATTTAAATCCAGGTGCCTTGCAGCAGGCTCTAGCAAGCCAGCACTTAAACTCTCCAAGTGAGTTAAAAATGAGCAGCGGGGAGGTTGTGAGCATGCTCAGTTTAGAGAAAGGCACCCAGGCATCCTCCTCGCAGAGTCTGAGGCAGGTGAGTGCTTTACCACAGTGATGACGACTGGATGTGGTTGGCATTTACTGAGGGGCAAGAACTGCGGCCAACCCTAAGTCAAACCTGTAAACAGAATATAGCACTGACTGAATGAAGGACCTGACTGACTGTACGAATAGATGCTCTGTCAGCAGATTGGAGGCAACGGGAAGAGCCGGGCTCCTATGTACTTTCAAGAAATACTGTTTCTATCATTGGTATTTACTGTTCTCCAGCCATCTTCTGACACCTAGACATGGACATGTAAAATACTTAAAGGAAGTCCACCTTTCACCCAGAGTCAATTTATACCTAACTCTCAATTATCTATGAGAACCTAATTGACGTACTATCAGTGAATTTCATTCTGGAGAATTCTGATACTTCAACAATTTTATACATCCCATCAAGACCACATTAGGGCCGCCAGTTTGTCACCAGCAAAACGTCATTGCTGGAATCCAGTGAACTCTATGTTGAGCAGTTAGCCACAAAGTGTAAGGAAGAAGGTTCCCAGGTGTTAAGAGTACTCATCGAAATACAGTGGAACCATTCGTGTCCCTTACAGCACTTTGGGGTTTTGCATTGAAACGGTTGCTGTCAGGGTCTGTCCCTCATGGGTGCATGGTCTCTGGCACTAATGGAGGAAAGAGTAAACTGGCTGGGGATTGAGTAAATAGAGAGGGACTTGTTTACTGGAAATGTGTCAGGTTTTCTTTGAAAGATACAATGTAAAATCTCTTAGGAATATGGTATTTACACCTCGGAGAAATACATAGCCAAAGTGCAGACTTACATTTGAGAATTAACGTTAACCCTCTGTGTCTAGCTTGAAGCCTCTTGTATTTATCTAAAACTACAAGCCAGAATTTTGTATCTCCTTTGAGATACAAATGTATCTCAAGTGTATAATGTAAAGTAGTTTTTGCATATTCTTGTGCTACACATGGCTGGGTTTTTAGATTTTTTTTTAAAAAATTTTAAGCCGAACCTTGTAATTTGTGTAAATGACAAGTTTAAAGTCCTTCCATAAAATGCTTAAAGATATGCACTATTTCAAATAAAACCAAGAAATGCAGCATTTAAAAAAGAAGAAGAAGGAGGAGGAGGAGGAGGAGAAGAGGAGGAGGAGGAGGAGGAGGAGGAGGAGGAGGAACTGCAGCTGACAATTGATCCAGGTTGTCTGTCTTCGTCACTAGGTTGCACGGAACAGAGAGGCACAGGGACTTGCTCCTGGTCAAACAGCAAGATTCGTGCCTCTGAGGTTAGACACTATAGAGAGGAGACAGAATGGACTGGCAACAAGAACAGCTTCTGTCCCTCTTCACGCTGATACTTCTCAGCTTTGGAGTAACTTCATTCAGCTCATTCTAGCATCTGATATTTGATGGTTCTGCAGTAACACAGGAGCTAGTCTCTCTTGTCACCCTGAGGCGGCTATAAAGACTGGAGAGGCTCTAAGACCTGGCATACAGATACAGGTAGATATCTTTACCGGGAGGTAGAGGGATGTGGCTTGCTGAGAAACCAAGAGCCTGCTACAGTGGGATGCAAGATCAGAGAGTTCTAGCTCCAAGAAATACCTGCGAGAGGGCTGAGAGACTGGCCTACCTATGTATGAGGCTGAGTCTGTCGCTGAGAAGCTGCTGGAGTGATATAAGTAAACTGAGGCTGGACAGGCTCACCGTGCCAAGAGGCAGCCTTGGAAAGCTAGCAAAGATCTGTACAGGACCAGTGCCCAGCAGAGACTCTCATCAGGGAAGCAAACTGCTTCCCCCAAGACAGGAAGTAGCTTGTCTGTAGGAACTGTGAATGAAAGTTCTGGAAAGAAGCTGAACCTTCCACGCAGAGTTTGGAATGTCCCAAGTTCAGGGCCAGATTGTCCTGGGTCATCTTTAGCTCTCTAAAAAGTCACTCATTGGCATCTTTTGGACCGGACCACACAGTGTTGTGACTAATAGGTAAATCCTTTGGGATGTATATGTAGAGCCCTGGTTTTCCTATCTCACCCTCACCCTTGAGACAAGCTTTTCTTGTGTAGCCCTGGCTATCCTAGAACTTGCTCTGCAGACCAGGCGTGGCCTTGAACTCACAGAGCCCTGCCTGTCTCTGCCTTCCGACTGCTGGGACTAAAGGCATGCACCATCACCCAGCAGAACACTGGTTTTTCAACCTCCCAGAAAGCTATGCACACTGTCAGATCATATCTGAGACATCTTATAAAGTTCTCCCTACCTTTCTGTAACCTACCTACTACTTCTGCCAATAGAAAGAAAGAAAGAAAGAAAGAAAGAAAGAAAGAAAGAAAGAAAGAAAGAAAGAAAGGTAGGTAGGTGTCTTCGTACATTTATTATTTTTGTTTTGTTTCTAAACTTTTTTTTTCAATTTTATGTGCTTGCATGCATTTCTTGCATGTATATCTGTACCACATGGGTACCCGGTGCCTGAAGAACTAGATGAGGATATCAGATCTCATGAAACAGAAGTTACAGATGTTTGTGAGCTACAGTGTAGGGCTGAGAAACAAACTCATGTCGTCTGCAAGAGCAGCCAGAGCTTTTGACCACTGGACCAACTTCTCCAGCCTCTCTTGGTTCATTTTTATAAAAACTTCATGAATCTGCTATCTCACTAGATCATGGTATTTGAAGAAACGCAAATCTGTTTTCCAGGGCTATGGGCATTTATATTTGCCTCCAGAATAAACAAACTTGTATACCTTCAAGGTGAGAGCTGCCTCCCCCACCCCATGGACAAATCAAAGGGTCTGGGTCCCTCTGGCTGACTTATAAATTTACAAGCACATGTCTATTGCACACACATCTGAAACCAGGAAGAACAAGCTAAAGGTGTCCACAGATCTGGTATCTGATAAAGCCTGGTTCCTCATCGAGTTTGGAAATGTGCATTACCAGAAACCTAGATTTTTAGTTTCCTTTATATAATTACATGTTCGTTTAAAATTCCAGCTATTTGGAAACCAGAGACCAGAATAAAATCTTCATTGTGTCCTCATTTAAAACTAGCAAGCTCCTTTCGATCGTTGAAAACTGCCTTCAGTTCTGATTTTTTTTTTTGATGTTCAATTATAATTTAAGGAGAATAAAAGAAATCTTTTAAGAGGAACTATTATATCATTCCTGCAAAATTATATAGGGTGAGGACTCATAAACTTCAGTATAAAGAGATGCCAGAAAACTTAGTAAAATGAAACTCTTGGGTGGATGTAGCTTGCCTGGGTTGGGTACAACACAGCTCAGTTGAAAAAATAATAATTAACCGTGGAGCACACTTTATGATGGATTTGTAGATTCTCAGTGGGTTGTGTGTCTAAGCGACTGACATATGTATGTGCATCTGTGTGCACGTGTGGATCAGCACTGGGTATCTTTCTTCTTTCTCAATTGCTTGCCACCTTTCTCTCTCTGTCTGTGTCTGTGTCTCTGTCTCTGTCTCTCTCTCTCTCTCTCTTTCCTTTCCTTTTCTTTTTTCTTTTTTCTTTTTTATTTTGAGACAGGGTCTTTCATTGAGCCTGGGTCTCACTGACTGGCCAGTAAATCTGTTTGCCTCTACCATCCCAGCCCTAGGGGTACCGACCTGACCTTCTCTATCCAGCTTTTACATGAGTGCTAGAGATTGGCTCTCGGGTCTCTTGACCCACTGAGCCGTCTCCAGCCTCCACCCCAGACTCTGCTTTCCCTCATATTCGCATCAGTGCTTGCTCAGGAGTGCTTGGTACAATTCCGAACCTAACTGCCGCTTCCTTGCAGCGTTTGTGTGGATCGCGCGACGGGCTGTGCACTGCAAACTGTATCACTGTGCAGACACAGCATCTTTCTGAACCAGCAACGTATTAGGAGAAGTTGCTTTGTCCTGCACAGTATGGGTCATAAAGGGTCCCGAGACCTCTAGACACAAAAGTGGGCATGCACATTCCTTGCATACGTGCTGTGAAACTGATAACACATTTGTATAGCTAAAAATATATCACATGAGGAGATGTATCAGAAACGGGGGAGGAGGAATGATGTCATAATGTTTTTCTATAATTGACCCCCAAAAGGACTTAGGTTGAGGTTTTAGTGGCAGTAAACTTCTAAACAAGGGTTCCTGGAGAGACCTCAATAAATCATCCTCTAACGCAAGGGACAAAGGGCCACCCCTGGTAACTAAGGAAAGCCTGAAAGTAGAAACTCTTCCAGCAGAGGAATCTTCACCTGCCTTCCTTCTTGTGGTCCTGGGGGAAAACCATTTAACCTGGAAAAATGAGAGCCAGAACTCACCCTGCCAATGTGTTTACCCAACTCTGCTCGGCTCAAGAGCTACACTACTCTTTCAAACCTCGAGCTTGTTTGTGGGAAGTTATTTATGATATGTTCGGCCTCCCAGGGAGACTATGGAAGCTCCCAGAACCTATAGAATGGAAGAAACAAGCACTAAATCACAGCGTTCAACTTGTCGATCCCTATGGTACGCCAATCTGCCAACATCTGCTAATTCTGTGTCCATGATTTATTATATTCTCCTTGGCATATTTAATTAAGAGATTGTAAAGTTGACTGGTGACCAGGTCTGTAGCCTCCAGACTGCCATTAATTAATTACACAGAAATTCTTCCATGCAACAAATGCTGTCCCCATGTCAGCTGCCTGTGGTCGGTCCTCCAGGGAAGGCAGAAGTCTGTGTCTGGCTTTGGAGAGTGAGTCTGGGGAGAGCTGGTCCCGTGGGATGCTTTTTCAGGCTGTGCGACAGGCTTGTAGGAGCCACAGAAAATGTGCCCTCTAAGCTGGGCTTAGTGGTGTCCACCTTTAATCCCAACACCCAATTAGCAGTGGCGGGTGGATCTCTGAGAGTTTGCAGCCAGACTGGTCTGTTCCAATCAGCCAGGGCTAGGTAGAGCCACCCTGTCTCAA
This sequence comes from Tokudaia tokunoshimensis, assembly GCA_036184795.1. Taxonomy (NCBI): domain Eukaryota; kingdom Metazoa; phylum Chordata; class Mammalia; order Rodentia; family Muridae; genus Tokudaia; species Tokudaia tokunoshimensis. The sequence goes on from BTHU01000006.1 coordinate 85,038,895, forward strand.
AACAGCGACGAAATGTGCTCTTTGTGCCTTGAGGGCTCAGAGCTGTCAGTGCGTATGACTTCAACAGACCTGTTAAATGCAGGCAGTTTGTACCCTAGCATCAGAGAGTGGAAGCACTACAGAACTCCCAGCACGGCCACGGCCACGGCTGTCCACCCGTCCCTGTCTGCCAAGGCACAGTGCAGTGACAACCCTTCAGAGTTTGCATTCTCTGAACAAGCTGATCATAAAAGAGGGATAGATTCTCCACCCTCAAGGGACAAGCTGCTGTTAAAGACAGGAGGCTTCCCAAACTCCCCCAGGCAGGAAGGGGACTCCGAGGCAGAGATGGACACTCCCCGCAGGCACCTGGCCTCCCCCTCACTGCTTCTCACTTTAGTGGTCAATGCTTCAGCCTGGGAAACCCCATTTTAGTTCACTAGCTAAAGACAGGAACCCCGTGAGAAGTCCCAAAGAGTGGGCCAGCCCAGCTCTGAGCTGTCTGCAGAACAGAGAAGACCAGCAGAGGGGGAGACCAGGGTGAAATGCAAATGAGAGCAAAGCACAGAGGAAGAGCAGGAGAGGGACGGATGAGGAGAGGCTGCCCTCCTCCTGCTCTCCTCCAGACACCCTCCTCCTCCTCCTTCCTGCTGTCCTCCTCCAGACACCCTCCTCCTCCTCCTTCCTTCTGCCCTCCTCCTGCCCTCCTCCTGCCCTCCTCCAGACCCCCTCCTCCTCCTCCTCCCTCCTGCTGTCCTCCTCCTCCTTCCTTCTGCCCTCCTCTTGCCCTCCTCCTGCCCTCCTCCAGACTCCCTCCTCTTCCTCCCTCCTCCTCCATTCTCCTCCCTCCTCCTCCTTCCTGCTGTCCTCCTCCTCCATTCTCCTCCCTCCTCCTCCCTTCTCCTCCTTCCTGCTGTCCTCCTCCCCCTCCTCCCTCCTCCATTCTCCTCCCCCCTCCTCCCTCCTCCTCCTTCCTGCTGCCCTCCTCCTCACCCTCCTCCCTCCTCCTCCCTCTTCATCCTTCCTCCTGCCCTCCTGCTGCCCTCTTCCTCCCTCCTCCTCTTCCTCCCTCCTCCTCCCCCTCCTCCCTCCTCCTCCCTCCTCCTATCTTCCTCCTGCCCTCCTCCTATCTTCTTCCTGCCCTCCTCCTCCCTCCTCCTCCTTCCTGCTGCCCTCCTCCAGACCCCCTCCTCCTGCCCTCCTCCCGACTCCTGCTGCCCTCCTCCTCCCCCTTCTCCCTCCTCTTCCCTCCTCCTTCCTCCTGCTCTCCTGCAGTCCTCCTCCCCCCTCCCCATGTCCTCTTCACTCTGGGAAGGAAACCCTCCACAGGGAAATCTGTCCAGTCTGTTTCAGAGGCTATGGTTCCTTCTATAAACTCCCTGTTTTGTTTTACAGGCTTAACAAATGCTGCTTCTACCTCCAAATGATCTTCCAACCAGGTTCAAATAGAAAATAGTAGTCAGGGTCCCCAGCCTTTGGGTAGGATGAACCATAAGATAGATACAGATATATGTAGATGCAGTATCCATGGCCAACACCAGGGTTCACTGGATCATCCCCCCCAAAACCAATTTCTTACAGAGTAAATATCTTACTCTGTCAAAAAGTCTAATCACCATGGATGCAACCAGATAAGCAGAGACTCAGTAGAAGTAGCCAAGGGTTCCTGGCCACCATCCATACAAAGCTAAGGGCCTGTGAGCGGGAAGCTGGAGGAGATGCTTGGCTGTGTGTGCAGGGCTTGCTGCAGTGTGCTGGGCACCATCAAGGCAGAATCAGAACCATTCTTTACACTAGCACAGCATCTGTGATTAAGCTGACTCTAGTAGCTATAGATTGCTGGAATCGCTTCTGATATAGGAGCTACATTTGTGTCACAGGAGCATCCTCTGATATTGTTAGAAGTCACAACACTGAAGTAATAAGCAGGGATGTCTGAGACCTGGCAGAGCTTGTACAAGTGAAAGAAGTGCAGCCAGTTAGCAGGGAGGGATGGGGAAGAAACATACGACTGCATGACCAGACTGCAACCCGGGGAACAGTGTGAACACGTGCAAGCACAAATGAGCTCCCTCAAACACACAGTAAGCACCTCTCTCTGAAGCCAGCCAGTCCGCGTGCTGTAAGCCACTGGATCTGTCCACTGTCCCTATTATGGGTTTATTTTTGGTAGTGGTTGGTGAGACAGTTTTCCTGATTTTGAGAAATACCTTTTTCTCTGATGTTGGTAGTTATGGAAGATAAAAACAACACAAAACAAAAGCAAAAACAAAACAAAACAAAACAAAAAAACCCAAAGTTAAATCCGAGCTACACAATTGTGAATTACTATACTCCTTTGAACGCAAACAAATCAGCCTGAACCTAAATCATGCTTCTGCTTCCCTGGGTCACCTGGTAACATGTCATTATGTTCGGTCTAAGTTTACTTTTAGGTCACACAGGTCAAGTCTGTTGTTGTCTTGGGGACCTTTCAGAAAACATACACAACAGCAATTATCAAAACACTTCTCTTTACTGCCAGCAGAGCCATTGATTAAATGCCTGGGTAAGGAGGACAAGCTCACACACAAGGTAGATCATCCGTGCTCCACCTGATTCATCAGAAAAGACCGGACCACGGGTGCTTCTTTGTGCACACTGGTCCCAAGAGAGTGTACAGTGAGGGCGTAGAACCCCTTGGGGTCACTCTCTGTTACATTGTTAGAGATCGGCATTCAGTGATGGTAACTTTGTAACAAAGATCTTGAAGACCAGAAACTCCCTACCTCCTATTCTTGAGGCTGTATCTCTTCTGAGCCCAAAGCTCGTGGTTTCAGCTAGACTGACTGACCAGCAAGACCCTGAGACCCTCTTGTCCCCACTTTCCCAGTGCTGGTGTTACAGGCACATACTGTGACACCCATCCTTATTTACATGGGTGTAGGAGATCCAAACTCAGGTCCTCATGCTTGTATACCAATCACTTTACCTACTGAGCCATCCCTGGCTCAGGCTATATGGTTTTATGAATCAATACTACTCTTTTATTGGATATTTTCTTTATTTACATTTCAAATGTTTTCCCCTTTGTAGGTCTCCCCTTCAGAAAGCCTCTTTCTCATACCCCCTGCCCCTGCCTCTATGAGGGTGCTCCCCTACCCACCCACCCACTCCCATCTTCCCACCCTGGCATTCCCCTAAACTGGGGCATCCAATACCCTTAGGACCAAGGGCCTCTTCTACCACTGATATCCAACAAGGTCATCCTCTGCCACATATGTGGCCGGAGCCATGTGTCCCTCCATGTGTACTCTTTGGTGGGTGTTCCCGTCTCCGGGAGCTCTGGGGGTGGGGGAGGGTCTGGCAAGTTGATACTGTCTTTGTCAGGCACTGGAAGAGCCTCTCAGGAGGCAGCCATATCAGGCTCCTGTCAGCAAGCACTTCCCGGCAACCACAATAGCATCCAAGTTTGGTAATTGTATGTAGGATGGATCCCCAGGTGGGGCAGTCTCTGGATGGCCTTTCCTTCTGTCTCTGCTCCACCCTGTCTCCATATTTCCTCCTGTGAGTATTTTCCCCCTTCTAAGAAGCACTGAAGCATCCACACTTTGGTCTTCCTTCTTCTTGGGCTTCATGTGGTCTATGAATTGAATCTTGGGTATTCTGAACTTTTGAGCTAATATCCACTTATCAGTGACTACATACTGTGTGTGATCTTTTGTGACTGAGTTACCTCACTCAGGATGATATTTTCAAGTTCCATCCATTTGCCTAAGAATTTCATGAAATCACTGTTTATAATTGCTGAGTAGTATTCCATTGTGTAAATATACCATATTTTCTGTATCCATTCCTCTATTGAGGGACATCTGGGTGGTTTCCAGATTCTAACTATTATAAATATGGCTGCTATGAACATAATGGAGCATGTATCCTTATTACATGTTGGAGTATCTTCTGCAAACATGCCCAGGAGTGGAATAGCTATGTCCAATTTTCTGAGGAACTGCCAGACTGATTTCCAAGAGTGGTTGTACCAGTTTGCAATCCCACCAGCAGTAGAGGAGTGTTCCTCTTTCTTCACATTCTCGACAGCATCTACTGTCACCTGAGTTTTTGACCTTAGCCATTCTGGTTGGTACGAGGGGAATCTCAGGGTTGTTTTAATTTACATTTCCCTGATGACTAAGGATGTTGAACATTTCTTTAGGTGCTTCTCAGCCATTCGAGTTTCCTCACTTGAGAATTCTCTGTTTAGCTCTGTTCCCCAGTTTTAATATGGTTATTTGGTTCCCTGGAGTCTAACTTCTTGAGTTCTTTGTATATATTGGATGTTAGCCCTCTATCAGGTGTGGGATTAATAAAGATCTTTTCCCAATCTGTTGGTTGCCGTTTTGTCCTATTGACAGTGTCCTTTGCCTTACAGAAGCTTTGCAATTTTATGAGGTCCCATTGGTCGATTCTTGATTTAGAGCATAAGCCATTGGTGTTCTGTTCAATAATTTTTCCTCTGTGCCCATATGTTTGAGGCTTTTTCCCACTTTCTCTTCTATTAGATTCAGTGTATCTGGGTTTATGTGGGGTCCTTAATCCATTTGGGCTTGAGTTTTGTATAGGAATATAAGAATGGATCAATTTGCATTCTTCTACATGTTGACCACCAGTTGAACCAGCACCATTTGTTGAAAAGGCTATCTTTTTTTCAATGGATGGTTTTAGCTCCTTTATCAAAGATCAAGTGACCATAGGTCTGTGGGGAGACTTTTAATGACTACTTCTATTTCTTTAGGGGTTATGGGACTGTTTAGATGGTTTATCTGATTCTGATTTAATTTTGGTATTTGGTATCGGTCTAGAAAATTGCACATTTCATCCAGATTTTCCAGTTTTGTTGAATATAGGCTTTTGTAGAGGATCTGATGATTTTCTGAATTTCCTCAGTTTCTGTTGTTACATCTTCCTTTTCATTTCTGATTTTGTTAATTTGGATACTGTCTCTGTGCCCTCTGGTTAGTCTGGCTAAGGGTTTATCTATCTTGTTGGTTTTCTCAAAGAACCAGCTCCTGGTTTTGTTGATTCGTTGTATAGTTTTTTGTTTCTACTTGGTTGATTTCAGCCCTGAGTTTATTTCCTGACATCTATTCCTCTTGGGTGTATTTGCTTCTTTTGGTTCTATAGCTTTCAGGTGTGCTGTTAAGCTGCTAGTGTATGCTCTCTCCAGTTTCTTTTTGGAGGCACTCAGAGCTATGATTTTTCCGCTTAGCACTGCTTTCATTGTGCCCCAAAAGTTTGGATATGCTGTGCTTTCATTTTCATTAAATTCTAAAAAGTCTTTGATTTCTTCTTTATTTCAACCTTGACCAAGTTATCATTGAGTAGAGTGTTGTTCAGCTTCCATGTGTATGTGGGCTTTCTGTTGTTTTTGTTGCTATTGAAGACCAACCTTAGTCCATGGTGGTCTGATAGGAGGCATAGGATTATTTCAATCTTCTTGTATCTGTTGAGGCCTGTTTTATGTCTGATTATATGGTCGATTTTGGAGAAAATGAGAAGAAAGAATATTTTTTTGTTTTAGGATGAAATGTTCTATAGATATCTGTTAAATCTATTTGGTCCATAACTTCTGTTAGTTTTACTGTGTCTCTTGTTTAGTTTCTGTTTCCATGATCTATCCATTAATGAGAGTGGGGTGTTAAAGTCTCCCACTATAATTGTGTGAGGTGCAATGTGTGCTGTGAGTTTTAGTAAAGTTTCTTTTATGTATGTGGGTACCCTTGCATTTGAACTATAGATATTTAGATTGAAAGTTCTTCTTGGTAGATTCTTCCTTTGATGAGTATGAAGTGTCCTTCCTTATCCTTTTTGATAACTTTTGATTGAAGCTGATTCTATTTGATATTAGAATGTCTACTCCAGCTTGTTTCTTGGGACCATTTGCTTGGAAAATTGTTTTCCAGCCCTTTACTCTGAGGTAGTCTTTGTCTTTGACACCAAGGTACGTTTTCTGTATGCAGCAAAATGTTGGGTCCTGTTTATGTATCCAGTCTGTTAGTCTATGTCTTTTTATTGGGGAATTGAGTCCATTGATGTTAAGAGATATTAAGGAATAGTGATTGTTGCTTCCTGTTGTTTTTTGATGTTATTTTTATGTTTGTGTGGCTATCTTCTTTTGGATTTGTTGAAAGAAGATTACTTTCTTGCTTTTTCTAGGGTGTAGCGTCCCTCCTTGTGTTGGTGTTTCCCATCTATTATCTTTTGTAGAACTGGATTCTTGGAAAGATATTGTATATTTTTGGTTTTGTCATGGAATATCTTGGTTTCTCCATCTATGGTAAGTGATAGTTTTGTTGGGTATAGTAGTCTGGGCTGGCATTTGTGTTCTCTTAAGGTCTGTATGAGGTCTGCCCAGGATCTCCTAGCTTTCATCGTCTCAGGTGAGAAGTCTGGTGTAATTCTGATAGGTCTGCCTTTATAGGTTACTTGACCTTTTTCCTTACTGCTTATAATATTCTTTCTTTGTTTTGTGCATTTGGTGTTTTGACTATTATGTGATGGGAGGAATTTCTTTTCTGGTCCAATCTATTTGGAGTTCTGTAGGCTTCTTGTATGTTTATGGGTATCTCTTTCTTCATGTTAGGGAAGATCTCTTCTATAATTTTATTGAAGATATTTACTGGCCTTTTAATCTTTAATCTTTACTCTCTTTTACACCTATTATCCTTAGGTTTGGTCTTCTCATTGTGTTCTGGATTTCCTGGATGTTTTAGTTTAGGAGCTTTTGCATTTTGCACTTTCTTTGACTGTTGCGTCAATGTTTTCTCTAGTATCTTCTGCCCCTGAGATTCTCTCTTCTTTTTCTTGTATTCTGTTGGTGATGCTTGCATCTATGACTCCTGATCTCTTTCCTAGACTTTCCATCTCCATAGTTGTCTCCCTTGTGATTTCTTTATTGTTTCTATTTCAATTTTTAGGTCCTGGATGGTTCCTTCACCTGTTTGGTTTTGTTTTCCTGCAATTCTTTAAGGGATTTTTGTGTTTCCTCTTTAAGGGCTTCTACCTGTTTAGCCGTGTTCTCCTGTATTTCTTTAAGGGAGTTATTTATGTCCTTCTTAAAGTCCTCTATCATTATCATGAGATGTGATTTTAAATCAGAGTCTCGCTGTTCTGGTGTGTTGGGGTATCCAAGGCTTGCTGTGATGAGAGAACTGGGTTCTGATGATGCCAAGTAGCCTCGGTTTCTGTTGCGTATGTTCTTGCCCTTGCCTCTTGCCAGCTGGTTATTTCTGGTGTTAGCTGGTCTTGCTGTCTCTGACTGTGGCTTGTCCCTCCTGCAAGTTTGTGTGTCAGCACTCCCGGGAGACCAGTTCTCTCCAGGAGGAATTTGGGTATGGAGAGCTGTGGTACAGGGTCAGCTCCAGGGTGCTGAGGAAAACCAGAAGGATCCTGTCCCTGACTGTTCCTTGGTTCCTGTGTCCTGATGGTTCTGTGTGGGTCCCTCGTGGTCAGGAGTTTTAGCAGAAGTGGTGGTCTTACCTGTGCTCACAGGTGGTCTGCAGTCCAGGGAAAGCAGCTCTCTCCGGACAGTATATGGCTGTGGCGCAGGATCAGCTCCAGGCACTGTGGCACAGCTCAGTATTACTCTTATAAGACAGTAACACTAACAAAATTTGTAATTACTCATCAGTATACTTAAAATAGCAGGGTAAAGACCCGTTGCATGTTAATATATGTAACATGTTACCATGGAATGCAATGCTGCCAAAGAACCGTCTTGTTTTACATTTGACATTTTAAAAATCTCTTAGATGTATAGCTTTATTGAATGATAGAGGGTCTTCCTACAGACCCTCGCTCCCCTTCTGGAGAGATACGCTGTTTTCTGAGGCTCATGAAAGCAACCTGGCTTCATGCAGTCACGTGACTAGGAGATGGAATTATGGGAATTCTTCGATGTGACATAGAGTCTGTTGGTGGCAGCTTGGTAGCAGATGAATGCGGGGGAGTCAGAAACCATCCTCACACCTTCGTGTTCTATAGTTCATGAAAACCCAGAAGCCATCCCGCGCCTAACAGACGCTCTCCGCATCTCCAATGTGTAGGTCACACGTGGGTCTCTGGGAAGTCCTGACTCTTGAAGTCTTGACAACATAAAATGTCACTTCAGGGACACCACTCCCAACCATGTCAGGGAAGCTCTGTGTTGTTAAACATTGCAAAAATCAAGTTCACGGTTTGAGTCTGCAAAATGTTGACTTTTTCCTTAAAAGCCGGAGATTTATCCTGGGCCACAAATACCGACAGTAAAGAACAGGGTTGCTCCTTTCTGAGCTGTTGTCTGCCTGGCACTCGGGTCTGGAACATTGGCCGCAGGTATCAGGGTAAAGGGGCTGGTCCAAGGGATATTCATTCCCAAGACACAACGATGTTGCTTTCTAGTGCTTGTGACTCGGTGGGTCCCGTGAGATCTTTGTGCCAGCTTCCCATTTAGTCACAGGAAATGTTACAAAGGCACCCGTAAGTGTCTGTGTTGAGCACAGTGTTATGTTTACAGTCTCTGCGCATCGCTAGGTGATGTTGCGTTCCGCGTTCTTGGCTCTGAGGACAGGCAGTAGTGGGGAAGATGGGACCCCCCCCCCCAGTACAGCTGGAAATACTGGAGAAGCACAGGCATGTCTGCCCTCCTCTGTCTGCCCAGCACGAGCGGCCCGCACAGCACGAGAGCAAGAATGCTTTATGAGATTCTTGGCCTTCTAAATTTCCTAAATGTGGGCAACGCCCCCCCCCCAAAAAAAGGAAGTAGATCGTTCTAATTTGATCCAGGAGTGTATTTGTAGGAGAATCATAGCTGGTAAGTCTGGTCTACCCCTCACATTCTGTAAAAATTATACACATTAACTAGCTTCGAAGTTATTGAGCCTCCCTATGCATAGTGTGTGCCCTAAAAACAAATTTGTAGTGTGATCTGCCTTGTTTTTCTTCATCCGGACTGGAAGGACATGGAGGTTACAGTTCTGAGTAGTGGGCGCCCCCTGCTGGTCATGACTGGAAGTGGCACGGTAGATAGGGCTCAGAATTAGACCACGCTCCCTTCCCAAAAGGCGGGTTCAGAACATTTTAGAGCACCCGGCCACAGATAGTGCCTGCCCTCGAGCTCATGTTCAACAGTTGAAATTGTTTTTTCCAAAAAATTTAAGGTTGCTTTTCACGATTCTAAACATCTTCTGGTTTCCAGTAAACCCGGGCACTGCCAGCCCTAAATCATAACGTCCGGGACATGAGAGCATAGTCTGTGTACAGGCGGGAGGAGTCATCTGTCTTTCTGTGTGCGTGCATGTGCATGCGTTGGGGCAGGAAGAAAGTGAACAGGTAGATGAGAGAAACACTGTAGAAAGAAAACTTGTGTTTATTTAGAAGAGACGACATCATGTCTGTATCTCTACGTTCACCTGACCACCCCATCACCCCTGCACACTGAGATGGCGGCCAAGCTCGTGCTTCATTGGCTGCATTCTACGTCCGATGTGCAACGGACTGCTGACTGAGCACACAGTGCATGCCACAGGTTAATGGGGGCTTTCCTACCTAGTTATTCCCAATCCCAGTGGTGTCCAGACAAGGTCAGCTGTGGCCTCTGAGGACACTATCTGGGGGCCGAAAACTGGGAAGGTTTCATCACTCAGGAAAGTGATATTTGGACTGCTTTTTTTGTTTGTTTGTTTTTGTTTTTGTTTTTGTTTTTGTTTTGTTTTGTTTTGTTTTTGCGACATCTCTATGATTGCAACCGGCAGAAAGGGAAGGTAGCTTATTTCAAGTTAATAAAGCCTTCAGACAGTTGTGTTCTAGAAAAACCTACGGTAGGGACTGGGGACACAGTTCAGCCTAGCATACATGAAACCTTGGGTTTTGTACCACATAAAATGTGGCGGTGCCAAGCATCCTAAAGGCACTGTTTGACAGTGTTCCAAAGCTTGGACGACCTGGACTGACCCTCCACTGCCCTTGGTGGAAATTTGCCACACACCTTCTGCTTATACTTATATTTCTCACTGTTAAAGGCCTCTCTCCGAAAGCTAGAACTGGGATCACAAAAGCTGGTGCAAACAAGAATGAAATTAATGAAAGTTCCCTGGAAAAACAGTTAGTCAGAAAATCCAAGTCTTTCTTAGAACTTATTACTTAGATATACGTTTAGATCATTAATGAATGCTATTAGTAAGCATGAGAAAGAGGATTTGAGGGGAAAAAAAGTCTTTCAAATCTACAGCTATTATATTACATCCTTTGGGAATCATAGCAGGAGACGGGAGACCAGGCTGAAGGGCTCCCATGGTTTCCATAGTTTGATAAATTTTTCTGAGGTCCTGTAAAAATCTCCATCTTCCTGATATTTTTCTTAATCATAAAAATTGGAGTATTCCAAGGGCTTGTTGCAGGTTCAATATGGCCTGCATCTAACTGCTCTTGAACGAGAGCTGCTGGTGCCTAGATGTTTTTCTTGGGTTAGAGGCTATTGCTCCACCCAGACCTCCACCAGACCTCCACCAGACCTCCACCAGACCTCCACCAGACCTCCATCAGACCTCCACCAGACCTCCACCAGACCTCCATCAGACCTCCACCAGACCTCCACCAGACCTCCATCAGACCTCCACCAGACCTCCACCAGACCTCCACCAGACCTCCATCAGACCTCCACCAGACCTCCACCAGACCTCCATCAGACCTCCACCAGACCTCCACCAGACCTCCACCAGACCTCCAACAGACCTCCACCAGACAGATCTCCATCAAACCTCCACCAGACCTCCACCAGACCTCCATCAGACCTCCACCAGACCTCCACCAGACCTCCATCAGACCTCCACCAGACCTCCACCAGACCTCCATCAGACCTCCATCAGACCTCCACCAGACCTCCATCAGACCTCCACCAGACCTCCACCAGACCTCCACCAGACCTCCATCAGACCTCCACCAGACCTCCACCAGACCTCCACCAGACAGACCTCCATCAGACCTCCACCAGACCTCCACCAGACCTCCATCAGACCTCCATCAGACCTCCACCAGACAGACCTCCACCAGACCTCCACCAGACCTCCACCAGACCTCCATCAGACCTCCACCAGACCTCCACCAGACCTCCATCAGACCTCCATCAGACCTCCATCAGACCTCCACCAGACCTCCATCAGACCTCCATCAGACCTCCACCAGACCTCCATCTGACCTCCACCAGACCTCCACCAGACCTCCATCAGACCTCCACCAGACAGACCTCCATCAGACCTCCACCAGACCTCCACCAGACCTCCATCAGACCTCCACCAGACCTCCATCAGACCTCCATCAGACCTCCACCAGACCTCCATCAGACCTCCACCAGACCTCCATCAGACCTCCACCAGACCTCCACCAGACAGACCTCCACCAGACCTCCACCAGACCTCCACCAGACCTCCATCAGACCTCCACCAGACAGACCTCCACCAGACAGACCTCCACCAGACCTCCATCAGACCTCCACCAGACCTCCATCAGACCTCCATCAGACCTCCACCAGACCTCCATCAAACCTCCACCAGACCTCCATCAGACCTCTACCAGACCTCCACCAGACCTCCATCAGACCCATCAGACCTCCACCAGACCTCCACCAGACCTCCACCAGACCTCCATCAGACCTCCATCAGACTTCCATCAGACAGACCTCCACCAGACCTCCATCATAACCCCAGGTTATGGGATCAGCTGTTCTGCAATGGCCTCAATTAAAATTTTTGATACCCTATAGGGTATCTATCTATCAAAATAGATAGGTTCTATTGGAAATAATCTTCCTTGATCATCTTTTCCTAATCCATTTGGGGGATCATATCCCACATCTAACATTTGAGAAGAAACAATTTTGTTAGGGCTTACCAAAAGGAGGCCCATTTGTCTCGTTGCTCCTACATCCACCTGCTCCAAGTCCCACCCTCACCAGCCAGGGCTGGTCCCCAGCAAAAATAAACATAGCAACCCAGGCCTGTAATCCAGCACTTGGAAGGTAGAGGCAGGAGAATGAGAAATTTAATTTATCCTTAGCTCTGTAGCAATGTTGAGACCAGATTGGCTGTTCTCTCAAAAAAGGAGAGGGAAAGAATGCATACATTCTAGAAAAATGAGACATTTCTTTCAAAGATATACCACCATTGAGAGGCACAGCTTATCAATGAGGGGTGATACCTGCTATAACATCTACTTCAGGTACCCGGATTCTGCAGCAGTTATGGGATGTGCACATTCCAAGCCAGTATGTACAGTGGCCTCCCTTCTTACACAGCATTTCCCCCAGAGGTAAATTCCCACCTCCCTAGAGAGTTCAAACCGAGGGACTGTCTGAGCTGGTTCTGGTATAGAGTACATGTCCAGATGTGTTAGGTCACTGAGCTGGGTGGCTCAGGTTAGCAGACAGCGATAGGATGATTGTCCCCAGAACATAACAAAATACACGTAAGGCTGATTATATCACGCATAGGTGCTTTTAGATCACGCTCAGTAAGTTCTGGCATCCAGCAGTGTGTTAAGGGAATCATAGGTCACTGTGGCCTGCTATCCATGCCTTCAGGCCAAAGAAAGTAGTCACTCAGGATCGCCGAGATCACAGGGTTGGTTCATTCTGGTCTTATCTGTGCCAGGAGCAAATGCTGGCCCTTCCTCTTTGTTCCTTCCGATCACCACCTCTCTCGTTCCCACCTGACTTGCGTCACTACGGGAACCAGACACTGAGCTTAGTGTGGGCCTCTCCCATGTGAGAGGCGAAGACGCACCATCATGGCGGCATCACGTGACTGAGCATGCCGTCTTCGCCATTCCAGAAGGTGGAGAAGCAATTAGAGGAGGGTCTGATGGGAACTGGGGAATTGTGCTCCAGGAACCACAGTTTAAGCAATGTCCACATTGACAGGGGAAGCCTGGGCTGGATTCTCTTGGCACCAACTGTAATGCTAACTACATAGGTTCCACCGTCCACCTACCTACCTCCGCAAGCCTACGGAGGGAGGTGCAGTTAGCAAAGGAGAGAACCAAAAAATTACTTCCACGTTTCTCAGAAACATGCTCATGCATCTAAAAATCACCTGAGGATTCCCCCCCCCCCCAGGCACCCTGAGTATGTCTCGTGTCATTCAAGTGGCCCAGATTCCTGTGTGACATAAAGTCAAGAGACCTCACGGATGAGGCAAGCAATCTGAAGGGCAGAGAGGGGCTAGAGAAGGCCAGACGTGACTCACTCAGGAGCAGCATCTCACCCTGGGCACAGTTCTGGATAGGTTTGCAGGTCCAGAGTTCGGCGGGTTGGGCAGAGTGTGAACAGGAGAGTGTGAACAGAGTGTGAACACCCCCATGATTCTCACAAGTTCAAGGACGTGGTGAGGTTTGTTCTCAAGAGGCCAGACGCTTAGAAAACATTGTCCCATTAGCCGGGACTGTTGCTCCCAGTGGCAAAACCAGCTGGCTCCAGCCTCCATGCGCCTTTTGCTGTGTTTTACGCTCCGGTGGGGCCCAAGCCCCAGCTTTGCTGGCCTAGTCAGTCACACACAGCGAACGAGTATTCACAAACCTCAGCAGCTCTGAACGAGCCCAGCATCTTCAGTAATGGACAGAGCGGAGCTCCGTCAGGTCCTTCTCTTAACAGAGAACCAATCCCAGTCGCTAGGACCAGTGACACTTCTGGGGCATTGTGCGCCAGTCCAGGTTCTCCCCACTGTGCTTGCTGGCTTTGGGTTTTGATACTCCTGGCCTTCCACAGCGCCGAGCCTCACCGTGTGCCTAAGAAGAAACCGCCTTCATTACTAAAGAGAGTCTTCAACCAAGCCCCATGCGAAAATGGAGTTTTGGAGCTAAAGCCCAGAGAGTCAGCTTTACTTTACAAGGAAGAGGGGGCTTCAGCTCCTCCGATGGAGAGCTGCCTACATTCCGTTTCACACTGGCAGACAGTGTCCAGCCTAGACAGGTGTAAACCATGCTGACTATCTCATGCAATAGAGTACATTCGTTTTAGTTGGTTTGTTTGCTTTATCCCCCCTCCTCTGAGTCAGCATCTTCTTATTCAGAGTGACTCTGTTTGTTTAAGCTCATTTTTTTTCCCCACGACGGCTTCTTCATCTGAGTCAGCCACGGAACAATACACCAAAGTGATCGTGGATAACACAAAACACACACGCGGCAGCTCTTAACATCTTACCCGCCGTGCAAGAAAGAGACAACTGCAGACGTGTGCTTATGGCCAGGGTCTCTGTCAACGAAGAACCAAAACGAACTCTTAAGAATGCTGTTGAGAATAAGTAAGAATGGGAACGAATAGGTGACCACAGGTCACCAAGTCAGGAATCCAGCATGTGACTTCTCAGAAGTGAGGCTGTGTTAGAAATGCCAGAGCCACAGAGATGACAAGAATACTGGATATCAGTAGAACATGTTACTGGGAAGTGCAAAAAGAGATGTTTTCAAAAATATAAAAATAATTGTATAAACAGCGATAGAATACTATGCAATAATGAAAGAGGGTAAATAGAATTTTTTTTTTTGATAAATGACAGGAGCACTAACTAGCCTGTGATGCTAACTGCACAGTAAGGTGCATGATTACCAAAAGATACAATGGCGTTTGGATGTGAGACTTTCACTATGGTCTCAGTGTTCTGCAGGATAGAAAGACAGGGAAGGGAAGCAGCTCAGGGAGCGCCCCACCCCCACCCCCATCCCCACCCTCAGGTTATGCCCATAGCTGATAGCATAGGACCCCAGCAACAAAGGTGAGGCTGCTGAGGCTAGACCAACCACACCTGGCTGGGATGCAGCCAGAGGTGGGAGGAGAATGCTGAGCATCTAGCCACTGCTGAGCCGTGACTCAGAGTGACTCTGCCACATTCGGAGAGGCAGGGAGGCCTAGGATAGACATCAGAGCGATGGCTAACACTCACTTGTGCTGTCCTGCATACCTAGTCTCCAGTTTCTGCCCATGCAGATTCCCAACCTGGGTGGCCCCAGTACAGACCAGGTAATGCCTCCAGGAAACTTACTACACACTCCTGCTGGGTTTCTTTCCTCTCTCATCAATATATTTGTTACATACACACATTATCTGTACAGTCTTTGACCCACACGTCCCATAAATTCAAATGAAGAGAGCATCCCTTCCTTCGGCGGTCACAAGAGACTGAGCATCTGTAACCACTAAGCGCCAATACAATTCAGCGTGTAAAAACCCCACAGAAGACCTCACAAAGAACAGCAGTCGTGCCACAGATGCACAAAAAAACTGGACAGAGTCACCTTTGGGCTGTGTCCAGGAATGTAGGAAACTTTGGTGAGTCTTGTATCTAGCCCAGGGTCCCATGCCTGAGATACTGCATTGCATGTAAGCAAACTTAGTAAGGCAGGGAGGAAATCCCAAAGCAACAAACACCTGTGGTTCCAGCCATTTTGGATGAGGTCCTCCACCCTATAAAGTTCTGACAAGAAGTTCTGCCTCCCTGCAGCACAGAGTCCACCTTTAGCAGTGGTAGAGGGTCAGAGCTTATCATCACAACGTAGAGCAAGGAAGCATTCTCTATTAGAGGGGCACAAATGCCCACTGTCCACATTGGAAAGGGCCATGGATGTGTGCTTTCTTCCTCTCGCCTCTGCTCTCCCTTTCTTGTAAATAAATCTCCTACTCAAGCAGCACAGGTGATGTCCAGCCAAGCCCTAGAGCCACATGACCACGGGTACGAGGCTCCATCAGCCACAGAGAACGGCTCAGGAGGGAGGCAAGGAAGTGTCTGTAGGTGAATTGCTGAAAGGAGCCACGCTTTCATAGAAAGCACTTCATGTCATGGGGTGACCTCCAGCAAGGGGAGGGGATTTGAATACAAACAGATGAATAGCCATGGAAGACACTGCACACAGCCAAGTCTAATCCAGATGTCAGGACCCATGCCAGGCTACTGCACCAAGGTAGGGGTTGCTTACCCCCAGAATAAATGTGGGTGATCAAGCCCTTCCTGTGCTAAGAAATGGAGCTTTTCCTCAGGATCACATATGACTTGTTCTTTGGCATTGGGGTGCTCACAGGAGAGGCAGAAATGGGGTGCAGCCAGGCATCCTGTTCCCTACATCAAAGAACCAATCACCAGTGAGTTCTATACTCAGGAAAGAAGCTGTCTAAAGCACCTGCTATCTCGGTTCCTTTTCTGTTGTGGTGAGAAAACACCATGACCAAGGCAACTTCTAAAAGAAAACTTTTAATTAGAGGCTCACGGTTCCAGAGGGTGAGCATCGGCAACTAACATGGCGGAGAGTATGGCCGCAGGCAGAGCTCACATCTTGAGAAAACAACCATAAGACAGAGAGCTAACTGGAAATGGTGTGGGCTTTTGAAACTTCAAAGCTCACTCCAGTGACACACCTCCTCTAACAAGGCTACACTTCCCGCAACAAGGCCACACCTCCCCAAACAAGGCCACACCTCCTCCAACAAGACCACACCTCCCCCAACAAGGCCACTCCCCCTAATCCTTCGCAAACAGCTCCACCAGCTAGGAACTCTTGGCATTTAAATATATGAGCCTGTGGGGGCTGTTCTCATTCAAGCCCACCACAGCTGCTTTGTTTAAATCTTGTTTTTCAAATACCTGTCCTCGGTTACCGAAGGCTGATGAGCTCTGGAGATATCCAAAACAAGATGAAGTTGTGAAGACAGCTCAGGGAAGCAAGACAAAGTCCGTGGAGAGATGGTTCCTTTGGGACTGAACTCCACAAGGATAGCCTGTCACTCGCTCTGAAAACATTTGGACATCTGTGAAGGCAGCAGTCACTTCTTGAATTGTTTTCTTAAGTCCCCTTGAGGGACCCAACCTACCGTCTTAACTTTGACAATCTGGTTTTGCGTTACAGAAAGCCTGTGCTCTGTGTTTTATTTAAAGAGACTTTCTTAGCTCAAAAAAAAAAATCTTACTTGGGATCCGGCACAATGTTTGAGTTTGACATAAAGTTCTTGTTATAGAATCATATGTGTTTTTTAAATGTAATGGATTCGTTTTAAACTTAGATGCAAAAACAAACATGTGGTTCCCTTAAATCGGGATGATAAAAATAAGACTTTTCCTTCCTCACACTGCTCTCCAATTCACTGAAACACAATGAAGACAACATGCAAACGTCTGAGAGTAGGCTGTTCATTTTCTTCTTTATTTTTTAAAAGATGATTGTTTGGAGTCCCAAGTACATACATGTTTAAGATTCTGTATTGTAAATTGATGAAAATTTTGCTGTTTTTCTTCCTAAAGTAATCTCTCTCTCTCTCTCTCTCTCTCTCTCTCTCTCTCTCTCTCTCTCTCTCTCTCTCTCTGCTTTGATAAAATATCTGACAAAATCTATTCTGGCATTTCTGGAGGATGCAGTCCATCAAGACATGGCAGAAGGCAGGGAAAGCATGTTGGCAGGGGAAGAAGACTGTGGCCATAGGCTGTCCACATCCAGGAAGCTGAGAGTGAGCAGAAAGTGGAGCCAGCTGTAAAGCCTCAAGGCCACACCCATTAACCCACTTCCTCCAGTGAAACCCCACCTCCTACATGTTCCACAACTACCCCAAGCAGCACCATCAGCAGAGACCAAGGATTTAAATACAAGAGCCTAGGAGGAGTTGGGGAAGTATGTGCATGTATGCATGTATGTGTGTGTGCACACAGGGGAGTATATGCATGTGTGCATGTATGTGTGTGTGCACACAGGGGAGTATGTGCATGTGTGCATGCACTCAGGGGAGTATGTGCATGTGTGTATGTATGTGTGCATGCACACAAGGGAGTATGTACATGTGTGTATGTACATATGCATACACAAAGGGTAGTATGTGCATGTGTGCCTGTATGTGTGCATGCACACAGGGGACTATGTGCATGTGTGTGTGTGTGTGTGTGTGTGTGTGTATGTGTGTGAATGTATACAGGGGAGTATGTGCATGTGTGCGTGTATGTGTGTGTGCGTACACACAGGGGAGTATGTGCATGTGTGCATGCATGTATGTGTGTGTACACACAGGGTAATATGTGCATGTGTGTGTGCATATACTTAGGTAAGTATGTACATGTGTGTATATATGAGTGCATGCACACAGGGGAGTATGCATGTGTGCATGTATGTGTATGTACACAGATGTGTGTGTGTATCTCACAATAAAACCATCACATATGCAAACCACCAGAGAACCATATATTCCTGTGCCTCCCCCACCCTCACCTTCAGTGGTCCAGTTGACACACAGGGATGTTGGAATCCCTAGAGGTCACGGCAAGGACTAGCAGTGCTGAGTATTTTATGGGAAAATTCAGTATGCCGTACCATTACCACGACAACCAACTCATCAGAAAGTCTAACAGTCCCAATGGATCCCTGCTCGGGGAGGGCTGATGAAGGTTTCAGTTAACCACAGGGACACATCACAGGCAGATGGCCAATGTCGCAGTCATTGCCTCAAGGTCTCTCATTTTGTCTTCACCAAGTTCTGTCTCGCAGACTTTGAGAAGGAGATTCAAAGCAGGGAGTAATAGGTAAAAGCATCATCTGTCACAAGCTGTCCTCTGACTTCCACTCAGGTGCCACAGTGCCTGAGTGTCCCCTACCCCCGCTAAATAAGTATAAAAAACATTCAATGTCACCCTTTTCCTCAGAAACACATTCATTCTCACCGATGATAAGAAGCCAATCGGAAAGAAGAATCATTTGCGAAAGCAAGCCGGACACGTGGCTGGATGCTCGAACCTGACCGTCAGCTCTGAAGGGCTTGAATTTATTCTATGAATTCATCTCTCCTTCGGCACAAGATAAAGATGACAGTGGCTGGCTTTTCAGAATAGTATAAGTAGAAATGATTGTTAGATGGCCTCAACGCAGTTCCAAAATCTATAAATTGTACGCCAAGTTGGAAATAAATGTTAAAATAAGCATTCGTTTATACATCCTCCCGTGTGATTTTGCCAAGATCTGCAGAGTCCTAAGTGTTTGCAACGGAAACTGCGTATGAGAGGGAAAACCTAAAATAGATGTTTAAGTCCACTAAAAATATTTCCCAAGACCCTCAGTGGTCCAGCTGACGCACAGGGATGTCGGAATCCCGAGGGGCCACAGCAGATCCAAACTCCCCAAAGGCAGCCGAGCAGAGCCCCCTTCCTCAACTTCCTGCCTCAGAAAGAGACAAGGGATTTGATCCAAGAATTGGATCAGTAGAGACATGGTACTTTAGCTAATATGAAACTGGTAATTAGTTCCCTAGGGGAGAACAGGAAACAAAAGACAGAGGTGGGGGCCAGGGGAGAGAGGGAGAGGGAGAAAGGATGAGGGGAGAGAGGAAAAAGAGAAGAGGAGGAGGAGAAAGAGGAAGAAGGGGAGGAGGAAGAGGAAGAAGAGGAGGAGGAGGAGGAGAAAGAAGAGGAGGAGGAGGAGAATAGGAAGAGGAGGAGGAGGAAGAGGAAGAAGAGGAGGAAGAGGAAGGAGGAGAATGGGAAGGGAAAGGGAGAGGGGGAGGGGAGGAGGAGGGAGAGGAGGAGGACTAGGAGGAGGAGGAGGAGGAGAAGGGGAAGGGGAAGGGGAAGAGGAAGAGGAAGAAGAAATAATAATAATGATGTGTGGAGTTTTTAGGACTAAAAGGGAAAGTTGTGATGAATTGTTGGATTGGGGACAGCTGCTGAGTCTATACCTCACATGGCATTTGGTAAATAAATTTGTCTCCTCTGACTCTTTGAAGCCCTTGATTAGGGTGTGTTTGGGCCTGTGATTTCCACAGGACAGGGGGTGTATCGGGATAGATAACTGCTCTGGGTCTCCCCAACCTCTGGGTCATTTAATCAGATCAAAGAGTTGGACTGCAGTTCAGTCAGTCTGGCTCTTTTATAGCGCCCAGAATGAAACGTCTGACTCCCTCCCTCGCCATCTTTAAACCTATGGAAACCTCAATAGACTCCAATAGCTTCCACCTGGCAGTGACTGAGCTCAGGCCTTAGGCCTTACTCATTTAGCCTGCACAGAGCAGCCTCCCCAGGCAGATGGGATTATGCCCCTATTCTTTGGGAAAGAGAAAGTCTCAGAAGAATGAAGTAATTTTCCTAAAACTGCAACCCTATGAAGTGGTATATTTGGGATTCCAACAGAGGCCTTTGCATGAAAAAAAAAATCACACAGTATGCTCCACAGAAATTCCCATGGAGATCTGAAGGTGCTAGTCACCCAAAATCCCATCACCATTTAAAGATGCTTAGAAAGTGTCTTAGGATGTCTATTGCTGTGGAGAAATACCATCACCCAGAAACTCTTATGAGGAAACATCTAATTGGGGCTGCCTTACATTTTCTTTCTTTTTTTTATTCTTTATTTACATTCCAAATGATTTTCCCTTTCCCAGTTCCCCCTCCCCGAAAGTCCCATAAGCCCTCTTCCCTCTCCCTGTTCCCCAATCAACCCCCTCCTGCTTCCCTGTCCTGGTATTCCGCTACACTGCTGCATCGAGTCTTTCCAGGACCAGAGGCCTCTCCTTCCTTCTTCTTGGGCATCATTTGATATGTGAATTGTGTCTTGGGTATTCCAAGCTTCTGGGCTAATATCCACTTATCAGTGAGTGCATACCATGTGTGTTCTTTTGTGATTGGGTTACCTCACTTAGGATGATATTTTCTAGTTCCAACCATTTGCCTAAGAATTTCATGAATTCAATGTTTTTAATTGCTGAGTAATATTCCATTGTGTAAATGTACCACATTTTCTGTATCCATTCCTCTGTTGAGGGACATCTGGGTTCTTTCCAGCTTCTGGCTATTATAAATAAGACTATGAACATAGTGGAGCATGTGTCCTTATTGCATGCAGGGGAATTCTCTGGGTATATGCCTAGGAGTGGTATAGCAGGGTCCTCCGAAAGTGTCATGCCCAGTTTTCTGAGGAACCTCCAGACTGCTTTCCAGAGTGGTTGTACCAGCTTGCAATTCCACCAGCAGTGGAGGAGTGTTCCTCTTTCTCCACATCCTTGCCAACACCTGCTGTCTCCTGAGTTTTTGATCTTAGCCATTCTGACTGGTGTGAGGTGAAATCTCAGGGTTATTTTGATTTGCATTTCCCTGATGACTAAGGATGTTGAACATGTCTTTAGGTACTTCACAGTCTTTCGATATTCTTCAGTTGAAAATTCTTTGTTTAGCTCTGTACCCCATTTTTAATAGGTTTATTTGGTTCTCTGGAGTCTAACTTCTTGAGTTCTTTGAATATATTAGATATTAGTCCTCTGTCAGATGTAAGGTTGGTGAAGATCTTTTCCCAATTTGTTGGTTGCCATTTTGTCCTATTGAAAATGTCCTTTGTCTTACAGAAACTTTGTAATTTTATCAGGTCCCATTTGTCAATTCTTTACTTTTTTTTTTGGTTTTTCGAGACAGGGTTTCTCTGTATAGCCCTGGCTGTCCTGGAACTCGCTCTGTAGACCAGACTGGCCTTGAACTAAGAAATCTGCCTGCCTCTGCCTCCCAAGTGCTAGGATTAAAGGCGTGCGACACCACCGCCAGGCTCCATTTGTCAATTCTTGATCTTAAAACATAAGCTATTAGTGTTCTGTTCAGGAAATTTTCCCCTGTGCCCATGTGCTCAAGGCTCTTCCCCAGTTTCTTTTCTACTAGTTTTCAGTGTGTCTGGTTTTTTGTGGAGGTCCTTGGTCCTCTTGGACTTGAGCTTTGTACAAGGAGATAAGAATGGATCAATTTGCATTCTTCTGCATGCTAACCACCAGTTGAACCAGCACCATTTGTTGAAAAGGCTATCTTTTTCCCACTGGATGGTTTTAGCTCCTTTGTCAAAGATCAAGAGACCATAGGTGTGTGGTTTCATCTCTGGGTCTTCAATTCTGTTCCATTGATCTACCTGCCTGTCCCTGTACCAATATCATGCAGCTTTTAACACTATTGCTCTGTAGTACTGCTGGAGGTCCGGGATACTGATTCCCCCAGAAGTTCTTTTACTCTTGAGAATAGTTTTAGCTATCCTGGGTTTTTTTTTATTCCAGATGAATTTGAGAATTGCTCTTTCTAACTCTGTGAAGAATTGAGTTGGGATTTTGATGGGGATTGCATTGAATCTGTAGATTGCTTTTGGCAAGATGGCCATTTTTACTATATTAATCCTGCCAATCCATGAGCATGGAAGATTTTTCCATCTTCTGAGGTCTTCTTCAATTTCTTTCTTCAGAGACTTGAAGTTCTTGTCATATAGATCTTTCACTTGTTTGGTTAAAGTCACACCAAGATACTTTTTATTGTTTGTGGCTATTGTGAAGGGTGTCATTTCTCTAATTTCTTTCTCAGCCTGCTGATCCTTTGAGTATAGGAAGGCTACTGACTTGCTTGAGTTGATTTTATATCCGGCCACTTTGCTGAAGTCGTTTATCAGCTGTAGGAGTTCTCTGGTGGAGTTCTTTGGGTCACTTAAGTATACTATCATATCATCTGCAAACAGTGATAGTTTGACTTCTTCCTTTCCAATTTGTATCCCTTTGACCTCTTTTTGTTGTCTAATTGCTCTAGCTAGAACTTCAAGTACTATGTTGAAAAGATATGGAGAGAGAGGGCAGCCTTGTCTAGTCCCCAATTTTAGTGGAATTGCTTCAAGTTTTTCTCTGCCTTACACTTTCAACAGTTTAGTCTGTTATAATGATAGGAAGCATGGTAGCATGCAGACAGACATGGTGCTGGAGAAACAGCCAAGAGTTCTACATCTGGACCAGCAGGCAGCAAGAAGAGAGAGACACTGGGCCTGGAATTCACTTTTGAAACATCAGTCCACCCCCAATGACACATTTCCCCCAACAAGGCCACACCTCCAGTAGTGCCACTCCCTGTGAGTCTATGGGGACCATTTTCATTCAGACACCACAGCCAGGATGACACCCACCTCAACTACAGAGGGACTGGCTGTATTCAAGGGTACCACCCTGCCTACTGCCATCAGTCCAAGCTGTTGTGAATCTAATAGAAACCAAGCCGGAGAGGCCCAGAGCCAGCCAGAAGCTGCAGGATGAGCGTTGCCTCTTGCTGAGCGCCTCCCCAGCAGCCCCAAAAGGTGCTGAGCTGAGAAGTCAAGAGTTGTTGCAGGTGCCTTCAGCTGTTAGAGCAAAGGATCCAATGACGAGGATGTAAGTTTCAATCGTCTGTGGTCATTCTGCGCACGCAGCAGGCGAAGTATGAGCTCAGAAACTCCAGCCCCTGTAGCATCTGGTCTTCCTCTCCAGCATGCCCGTCTCCAGAAAGTGTGGCTGTGGGTCCCTGCAGAGCGACAGAGACTCTGTCGATGAGATTGGGAATCAAGGGGTGAGGGCTGGTTATCTGGGTAACCTGGGCGGGTCCAGTTTCATGGCAAGGATCCTTCAAAGACAGAGGCAAGGCTGGAGAGATGGCTTAGCTCATAAAGTGCTTAGCTCGTAAAGCACGAGCATCCTTGTTCAAGTCCCAGAGCCCGAGTAACCAAAGCAGGACATAGTGGAGACAGGATGGTCTTAGACAGGGTCCTGAGGAATGACACCCAATGTCTCAAAGAGACTAGCTCAAACACAAACAAACAAACAAGTGGAAGGAATGATACCCAAGATTGGCCTCTGGCCCCCATACTCTTATGTACACACACATGTACATGTGCACCTACCCATACATGTCTATCCCATCACATGAAACACACACACACACACACACACACACACACACACACACAGAGCAAGTGAGAGGCACGTGTGCATTCTCCATATAGGTTGTGCCATAGAAAACCACGATGCACCTGCAAGATATGGAAAGCACACAAGTCAGGAACTTAGCTCACGTCGTGAGCACAGGGGACAGAGAAACAGACAGTGCCTCAGTCACATACCAGGAACCCAAAATAGGCCAGAAAAATAACCAAAACCTGGAGATATTCCCATATCACCCACACCACCCAGATGCCCAGGGTGCCCATGTGAAAACAGTGGAAGTTTTCAAACATGACCATGACCGACTGTCCGTCTGCGCGAAGAGAGCAATATAGCATACTGTCCCAAGAGAGTTGATACCATTTCCACTCTAAAGAATGGATTCCTTTCTATATTTAACGCACAGTCGGTATTTGCTTCTGGAAACTACGGTGGGTACCCAAGAGTTAGAAATGAACAACGAAAAGTAAGCAACGGGTAGCAGAGCAGGGAAAATATGTTCATATCCTTCCGGTGTCTCTTCTGGTGTCTCTTCCAGCATCCCTGGCTGACCAGGCTGTAAACAGATGAAGTCGGCCCTGGCTCACCGGGTTCTCATCAAGATAGAGTTGGTTGGTTAGAAATATTCCAGAATTTTTTTTTAAAGTGACGACTGAACATATGCCCAGTTCTTTTGCCACTCACCTCATCATAGTTTGTCACAGGAGGACAGGTAATCCTCCCATTGAACACTCAGAAAGAAGGGAGATAACCTCATATGGTCTGATTCTAGCCAAAATAGATATTCTAGTTGTGACCTCAAGTGTGTGAGCTTGGGCTCAACTCCCTAAGTATGTGGGCTCAATACCAATATGGCACCAGTGCTAGTGTGTTCTCCATACAATCCCAGACTTGGCAAATGGGTTCCCGTCAAACATAGGCAAGTGTCCCCTTGTCCACATTCTGGACCCTGACCAGTGGAGAGGTGGTACCGGAGCAGGTTGGAATCTGCATTAATGTGTTCCTCTTCCCATCTGGGCTATATCCCATTACAAATTCAATGATGTTGGCTTCTGCATGATGTAGACATGTCTTCCCATTTCGTCCTGAAGACTAAAGTTTTCTATTCAAAGGAATTCTTGTGCCTTTCTGAAAGAGTATGGCTGCCATATGTCAACCTGCACCCACCCCTGCCCTAGCCTCACCCACGGTTTCTGATGCGCTATGATAACCCCTCTTCTCTGGTGTAGATTAGCTGTACTTCCTTCCCTGTGGAGACTCCTCATAGGGAACAGGATGATCTGGTCACTGGATCAAATCAGTCAAGTGCAGCATGCCATTCTGGGCCTGGGAGACCCCCAAACACATTTGCCAATGACTTTCTCCTGTTCTGTGTATTTTGAGGGGATTTAATCCACACGCCTCTCAGGTGTTCACACTTAGCTCACAACCCTGCCATTTCACAATGGCTTCTGGTGTGTGAGAAGCCCTCAAATGCTTCTCTTTCGGTTTCTTCAACCACAAAAGCCACTTTTCTGCCAGAAGGGGGGAAAGAATAGACGAAGCTGTGATTTGAAAAGGTTGAGGCTCATGCACCTCAGTGGTTATAGTGTTGCTCTTCCAGGGCCCCTCTGTTCCCAGAGTGCAGGACACAGCATCGTGTTAGTGTTATATGAGCGAAGGAATTAGACCAGTCATTAATATCACCCTGCATAGAAAATCCAGCTGAAAAAGAAGCTAATACATCTAATTTAATATTTAATTTTATTGTGTGGGTATTTGACCTTACGTGTCTAGTGTCCACACAGGCTAGAAAAAGATATCAGATCTCCTGGACCTGGACCTACAGGAGGTCGTTAGCCACCTCCTAGGACCTCTGCAAGAGCAGTCAGTGTTCCTAACCACTGAGCCATCTCCCTGGTTCCAAATAAATCTAAGTTTAAACCCTAGTCCTGGGGTAGCTAAGACCAGGCGTTTTTATTTTCAGCGAAACAGGGACAAAACTCATCACCAAGCCTTTCCCTGAAGTTTTATCCAGGCTCTGTGCAGTCATGGTGGCAGTCCTACTGTGTTTGGGCTGTCAGCAGGCTACCAGCCCCTGCTTCTGCCTCCATAAATGCATGCAGGTGTTCTATAGTGAACAGTTCAAGGATCTTCCAAAGCAGCTTTTGATACTTAATAAGCATTTAAGAGGGCCACCCAGAAGAGAACCACACACTCCCCCACTCTGTGTGTGGCTGCGACATCTCCCAGAGCATGTTCCCAGAGATCGAGGTGACATCTTTCTATTTTGAACCCAAGGCTTCAAGGTCCCGTCTCCCATGGCACTACCCTGGCCCCAGGGAAAGGTGTGGGGCTCTGAATTTGCTGCCTCTCTCTTCCCAACCAGAGAGGCTGAACCACTAGAGGAAGAGAGGCTCGTGGGTCACTGCTAGACACTCACAGAAGGATCCAGCCCAAGAGGGCACTGGGGCTTTTGGTTTTCCAAGCTCTGCACACACTGGGGTATCTCAGGGTAACTGAGAGTATGGCAGAGTTCTGAGCTTGACTTGAAGGAAGGGCCTGCTGTTAACCCATGCTCTTCACTGTGATCCCATTAGATTATGGTGGGGACTGTTGTATAGCCACTGTGGCTTTGGTTTGGGGCCGGCAGTGATGCCTGTGGCTTCAGGATCCTGAACACATGGCTGGTGGTACAGGATCCAATTAGTATATGTGGGTACAGAATCCCCTCCCAGAGGCAGTGGGAGGTTATGCCGAGTGAAAGCCACAACCACAGTGACCAGGGGCAAAAGAAAATGCTGAGGTGTGGTGCCTTCTGAGAGATATTGCATAGCAGGTTAGGGTGAGAAGAGAGGGGCAGGCATGTGAATGGCTTCTTCCTCTTCCCCAGAGATCTCCATTGCTTGGTGGAATAAATACCTTGTGGATTTCTAGAAGCATTTTATTAGGGCATATTAATATAATGTATAATGTAATGATAGGCTCATATGCCGCCTTCTTACAAGCAGGTAAGGCACTTTGATCCTCTGTTCTCCTCCCTCCCTACTGAGCCCCTTCTCTCTTTCTCTTCTCCAATAGCTCCTTCCTGCTTGTTTCTTCATTCCTTCTGTCTTACTTAGGGTTGTACTGCCATGAATAGACACCATGACCAAGGTAACGCTTACAAGGACAACATTTAATTGGGGCTGGCTTACAGGTACAGAGGTTCAGTCCATTATCGTCAAGACAGGATTATGGCAGCATCCAGGCAGGCATGGTGCAGGAGGAGCTGAGAGGTCTACATCTTCATCTGACGGCTGCTGGCAGAATACTGGCTTCCAGACAGCTAGGAGGAGGGTCTTAAAGCCCACACCCATGGTGACACACCTACTCCAAGAAAGCCACACCTTCTAATAGTGCCACTCCCTGAGCTGAGCATATACAAACCATCACACCTTCCTTCCTTCTTTTTAAAGATTTATTTATTTTATGTATATGAGTACACTGTGACTGAATTCAGACACACCAGAAGAGGGCACTGCATCCCATTACAGATGGTTATGAGCCACCAGGTAGTTGCTGGGAATTGAACTCAGGACCTCTGGAAGAGCAGCCAGTGTCCTTAACCCCTGAGTCATCTATCCAGCCCTTCTTCCTTTCTTCCTTCCTTCCTTTCTTTCTCTTTCTTTCTTTCTCTCTCTCTTTCTTTCTTCTTTCATTTCATTGTAGAGTCTGTAGATGGAGAAGCATGTGGGGTTTGTCTCTTTGGGTCATTATTTCACTCCAATCTACTTAAGTCTATTTGTGAGGCTAGTTGGTTTCCCATCTTAGTTAGCATTAATGAAGGATCCCAAAAGCATAATTGCCAGCGCACCAGTGTCTACTCCATGAAAAGCTCTGACATGTCATGTGATCCTCCCATAGCCACAGAGCTGGGTGACAGCAGGCTGGCACTACCTCTCCTGTTAGGTCCACCCACTGAAACTTTCAACTGCCACTCTGGTTTTTAAACAACCTGCACACAGCCCCTTCGGTCAACTGGAACCACCCACGTTTGTTCAAACCGCATGCAAAAACCTCAGGTGACATAAACTGCGTGCTCCTGATACTACTGGGATGTTTGAGTAAAGTGTCCTTTGAAACACGGAAGGGGGAGCCCAGACACCAGCCTGAGTAACAGATCAGATTAACTGAAAACCACCCTGGTCTGGGCTCTGTTGAAGCAATTATTACACACATCCTAAACTGAGGGAGGTTGGGGGATAATTGGATACAACAGAGGAATAATTTAGGGGAAGGATACCAACACAGAGGGAGGGCAGACCTAGGCAGGCCGGGCTTGTAATTACCCAGTTGTTATGTGTCCTCAGATTGGGAGCAATTACAGAATTCTGCACTGTGTAATACGGCCTATGCAGCTGCAAACCACTAGATGGCAGCAAACAGCAGACAAAGACGTCCGCGGGATACAGCCTGACATTTAGAGGTTATGCACACTCATAAAACAGCTGTCAACATTTCCTCAAGTCCATTTGAAATGTCAGCAAGGACTAAACGGAAGATGCATCAGAGAAAGTATCACCTAGCTGGTAGGCAGCTGTGCTGTAAGATGAAGAACAGAAGGTTTGAGGAAGGGGAGCCTCTTGGAAACCACCTGGCAGTGGTTCTCAACCTGTAGGTTGTGACCCCTTTGGTAGCCGAAGGACCCCTTCACAGGGGTTGAATATCAGATATCCTGAATATTAGATATTCATATTATTATTCACAACAGTAGCAAGAGTACAGTTATGAAGTAGCGATAAAATAATTCTATGGTTGGTGTCGCCAAATTTTAAGGAACTGTATCAAAGGGCCCCAGCATTAGGAAGGTTGAGAACCACTGCTCTAGAGGGAGAATTAGAGCCACAAACTTCTCAAACATACGCCAGTGGCGTGAGGTGACAAGTCTACTCTCCAAAGCCCATGTTAATTGGCTCTCTCCTCTCAAAACGCCCTCACTTGAGAGTCCGTAGTCCACCAGACAGAACTGTAAGTGACCCACTCTGCTTCTGTCATGTCCCTAAGATCTATACATGCATAGTGTATGTAGATACATCATATCTGTGTGTGTAGATAGATCATATCTGTGTGTAGATGCATCATGTCTCTGTGTGTAGATACATACATGTCTGATATATCATGTTTGTCTCTGTGTGTAGACACATCATGTCTGTGTGTGTGTAGAAACATCATGTCTGTCTGTATAGATAGATCAAGTCTGTGTGTGTAGATATATCATGTCTATGTGTACAGATACATGCATGTTTGTATGTGTAGATACATCATGTCTATGTTTACAGATACATGCATGTCTGTGTGTGTAGATGCATCATGTCTATGTGTACAGATACATGCATGTCTGTGTGTGTAGATGCCTCATGTCTATGTGTGTAGATACATGTGTGTATGTGTAGATACATGCATGTCTATGTGTATACATAGATCATGTCTGCCTATGTATATAGATACATGATGTACTGTGTGTAGATACATCATGTCTGTGTATGTAGACACATGCATGTCTGGTATATCATGTTTGTCTGTGTGTAGACACATCATGTCTGTGTGTGTAGGCACATAAGGTCTGTGTGCGTAGATATATGCATGTCTGTGTGTATGTGTATGTAGAAAAATCAAGTCTGTGTGTGTGTGTAGAAACATTATATCTGTATTATAGATACATCATGCTGTGTGTATAGATACATGATGTACTATGTGTAGATACATCATGTCTGTGTGTGTAGATACATCATGTCTGTGTGTGTAGATACATCATGTCTGTGTGTGTAGATACATCATGTCTGTGTGTGTAGATACATCATGTCTGTGTGTGTAGATACATCATGTCTGTGTGTGTAGATACATCATGTCTGTGTGTGTAGATACATCATGTCTGTGTGTGTAGATACATCATGTCTGTGTGTGTAGATACATCATGTCTGTGTGTGTAGATACATCATGTCTGTGTGTGTAGATACATCATGTCTGTGTGTGTAGATACATCATGTCTGTGTGTATAGATACATCATGTCTGTGTGTATAGATACATCATGACTCTGTGTGTAGCTCTATCTGTGGTATGTCAAAAAAGTTCTTGAGAAAAAAATAAATGAAACAGCCTGTTAGGCTCCAGCAGGGAACGGTACAAACAACTACAGATAAGTAGCTTGTGTGCTTATTTATCTCCTCAATGCATATTGGGGGTCTATAATAAACTATAGCTATGCCACGGCAACTGTAAGGATAAATGCTTTCTCCGACAATAATTATAGTGTTAGAGAGTCTAAAAACTGCCACCAGACAAACGGAAAGTTTTAGGTACATGTGTCTCCAAGTGTTTCCAAGTACTTTGCTAGAAGCAGGCTTGGGAGCCCTGTGGTTGGGCATGCTTGCTGTCCTGGAGGGACCAATGACCCCCAGGAGGTAAGGAAGAAGGAGTGTGTCGCCAAAAATAGCATCTGGTCCCTCCCTAGAAAATCTATAGTTAAGGCTAGTCCTAAGATATGAACTAAACATGAAGGTTGAAAGTGTCAGATGTCAGCCCTCATGAATGCTTGGAAAACCAAAATAGAGAGCCTTTGTGGATAAACATATCCCCAACTCATGTCTCTTGGAGTCCCACAGATAGATACCTCTATAGGAGTGTTATGAGGAAATGGCAGAGATTCCAAACTACAGAGAGTGGACTCAGTCACTCCAGTAATTCAGAAATGGAAATACAAGGTACAGTATTCAGTGGAGTTTTAAATAAATACACATGTGTTTACCATACTTGAAGACTAAGTAAAAACATGAAAACATAAGCAAGGTACAGAAACTATTCCAGAAGACCAGGGAGACAAAATCAAACCAAGTCAATCAGTTAAATAAGCAAGTAATAATCAATGCATAGGTTCCATAGTGGAACCTATTCTAAAGAGAGAATTTGTAAACAGGAAGACAGACATGGAGTCATGGGGACTTGCATGCTTTCCCTTGAAACGATCCCACCGTCAGAGGATATAGAAGGGGTCCTACAAGCTGGTCAACTCCCACCTGACCCTCAAAGCCTCAGAAACACCATCTTCAGCACTTGTCAGAACACCCCACTGGCCTCCACTGTGTTGACAGCCTCATCCAAAGGATATAAAGACTCCTAGGTCTCCTCTCATCTGCGGCTCTAGTCCCGGTGAGTCCAGTCTACTTCTGTGGTATCTCTATTCCCAACACTCCCAACTTCTTAAACAGTTTCATTCTGTGACATAGGATGTGAGCCAGAGTTTGGTTATTTTCATCATCTACCTGTCTCTGCATTTTCCATTCCTTTTTGTGCCACAAGGAACAAAGCCTTTCACAGAGGAATGAGCTACCCAATCCACTACCCAATCTGTGACTTCCCTCAGCTTTTATTCGCCTAGATCTCTGCTGTCTGCTAAGACCTGAGTACTAGGCATCAACTATGAAGGACTTTCTCCCCCATTTACGTGTACAGATGAACTTACCTTCTCTATTTTAGGTGTGCACTCGTTAGCCTCTATTCTAGTTTCTCTCCAGTCACTGTGTAAAATATACAGACCCATCCTTCCCTGCCTTGGGAAGTCAAGGCAGGACCTTCAAGCAGCTAGTCATATCGCAGTCATAGTTGAGGGCATAGAGGAATGAACCCATATATGTCCAGTACCTTGTTTACTGTGTTCAGTCAATTCTTCCACTCTTATACTACTTAGGAATCCCTGCCTAGGGAATGATGCCACCCACAGTGGGCTGAGTTTTTCCACATCGGTTAACTTAATTAGACAACCCCACAGACATGTTCACAGACAAACCCATGGCAGACAAATCCCTCAGAGACTTTGTTTCCAGCTAACTCTAGGTTATGTCAAGTTGACTAAGCTAACCATCCCAACTTGCAACAATAGTATATGCTTAATTTTATCATTTTTCCACTTTCCTATGTCCATTTTCTGGGGCATAATGTCCACAATGGCTGATACCTTTGCTTTGTTTTCTGGACAGTGTGTGGCTCAGAGGAAACATCCCATAGACATATAAGAACAAACAGTGCATGATCTAAAAGCTGTTCAACCAGAGACCCTGAAGGAAAGCAGCTCGGACACAGACCAGCTAAGTCATAAGCAGCATCACTCCGGAGACACAGGAAATATAATGAACCACAGGCTGAAAAGTAAGCAAGCAAAAGCCTGATAATTTCAAACATGGCAGAGTTCAATCGATCAAAAACCCTCTAATGAACTCACAGCACCAGCACTACAACATCAAGCCAATCAACACTCCAGACTGGATGAGGGAGGGGCTTATGCAAATTTAAGCCAATCGACAGTCTAGAATGGATGACGGAGGGACTTATGCAAATTTAAGCATGGGTGGGGCCGGAATTTATGAGACTACTCCCAGTGGAGGAGCTATTGGCAAGTGATAGCTGCTGAGGGCGGGCTAAGCAGGTGTCATTTCTCTTCCAGGGTGTGAACTACAGTAAATTACCTGTGTTCCTATGGATGGTCTCACACCCATGGGCAGGCAGGCAGAACAAATTGGATTATATTTTTACAAAGGAAAGAACATGAAGGTGAAAAGTATTAAGAGATCTGGGAGGAGTGGGGGGCTTTGTATTAGAAAAGAAATCAAGATACGTTATATACCCATATAATATGAAATTATCAGATAGCACGTTAAGATATTCTAGAATGGAAGATCTTCCAGCACAGCCCTCTGTGATCCTGAGCTCTGTGTTCCTTATGGTCCTAGGTTTCATCATGTCTTCCAAGAATCCACTGATAGCCTGCACACTCCCCAAACCTAACTAGCAAAGTAGATGTTGTGGGATAGACTTGACCTTTGGAGATCTCCCTCAAGAACAGATGTCTAAAGGGCCTGGTGGCACATACCTCTCATCCCAGCACTCAGGAGCCAGAAACAGGAGGACTTGTGTTTGAGGCTAGCCTGGGCTACATAGCCAGACTCTGCCCCCAAAGGCAAAACCAAACAAACCAACACACCAAGACGATTTTTACACACTTTTCCCAAATGCAGAATCCAGGGTATGGATCGCTATACCGAGAAACAGGGGCTATGGGCACCAATCAAGAGAGAACTCTTTGGAGATGGCTGGGTGTGAGATCACGCTGCTGTTTATGTGGACTCACTGACAGTCGGTTACTTCCTGAGTTCACATGCAACACATACCCCACGACACACATCCTCACAGCTTCCCCGTGAAACATGCCTGTGACAGATAAACCAATGGTTCTGCCAGGCCCTATAGCCTGAATACCCACAGCAAGTCTTCATATAGACATCGGCACCAGGAGGGCCATATCCTTCCAATATACCTGCCGTAATTCATAAGACACTCCTGAACTCTAGCAGGAAGTCCATTCAAAACTGGCCCCTTCCCAGACCTCACTTCCTCTTACTTCCACGGAAAGCAGTCTGGAAGCTCTCCTCAGTTTGACCTGAACAGCCTCCACCCAGGATGAGCCACTGCTGGACCAGACTTCCCAGGAAGGCAAGCATCCCTTCATTTCTGCATTCACATGCTCGCCCACGTGCTCGCAGTTCCTTTTTACCTTCCACCCACTTCCTCCCTCAGAGAAGTTTCCAGCGGCTTTAGATGGACATAATTTAGAGTCTCTGAGGGGGAACTAGGGCTCTCCAGGCTGCCACTCTGCAAGCTAAAACTATCCCGTGGACTTCACCCAGCAAAGAGCAACGACTGATTTCTTCCTCTCCCGCCAGATGGCATCAGACGCGTGGATGATGGTACAGGGAGGAAGCCTGAACAGTTAGTTGGCCAAGGCCATTTGTTTTCTAAAAAGAAGTTGGACCAGATGAAGACCAGGAGAGGACTGGTGGAGTGGAGCCGACTAATAATCTCACAGCAGCGGCCCATGGGTAATGGCTTTAGCTATGTGACCCAGGTCCCAGACCCTTAACTTTTTCTACTGTGCTAAAAGTTTGAGCATCATTAGACCTTACAAGGGAGCCATGAAGAAGCCCCTGCCACATCCTCATCTTTCTCCTCAGATCCCTGTTGGGTACACGGGGCTTCCCGGCTTTTCACTGAGGACTTGTGATGTCATAACGTCTAGGAGAACAGAGTCTTCAAGTGAAGATGTTGGGTGAGTCTCTGTGTCCGCTACAATTTCACTCAGAAACAAAGAGAACCTTGTCTGCCTGTATATCCAGACTTAGAAAAGATGAGTGTTGTTTCTGTATCACTGAGGGCCCCCCACAAAGCCCAGGCAAAGGACTTTTGCATGGAATTCTAGGTTCACCTGTCATTCCCGGGTACCTGTTCTCTTGCACCCCAAGTGCTAGAACAAACAAAACCCCTCTCTCACCTTCCTCAACACTGTCTCTTGTAGATTGTCCTTTATGTGGAAAAGCCTTAAATGTCTAAGGCTTGTGGCTGGAGTACTGCATAGCTTTAATGGACAGATATGGTTGTAAAGGGACTTCTGGGATTTATGCCTCTGGTCTAGAGACATGTGGAAGCTGAGGTCTTTCTAAAATAATGAAGATATCCACCCAGTAGGTCTACACCATCCCATCTGTTCCCCCTTCCACTTGTTGGAGAATATGGAAGACTGAAGTTGAAACCCTTCCTCTGCAGGCCAGTGCGTTCACCTTGGTAACAGAATACAGGTTAAAGGGCAAATCAGTGATGAGCCCTTCCCCCTTCTCCCAAGCCACATTCTCAAAGCCAAGTGTACTATATGCCTTATAAGGACAGGCCACTTCATCCTGTGCAGCAAGCCTTAGGGTAGAACCTTAGGTTAGATTCTTGGGCAAAAATAGTACCCAACTAACTTCATGGTGTTCCCTGAACCAACCAGAACATCACTATGTGCTCTGGTTAAGGTCACCAAGACAGTTAATGCTGAGATCCAGACGAAGTCATGAAGAGGGGCTTCTCTTCGTACTCACAGAGACAATACAGTAGACCCCGGCAGCTGTGCAGAGTCACAAGTGGGAAACCAGAGCAGACCCTTGAAGAGCAGTTGTGACCATTCAGAGGGCAAAGTATGGTGTATTCGTCAGGGTTCTCTAGGGTCACAGAATGTATGGGTAGTCTCTATACAGTTAGGGAATTTGTTGATGACTTACAGTCTGTAGTCCAACTCCCCAACAATGGTCAGCAGCAGCTGTGGATGGAAGTCCAAGGATCTAGCAGTTGCTCAGTCCCACAAGGCAAGCAGGCAAAGAAGAAAGAGTGAATCTTCCTTCTTCTGATGTCCTTATGTAGGTCTCCAGCAGAAGGTGTGGCCCAGATTAAAGGTGTGTACTGCCACATTTGGATCTGGGACTTGCTTTGTCCCAGATGACCTTGTCTTAATTTTCTGGGATTCATAGCCACTATATGCCTTGAGATCTCCAAGCCAAGATCTAGGTCAGAGTTCATTCCGAATATAGTCAAGTTGACAACCAGGAATAGCCACTACACATGGAAACACAGGATCTAGCCTGCTTCTATGGCCTCCCTGCAATGGGCCCAACTCCCTGAGTGAACTCAGCAGTCCCTAAAAACACTGACATATACATGTATACATTACACACATACATACAAACACACACCAGTACACACATACAAATACATACACACACATGCAAGCACACACGCCCTATATAGACCACTGTCTACTTTTTTTTTTCAGATAATCAGAAGCTTCATGTCATGTAAGATAAGCTCTTCTGTAAAGCTAGATACCCTGCTAGACCCTCCTTCATCCCCCAGCCTCACCACCAGGTCTCACCACCCAGCCTCACCACTGCCTAATCACCTCTCAGACTGGCCAAACCCGGTCATATAATTTTACAAGTGAGACAATTGTGTCCAAGAGAGGTAAAGTAATTAGCCTCATGGTCGC
This sequence comes from Tokudaia tokunoshimensis, assembly GCA_036184795.1. NCBI lineage: Eukaryota > Metazoa > Chordata > Mammalia > Rodentia > Muridae > Tokudaia > Tokudaia tokunoshimensis. The sequence goes on from BTHU01000006.1 coordinate 85,074,460, forward strand.
AATCTAAGCCAGTGACCATGACTTCTGGCACAAGGTGACAGCAGGCAAGTGCTATTACTTACTCCTCTGCCTCTTCAGATGGTCACTCTTTTGGAAACTTGACCTTATCTGCGCAGCCCAAGCAATCCAAGTGTGGTCTTGGGCTCAAGAGTTCTCTACTGACTTTCATTGAGTTTTACCCAGTCAGGACCAGAAGGCTTCTTAGCTACTACATAGCGGAGGTCATTTGTGATGGGGTCTCAACCTCTCTGTGACACGTGAAGCTCTGTAGGAAATGATAGTGCATTTCATGTCACGAAGCTTAGGTGCTGTGTGTGGCCTTAGACACTATAGCTTAAAGACAAATGGGAAAGAGAAGTGGGTTCCTGGCTTCCTTAGAACACAGATTCTCGGGGGCGGGGGGAATGAATCCTGCTGTTCTCAGAGGTATCTGAGGTGCCACTGCGAGGACGTTTAGCAACAGTTTGGAAGTCTAACTGGCCACCCTGCTAGCTCCAGGTGCTAGCATCAGAAAGCAGATGGCTTCTCTCTGGGGCTGGTGCTAGCTGGCTTTATGTGGGAGCTCCCCTCAGCTGACAATGGCCCCCTCTCTTGGTTTACCACCTCAGTCAGAGTGCAAGCTGAGAACCCTAACCTCCCTGCTCCTCTTCAGCATCTCCATCCTTCCTGACTCCCCAAGTCTTCATCATCCACCAAGCCCAGTGGTCCTCTCTGTGTTCTTGGCTTCTGCCCCTCCCTACAGAGCCCTTCCTTCACCCCTGTCCTTCTACACAGCTTACATTCCTGTCCCCTCACCCCTCCCCCCGCGTCCCCCATAGTGAATCTTTGCCCCACCTCTGCTGATAGATCCAACATTTATTTATCTTGTTTCTGTTCTCCTTTCTCTCCTAGGAAAAAACAGTCCCCCGTGGTTCCAGCTTCTTCGCAACCATGCCTATGATACTCAAGAGCTGTCCACCACGAACCAGATGCTTAGCAAATGTGTGGGGAATGAATAATGGGCTGGGAGGCAATGAAGTAATCACAGCTCGGTGGGACAGCATGAGAGGAAGAGACCAGTAGATGCAGGATTCAGCAAAGTGCTGCAAGGCCACCAAAATGCTGGTGATAAGGAGAGGTGACATGGCCACCAAGTCGGGAAGTCAGAAGTCAAGTGTCCAGGAGCAAATAGTGGGGTGGTATGTTTGCACCCTCTAATACACAGATGAGAATGCTTTGATCACTCATCAGAGAGCCACACTGCCACTAACCAAATCCCCAACAGATTTGCCAAGTCCAGTACTTTTTTCTGTGGAAGATTCGCAAGGCAACCAGTGCACGCATATCCATGAGCAAAGTACGCATCTGACCAAAAGCAACACCTCAGAACGAAAGCAATGTTTCCAAGTTCCCCTTCACATCACTTTTTGCAGTCTTTGCCCTATCGATTAAAAGATAAAAATGACTACTTGCTTAACAATTTGGGGCAACAGTTCGCCCAGCTAATAGAGTAAACTAATAGCATAATATAAACATCTTAGGTATTTAATCCCATCATACCCTTTAGGGTTGCATATATACACTCCCTTTCCCCAATGTGGGGGCACCTTTGGGCACAGTCCTAAGACTTCCATGATGGACTTGGGGTATTCATCCCATGGATTTAGTGGCCTTGTCCAGAGGGGGCTATCTCAGAAGTGATTTGCCTACCTATGGAAAGACCAGCAGTCTAGCCTAGCCTAGCCCCATGCCAGCCTCTGACTAAACCCGAGCAATGCATCCTGAAGGTCACTAGAACTCCTATTGACCTCTGAAATGGCACTCACCATTTCACTGGCTATGGGATAACCAATCAGGTGGTTCACAAGCAACCACTGGAAAGGCTTTATTAAAATTAACCAAGAGAAATTATCTCCTGTCATCCGGAGAGCACATAGAGCCTTCTTTTCAGCCTCCCTCGTTTAGTCATAATCTTTATCATCTATGACTCCAATACTTTCCAATATACTCAAAATCCCTGGAACAGGCATTTATAGTCTCGAAAGTATGTCTTTGCAACACCCAATGTCAACATTGTAGCTCCTGCCATGACCGTTACACGTTCAGACTTGAGCCATCGAGCAACATCAGAGACAAGTTGATCGGTCCTTTGGGTTACACTTCCTATATTTTGGACAAGGAGCCCTTTGGATGCTGGCTGTTGAGTTCCAAGTCAGTGGTTAATGTAGCCAAGTGGCCAGTCTGCTTGCTACTTCGTTCTTCAGAAATTACATCATTGCTTCCAGTGAGTCAGGTCTAGGGAGGGTTGGGGAAAACAGTTGGGGTTGATCGAATCCGGGTGATCACAGGCCTGTGGATAGATTCTGTTTTTAGCTTGATGATCTTAGAGCGCTCCTTTGAGGAGAGGGTTCCACAATCCATTTTCTCAGGTTTGTCGAACTGTGCATCATCTCTAACATAAGGTAGAAAGTGGAAATTTGAGTTTGCCTATGAGGCTGTCCTTGGTGGTGTACGTGGGAGGCAGGTTTTCTCCTCATCAGGAGAAAGGGATAGAAATAGCAGATGCCTGGTAAATGGCATCAGGTGACGAAACCTAGTAGTTTTTTCTTAATACTCTCCTTAACAACATCTCTTGAGAAGTTCATTTTGTTTCTGAGAAGGAGGTGACTATTTAGTGGTCACTTCTCCTTATTTTCCCACCACCAATAGAAACTCCTATAACTAACTACACAACACCCACTTCCCAAGTTATCTAGATACAAACCGAACTTAGATTTAGACTGTCACAGAGCCAAAGGAAAGGATTCCAGTTTTGTGACTGGGCACAACAGGATCTGAACCGTGACTCAGATCCACCCTAGCTAACCTGAGTCTCCATCTCAGCATCCGAGAAATGGACATCCTACCACTCATCTTGCAAGGATATTCTCAGAATATTATAAATACTCTCAGAATTGGTACAGCTGTGCCTTGGCACAGCACCCAGAACTGGCTACCAAGTAATAGCCAACAATCTTTGTTTCTTCAGTTACTGAAACAAACAAACAAACAAAAAAATCACACCTAACCATTATGTCTGTAGTACGCTACGAAAAGAATTTTCAAGAATTATAATGCTGTTATAATTTAAAAACCTTACAGCTTTTAAAAGTTCAAACTAGCAACATAAGACATCAATATGTTCTCCAAAAGACTGCTTTACTAAATCTAGTTCATTCTGCAGTGACGAGCATGGAGATGCATGCGTGGTATTTGCTAAAGCCTTGCATCAAGAACAAGTAGCACATAATCACCCTGTGAGGAGACCGAGTGTCTCAAAGTCACATCACTCAAAACAATAACCAAGTCTCGGGCGCACTGACATCTCCCTAAACAAAGCATCTCCTTAGTTGATGGAGCCCAGATCCTCTCTTGACACTCAAGCTGTTCCCAAAGTTTGTTTTCCTAACTTAAGGTCCAGCCTGTACCTTGTCTTCTTCACTGTAGTTGGACATCTGTAGCAGGAAGCCAGCGCTGAGGACGAGGACTCTTTCCTCCAGACGACACTCATGTCTGACCATCCATAGGAGCTGAGGGCTGGGTGAGTTTCTGAGTCTGAGGTCCTTATCCTGCCTGGAGACATTGTTTCCACACACCACAGAAGCATGCACCCTGGTGGAGGGGAAGGAGGGCAGAACACGAGCTCAGGATGCCCAGGGGAGCATCTCTGGGGCCATTGGGGAGAGGCAGCCTTTGGGGATGGGAATGTGTGTTTGCTATCAAGAATCTTCACTAGATTTTCATTTTATATTGTTGGCTATCACTTGGTAGCCTGTTTCATTTTCTATGAAAATGGCACACATACATATGTAGGTGCACTATGAAAATGCACACACAACACATGTAGGTGGGCTATGAAAATGCACACACAACATGCACATAGCACATGTAGATGCGCTATGAAAAAGCACACATGCAGGTCTATACATGTAGGTGGGCTATGGAAATTCACACACATGTACACATGTAGATGAGCTATGAAATGCACACACACATGTAGAAACATGTAGGTGGGCTATGGAAATGCACACACATTTATACACATGTAGGTGGGCTATGAAAGTGCACACATTCATGTATACACATGTAGATGTGCTATGGAAATGCACACATGCATGTATACACATGCAGGTAGGTTATGGAAATGCACACACATGTACAGACATGCTTTACAGCCATAACTATACCTGCTCAGTACAGAGTATTTGCAAACCCCCCCAGCGGCATTCAGCACACTTGACTATTGTGGGCTCAGTGGTGGAGAACTTGAATCTTGCAATCTTGGTAGCAACCACTGAGACTACAGTCCACTTTCTCAACTGAGCCCACCATTTTTTGTTGGTGTGTTTACTCTGAAGCCCCCAAGCAAAGATGGTGGCGATGATGGGAATGCTGATAAAGATGATGATGAGTGTGATGGGTAGTGACAGAAATGATGGCAGTGACTACCATAGTGATGCTGCTGATGAAGATGGAAATGGTTGGTGATGCTGCTGCTGCTGATGGAGATGGTTGGTGATGGTGACAGCAATAATGGTTAGTGATATTGTTGGTTGTGGTGATGGTTTTGTCACCACAGTTATGGTTAATGATAGTGAGTCTTGGCTATAGTGATGCTGATGTTAGAGTAATGGTGATGTCATAGTGATGCTATAATGATGGTGATGTCATAGTGGTGGTCATGTCATAGTGATGGTAATATCATAGTGATGCTGATGCTATAGTGATGCTGATGCTATAGTGATGATGATACCATAATGATGTTATAGTGATGCTGATACCATAGTGATAGTGATGTCATAGTGATGGTGTTGTCATAGTGATGCTATAATGATGGTGATGTCATAGTGATGCTATAATGATGGTGATATCATAGTGGTGATGATATCATAGTGATAGTGATATCATAGTAATGCTGATGCTATAGTGATGCTGATACCATAGTGATGTCATAGTAATAGTGATGTCATAGTGATGGTGATGTCATAGTGATGCTATAATGATGGTATTGTCATAGTGATGATGATGCTATAGTGATGGTGATGCCATAGTGATGGTGATGTCATAGTGATGGTGATGTCATAGTGATGCTATAATTATGGTATTGTCATAGTGATGATGATGCTATAGTGATGGTGATGTCATAGTGATGGTGATGTCATAGTGATGCTATAATGATGGTATTGTCATAGTGATAGTGATGCTATCATGAAGAGTACATGCTAGTTGTGTGAGCTCTGTGTTGGGGAATCAATAGCAAGGTATTCACTGAGGCCTCCTTAAACAGAAGCAGTATAACAACAGTGTTGATCAGTGACCAAAGCAGGAGCAGAAGCTGACAAGAACCTAACCATGTGGACTCATTTTGTGTGATCAGCATGAATTGACTGTATGTACACACAGGCATGCAGATACATGCATGGGACCTTGTGTGTCGACATATGAACAGTTATGAGAGGCTACAGCACATGGAACATGGCTGGAGTTGTGTGATAAAGGCAACAAGAGAGTCAGTAAGCCACAGGATAACATTAATTGCTCCCTGGAGATGGGGTGGAGGCTGACAGAATCCATGACAGGTCTACGCACCAATGCCTCCAACCCCTGAAAATGCACCTAAGGCGTGCTTTCCCGATCGTGCACTGGACACCCCCTGCAGTTCTGCAACTGCATTGTGTATCTTCCTGTAACAAGCCCTCGCTTCGTTAGCCTGCTGTGGGTTCCAAAGATTTTAAAATCCCGAGTATGAAAGCACCGCACACTATTATCTCCGAACATCTGCATTAACCGAGTTTAAATGCCAGGCTTTTAATCCAAACACCCGCCCCCCACATACACCCATGCTGCTTGCAGTACACAGGAAGGGGTGGCTTCCCACTGTCTGTGTTTGGAAGCTGTGTGATCACACAGCTTGTTGTCCCCATAGCAACACATTCCATTGCCTAGGTGACAGTGATCTTATGATGTCACCAATGAGCCAAACTAACTTGGAAACGCACAGACCTTTCTTCTGGGTGCACCCACATCTTACAGTTGCCCTCCGAGTCTTCCGGGGTTGCCATGTGGAGCACAGCCCCGTGGAGCGTCAGGAAGACATCTCACAACAGGATTTTTGTCTGTTTGAGCATCCTCTGTGTGAGGGGATTCTCATTCACCCTCCCGAATGTCCCCATTTTTCCCAGATATTTCCCCAGCTCAGAAGAGATACCCAAACAGGAGATAGGTGACCATGTCCCAGAAACATTACCAATATTAATCATATACATGGGCTGAAGGGGTCACTCTAGTAAAGTTGCTACGGTCTGGGAAGTATCCCAGGCCAGTCTCTCCTTCCCCAAGTCACATGTCCAGCAGCATAAGGAAATGTTGCTTGTCACTTCAGGTGCACAAATCCCAACAATGTTGTTCTCCCACAAACAAAGGTGCTGCACTCCAGCATAGAGGCCAGAGAGGCAGCCACAGAGGAGGGAGGGATCTAAGTGTGTTTAAAAACCAGTAGCCTGGGGTTGGAAGGGAATTTTCATTCTATGGGCTTCCCAAATCCCTCGAAGCAACTGGTGTGTTTGAGAGGCCATGAATTTTAGGGCAACGATGACACTGGGAGGGTGACAGGCTATTCATCTGGTTCCATGAGGCAGAGGCACAGCCCTGACATGTGTTTGGCCTCCAGCAAAATCAAAGCACCATTGAGGCACTTAATAATCAACCCAACCGGGCTTTACAAAGAGTGTGGGACTCCACTATAAAAAGCGAACAATTAAGCATGCGTCCAGAACCACTTTTTTTTTTTTCAAAATAAAGACCTACCAGCACTCTGTGTATTGCAACACAAGCGTGGTAACCCAGGTCACTGTAGAGCCTGGCTCCCAGGGCCTCTTCCAGGTTCCAGATCCTATAGGCGCAAGGTAACTGCCAGTGACAACTTCAGGCCAGCAAGGGGTCCTTCTTGTGACTGTGGCACCTTAGAAAACTAAACAAAGCTGGGCAGTGGTGGCACACGCCTTTAATCCTAGCACTTGGGAGGCAGAGGCAGGTGGATTTCTGAGTTCGAAGCCAACCTGGTCTACAGAGTGAGTTCCAGGACAGCCAGGGCCACACAGAGAAACCCTGTCTCGAAAAACTAAAAGGAAGGAGGAAGAGGAGAAGGAGGAGGAGGAGGAGGAGGAGGAAGAACAACAACAACAACAACTACTACTACTACTACTACTACTACTACTACTACTAAACAAATGGCCAGAGAGATGGTTTAGTGGTTAAGAAAGAGCACAAGCTGTTCTTGTAGCAAGAGGGCCTGGGCTTCGTTTCCAGGGCCCATAAGGCTCACAATTGACTGGAAGTCCAGGTCTAGGGTATCTGGTGCCCTCTTCTGACATATACAGGTACTGCATGCATGTGGAGCACTTAGATACACAAAGGCAAAACACACATACATAAATCTTTTAAAAAAGACAAAACTTCCGACTAAAATGTTATAATGATAAAAATAACTTGAGAATAAGACAAGGAGATGTGAGAAATCTGAAGTCCTACTGCACTTCACGATCTGCACAAAGGCCAGAATGCTTTCACAAGAAAAGTCTTCTGCAATTGTTCAGGGTTCAGGCTGCAGTTTCTCCAGAGAAAACAGCACAGGGTAGAGGACACCAGTTCTGACCAGCCAGTCCTTTGTGACGTGGGTCAGAGTCTCACGCCAATGCTTCCCACAGTACTGACCTGGAAGCATGCCGTATGCAGCGTGCAGTGCAGGCAGAAGAAGAGTGGTGTGCACCACAAGCCAAGACTCTTAGAGCCTGAATCATGGCCATGAGCGTGTTGAAGCATCTTTCCATCCCACTCAGATGCCTCTGCTCTGACTATCAGGGCTTCCATTTCTATTTGAGGCGTTACTCTTTTTTCTTTTCCTTTTTTTTAAAATACAGTTTTATGAATTCTTTGAGAATTTCATGCAATGTATTTTGATCTCTTTCTCTCACAGAGAGAGAGAGATGGAGAGAGAGAGAGGGAGAGAGGGGGGAGAGAAGGAGGGAGGGAGGGAGAAAAGAAGAGAGGGAGGGAGGGAGGGAGGTAGAGGGAGGGAGGGAGGGAGGGAGGGAGGGAGAGAGACAGAGACAGGGAGAGATCCTCCTCCTAACTGTTCCGTTCCACCCCATTTCTACTTCACACCCTTTGTTTTGTCAATAACCACTGAATCCAATCTGTGCCATTCATGGCTGTAGGAACATCCTATGGGGGACATCCACTGGCACGATCAACCTACCAGAGACTATGCTCTTAAAGAAAACTGACTCTCTCTCTCCCCCAGAAGCCAGAGGCTCCCTGTGTGCTCAGCTCAGGTGGGAGGCTATTGAGCTCCTCTGCCCTCCATGCTAGAACATCGGCTGGCTTGATCCTGGTGCAGGCGGCCATGGCTGCTGCAAGTTTGCGAACACAGAGGTCTCATCATGTCTGAAAAAGACACAGTTTTGCTCTGCCCCTCCCCAACCTCAGGCTCGTACAGTCTTTGTCTCCTCTCTTCCGAGATGGTATCTGAGCCTTTGGGGATGGCTGGGTGATCGAGACATCCCACTTACGGCTGATGGCTCTACTGGCATGATCTACGGTAATGGGTGGTAATTGTTAAGTGGAGTTAAAATATAACAAGTTCACCAGGAAAGAACGATCGAGAATGAAAGCACTCCCAAGAAAGCCCAGTCCCACCCCGCTGTCAGGCCTGGACCCCATACTCCGTGGTGAGAACAGCAACAACCCTCAGAAACCCCACTGCACACTTGCACACAGTCAATGCCATGTTGATGTCTCTGTGGAAATATGGATTTGGTGACCGCATAATGATTCCTCCTTGCATATTCTTTAAAAACCTTGTCAGAACTAATGTTGGTTCCTAATTTGCAATCTGTTGGTTCGGACACATTCCTATAAAACTTGAAGGCGCAGTGACAAGATCTTCAGGCTTCATGACCCGGTTCTGAGTTTGATTTCCACATAACCCACGCTGCTATAATTAATTGGGCAGGAAGTGTTCAGCCCTAGAATTAGAGCTTAAGGTCAGCTCACATGGCCGGTCACCCTGCATGACAATCCAACAGCCGGCATTAATGACAGAGGAGAAAGCACCCCTACAGCCCTAGTCCCTGCCACCTGACAGCTTGCGGTGCATACTAAACTTTCATTTATATTGATCTGTATTACCTCGGGGCTTTTGTCTAAGAGATGATGAAAATAAACAAAGCCCAAACTGACTCCTTTTTACAAACAATTCCGTCTTTTCTGCATTGCCATACAAGTCAAATTTTGATTTTTTTCACTGAGGGACGTAACTAGTCACGACAATAAACAGGGCACAAGGCCTGCCCGCACCCTTACCCCAGAATGGGATTTTTAGCTGGTCCTCTCCCTAGCTAGTTCCTCAAGAGTTGGAATCCTCAGCAGTTGGCCGACAAAGGGCTAATTACATAGCTGGGATTTAACACTTCTAAGAAGTCTTGGGATCAAGTGATTTCAAGAGATAGTTAATTCTACACCTCAAAATCCTCATGTCAGCTTTGCTGGAATCCATAATCTTTCCACTGTGGCAACATGGTCACAGCAACTGCCAGTGCCATACTCAAACCCAGTCACACACCGGGAAAGGGGCCATTCTTCCACTCCTGGGCTGCATTCTCGGGGACTGGGTACACACTTCCTGCTCGGACGTCAGGGGTCAGCCAAGGCCACGTTGTACTGTGGCTCCCACTTGGGAGGCGGCAAGCCCGGGGCTGTCTAAGATCAATTGATTCAACCCCAAACTGGAAGGTGTCTATCAACCCAGGTTGGGTGGGAGATGAAGACATATGTGACACCGGAACTCAGAGACACCTGTGGAGAAGCACCTGTTATGCCCACAGCTCAGGTCTCTGTCACAATCAAGGGAATTAAGCAATAGGAGCTACAGGTCTAGATCAACATGCTCTCTGTCTTTCTAAGACGGCTAAATGGTAAACTAACAAAGAAAACAGAAAGCCCAGCCAGGCTGGATAAGGTGAAGTCAGATCCAGTCATTGCCCGGTTTTTTTCTGTGCATCCTGCCCAAGGCTCCCTGTGGTCAAACACGCCCCTTCACTAAAGCATCCCTGTTGCCAGGTCTCAGGACAGCACACACCGTGGCAGTGTAGGGTGAACATTCAGGGCACGGGGACTGCGGCCTGTATGCTTGTTCTTGGTGCCCCGGATGTGTCTGTGCACTAGCCAGGGTGTGAGCTTCCTGGTCCCTGCAGTCCACCTAGTGCTTAGATCTACTCATGTACTAGCTGGACACCAGTAAATACAAGACAGCTACAAAAAATGTCACAGATACTTGAAAAGGGAAAGTAACATTGTAACCCACTGATGGTTATAAACTAAATAGCAAACAAGGCGAATCAAAGTAGTCACTGTGTGGATACTTTGAATCATGAGGGTCTCTGGAAGTTTGGGTTAATTCTCATTCTCTCTCTCTCTCTCTCTCTCTCTCTCTCTCTCTCTCTCTCTCTCTGTGTGTGTGTGTGTGTGTGTGTGTGTGTGTGTGTGTGTGTGTGTGTGTGTGTGTTTATAGACTTTATTTTTAAGGGCTGTATTTCACAGCAAAATTGAGTGGGAAGTATACATTTTCCATATATTTTATGACCTACCCACACATAACACATTGTTCAATTACTCACAATGTTTGAAAATATGGATAATTTTAATATAATACACATTTTGGGGATTTTTTAAGTGAATAGAATGGCTTCCATTCCATTCAGAATACCCCTCTTGCCATCTAATTTCTACCGAGTCAAGATTTAATGTTACTGCTACTTAAACAATTATTAAGTAGTAACAGAAATTCTTCTTCCCAAACAATAATTATTTGATAGCTATGTATTCAACTGATATTTACAACTTTTTTTTCATAGAATTGTTTAAATGACAGGTTTTATACTAGAATGACTTGCCTTTTGTAAAATGGATTTTGCTATTCCATTATGTGTATAGGTGGTGATATAAAAAGCATATTTGTTTATACTTTCATATTGTGTGATGTGTGTATTTATATGTTCATGGGAGGGTTCATGAGCACCACCTCACGTGTGTGGAGGTCAAAGGGAAGCCTCTATGTGTCAAGCTTCACCTTTCTGTCTTATTTGAGACAGGGTGTATCTTTGATATATAAGCTAGGCTACCTGACCTTCAAGTGTCTGTCAATTCTGCTGTCCCTGGTAGGACACACACAGTGGGAATACAGACATTTGAGTGACTATATCCTACTTTGATGTGGGGTCTGGGGATCTGAGCTCTGGTCATCTGTCTTGAGTGGCAACACTGAGCCATCTTCCCAGCTATGTTCATCCTTTTATGGTCCCCTGGTTCTACTCACACACATGATAAATGCCTTTCCAAGCAACCTAGACACACTGTCATCCTCACCCCATGTGGGAAGCCCTGTCTTGTGGTATCAGTCTGAATCCCAGGAAAATAATAATAATGTGGATGACACAGTCTCACTGATTCCTGATACAGGTGTCTGTGGCCTGAAGACTAATGGGTGTGTGCGCAGTCAGGAATTGGTTCCCGACCAATGGTGAAAGTATCACTGTCCACAGAGGCCTGGCACAATAAATATCAGGAGGTCCAGGCACTCTTGGACGACCCCTAAGTCGCTTAGCTTGGTGATAACAGTTGGTGACTTCCTTGTGGCTTTGCAACACAGATGAATGGTGTATTTACTGAATATGAAAGAAACAGAGACAGACAGACAGACAGACAGACAGACAGACAGACAGAGGACGAGGAGAGGGAAAGTGAGCATTGTGTGCATGTGTGCATGTGTGTGCATATGTGCCTTTGTGCCTGTGTGCATGTGTACGTGTGTGCATGTGCGCCCATGTGGTGTGTGTGTGCATATGTGCCTGTGTGCCTGTGTGTATGCATATGTGCCTGTGTGAATGTGCATATGTGCCTGTGTGTGTGCATGTGTGCCTGTGTGCATGTGTGCCCGTGTGCCTGTGCTGTGTGTGTGTGCATATGTGCCTGTGTGTATGTGCCTGTGTGCCTGTGTGTGTGCATACATGCCTGTGTGTATGTGCATATGTGCCTGTGTGCATGTGTGCACGTGTGCCTGTACATGTGAGTACACATGAAGGACAGCATCTGGATTGTATCTGGAGTCATCTTTAATTGCTCTCCACTACTTTATTTTCAGATAGTCTCTCTCTGAACCCACAGTTCACAGACTAGGCTAGATTGGCTGACCAGCAAACCTGGGGATTCCCCTGTCTCCTGTATTGGGCTTTATAGGTCTAAATGGCTATAATCATATTTGTATATGGTTTCTGGGGGATAGAGGTACTCATAGCTGTACAGCAAACCTGTTCCTGACTGGACTATCTTCCTGGTCCTTTCATTATTTTAAGAGATTCAGCCAGATTCCAGTCTTCCCTTCATCTCCCTTCCAAAAACGCTATCCACCCACCCTCGGCCTGAAGACACACCACACCCTCTCCATAAGCACAGCAAATATGGGCTCACCAAGCAGCCACTGGAAATGGGTGTAGAGTCATCAAAGTCCCCGTGTGTACCACACTGCATTGCCTAGGCCCATGCCCCCTGGGCCAGTCTTGCAATCTAGCTGCTAAAACAAGACGACTGCAGATTCCTACAGGGAGGCCTCTCCTTTATCAAAGCATTCTTTCCACTGTCCAGCCAGGGGTCCTACAGTTTCTACAAATGCCACGTAGGCAAGCAGCCAGGTTTGGCGGCCGGATAGCCCGCCTCATCTCTGACTTCCGGGCTCTCTGCGTTCTCCCCCTGACCCCTTTCTCTTTCCTCTTCTGCTCACTACCTGTCGGGAATAGAAGAGCCATTGTAGCTCGTGTGCTGCGCGGGGATGGATGCTGTACAGCAGCCGCGTGCTGCAGACCGGTGGACCAATCCAGGCAAACCACAGTGGGTGTTTACAGTGAGGTCTTCGGAGCAGCCCCGCTCCATTCTTACCTCCTCAACTCTCCCTGAGCTTCACTGGGCAGGTAAAAGCAGTGCAGCGACTGTGGAAAACACTCCAGTCAAAGCCTGACTGAGGCTGAAGATGCCCTGATACGGTAGGAAGCATCGTGTTAAGGGGGGCATAGCATCGATCCCCGGTATTCTCCAGACTCTCGCCACTTTTCTTAGAAATGTTCAGTTACATTGTCATGTGACTTTAGAAAGTCTCTACCACCCTAAGGCTGTCAGCTTCTGGTTTCTTTCTGCTTCGTAAATAAAATTTACTGCCACGTACCACACACCGGGGACAAAGTGGAAAGGCTGGGTAGTTGTAGCAATAAACAGTGTGGCTCCTGGGATGAGAATGTCCGCTGGGCCTGCGCAGGGAAGGTTTGCCGGCTCTCCGTCTAACTTAAAAGCGGCATGAAGGACACCGATTGGTGTGTCATCAGCCATGTGGCCTCGCATGCATTCTTCCATCCCTTCTTTCTTCAGAACACCCTTAATACTTTATCTACGTGTGTGGCACATGGCTATGTGCAGAAGAGAATGTAGACTCTTATCAGTCTTCTATCCTAGCGTACACACATTAGAAAATGAACAATGTCTCACACACACATATATGCACACATGGATGAAAGCAATCACACCATACACAGATACAAACACAGATAAGCATCACGCCACACACAGATATACATACAACACATACCATATACCACAAACATGTATATACACACTGCACATACACACACACCACACATACACCATATACAGATACACTCACACATATGACTCATTACTCACACACAACACATGACACACACAACACATACCATATACCACAATTACATATATACACATCCACACACATCACACACATCATACATATATACCATATATAGGGACACACACATGACACACACGATACACTCACATGACACATGACACACAACACACACATACCTGCCTTTTATAAAGTTCAAGATAAAAACCCCAATGACCTCAGTGGCCTAATCTGGACCCTTATCTCTTATATTCTCCCTTATTTCTCCATTTTCTTGTTTTGCTCTGCCCACGTAACTCATGGGCACACCCTTTATCTTACACTAGCAGAACCTCACTATTTGAAAGTATACTTGGCTTACCACGGGCACTCAATAAACAGGTTAATTTTGAAACCATGCTGTCCGATCTCTATGTGATAAAACTTTGCAAAGAAATAAGAACACTGTATGAGGATCGCCCTAGTGTATACTGTGAAACCAATGGAACACTGTGGGGTAGACAGCATGAGATCAGGACAGTGACCTCGAAGTCTGAGGCACAAGGATCCCTTCCCAGGAAGTCAGCTTGGGATCACAGATTATTACCCCAATTCTCACACTGGACCATGCCCAGCAGAGAGGGTTAAGACACATAGTCACTGGACTATATCTGACAACAGGCTATAGGTAAAGCAGACCTAAAGTTGAAGGAAATGTCAACCCGTAGGGTCAGCCTGGAGACAGCAGAGACAACAGTCTGGTGGTGATCTTGCATCTACAATAGACACTGCAACAGGCAGACAGCCAACCACACTGGATGTGTGCATTGTTGATTATGTATATGCATATGATTGTGTATATGCTCAGCAGTATACCCAGACTGCATGAGGCTGCAGAGCGACGCTGAGGGAAGAGGCCACCTCTGGAGACTACACACTGCAGGATGTCATGGGAATGGACCTGAAGAGACAGAATGAGAGAGCTGGAGAGCTAGGGAACAATACGCATTGTCAGAGACAGAGGCGGGAAGGGTACTGGCTACAGCTCTATACAACAGACAGTGTAGACTCTAGATTGGGGACCAGGCTATTTACTGACTGTGTTGGTGGTGGTTGTCTTAGTCAGGCTTTCTATTCCTGCACAAACATCATGACCAAGAAGCAAGTTGGGAAGGAAAGGGTTTATTGAGCTTACACTTCCACACTGCTGTTCATCACTAAAGGAAGTCAGGACTGGAACTCAAGCAGGTCAGGAAGCAGGAGCTGATGCAGAGGCCATGGAGGGATGTTTCTTACCGGCTTGCTTCCCCTGGCTTGCTCAGCCTGCTTTCTTATAGAACCCAAGACTAGCAGCCCAGGGATGGCACCACCCACAAAGGGGCCCTCCCCCCTTGATCACTAATTGAGAAAATGCCCCACAGCTGGATCTCATGGAGGCACCTCCCCAACTGAAGCTCTTTTCTCTGTGATAACTCCAGCCTGATGTGTCAAGTTGACACACAAAACCAGCCAATACAGTGGTCAAGCAGGTTCTACACGTGTGAAGACATGAACTGCATGCATATGTAAGTATCACACACATACACACATAACTTAGAGACTCTGAATGATGAGGTACATGGTTTACTACAGAGTCAGTCTCCTGGTTGTGATTTTAAAGGCCAGAGTCATCACAAGATTTTGCCTCTGGGGTAGGGATTTGGTGATGAGCATGTGTAAAGAATTCTATAAATTTGTGTTTGCAATTGCCGACAATCTGCAAGTGTGTCAGAATAAATCTTACTGAAGAGACAGTCAGCAGTGCATCTTTCCCTCTGGGGAGGGACGATCCTGGGGCCCTCTTGAGATCATCTCTTGTGTTCTCTGAATGAAGCATCACCTGCCTCAGTGTCTTGTAAATATCTCCGGCAGGATGCTAGTTTCCCAACTGCTTCTGCTCTTGGCTCCTGCCTGGGGACCTCTCCAGCAAAGCAAGGTGAATGAAGGATGGTGACACAAACCATTGAGGGTGCTGTCTTTGATAATCTTTTTAACTATAAGATGTTATTTATTATTTTAATAAACGTTACAGGAGCCCTATCATTGAGGGCAGCAATTCTGAGAGTGACTTTTTTTTTTTTAGAGAACTTGTGAAAAATACTTAAAGCTCAGTATTTAGTTACTATGTGCTATGTTTTTTTTTGATATTTTTAATTTACATTCCCAATGATTTCCCCTTTCCTGTTTCCCCCCTCCCCAAAAGTCCCATAAGCTTCTTCGCTCCCCCTGTTCCCCAGTCAACCCCCTCCCTCCCGCTTCTCTGTCCTGGTATTCCCCTACACTGCTACATCCAGTCTTTCCAGGACCAGGGGTCTCTCCTTCCCTCTTCTTGGAAATCAATTGATATGTGAATTGTGTCTTGGGTATTCCAAGCTTCTGGGTTAATATCTACTTATCAGTGAGTGCATACCATGTGTGTTCTTTTGTGATTGGGTTACCTCACTAAGGATGATATTTTCCAGTTCTGACCATTTGCCTAAGAATTAAATGGGGTACAGAGCTAAACAAAGAGTTTTCACCTGAAGAATATCGAATGGCTGAGAAGCACCTAAAGAAATGTTCAACATCCTTAGTAATCAGGGAAATGCAAATCAAAACAACCCTGAGATTTCACCTCACACCAGTCAGAATGGCTAAGATCAAAAACTCAGGAGACAGCAGGTGTTGGCGAGGATGTGGAGAAAGAGGAACACTCCTCCACTGCTGGTGGGATTGCAAGCTGGTACAACCACTCTGGAAAGCAGTCTGGCGGTTCCTCAGAAAACTGGGCATGATACTCCTGGAGGACCCTGTTATACTACTCCTGGGCATATACCCAGAGGCCTTCCTGGCATGCAATAAGGACACATACTCCACTATGTTCATAGCAGCCTTATTTATAATAGCCAGAAGCTGGAAAGAACCCAGATGTCCCTCAACGGAGGAATGGATACAGAAGATGTGGTATATTTACACAATGGAATACTACTCTTCAATTAAAAACAATGATATTTTTTTCCTTGCAGATTAGTCTCTCAAATAGAGTAAGGCTCAACAGAGATAATGTGATGGGAAGATACCCAGTTTGCAGCATCTCTCCTGTCTAGCCAGAAACACTCCTGAGACACCGGAGCTGGAGACCATGTGTCACTTGTCCTGAGAAAGCTCCTCTCATTTTGACTTCTTCCAGCAAAGAAGTTTGCATCAACTCCTCAATTTTCAAAGGCAAAGGAGGTGTTTCAAGTGGAAAAGCCCAACACAAAAAGCTTAGCCTTTAAACACTAAAGTCTGCATTTAAGTTGGAAATCTTAGCTGTTAGGTTGGCCGTGCCTCAAGTTCACACACTCGTCACAGGTCCCCAAGTGGACAACAGGAAGAGAAAGAAAAATCCAGACTTCCAGCCCCTGGTAATGAGACTGCTCATGTCACTGGGAAAATCAGACTGTGAGCAGAGTCCTACCCAATGCCGTGCACCTCGTCGGGCTCCCTCAAGCTCAAGCCCCTTCCTAGGTCGCAGTGTGTTAACCACAACTCTTCCGGAGAGAACTCCTATTTCTATGAGGACTTGTACCCATCAGGAGACAAGATTTCACTCCCGTTAGACTGCTGCTTCTCAAGGAGGATGGAAAGGTTAGGACAGAAGCAAATATACCAAAAGCCTATTAGAACCTCTTAGGAAACCCACCACTACACCTGATCACCAGAAGTCTACCCTTAGATGACTGCACAGGCAGCAAGATTACTCATTACAGGGCTGGCAGAAACAGTCCCAAAACCAACCACAGCGGATCAAAATGTTTACAATTATATTTTATAGCAACAACAACAGCGCGCACACTATTCAAACTTCAGTAGATAGTCCTAAACCCATGAACATACTAGCAAAATGCATCATACACGTGTAGGAAATTCTCAAACAAACATAAAAAACCTATTCAACTCACATGAAAAGCTAATAGTAAAATAGAGTAAGATTTAAAAGGCAGCTTACAAATGGTAACCAAGCTCCAATATTACAGGTAGTATCTAGACTGCGATAATACAATATTACAAACAGTAGCTATGCCACAGTATCACAAACAGTAACTATGTTGAAGTATTACAAATGGTACCCAGGCTATGATGCTACAATATTACTCTCTCAAAACTGAATGCGCAGAGGAGTGAGGCAGAAGGCTGCTGACAGGCCCACAGGGCTGTGTGTACTGGTCTGTGGGAGGACTACATTTCTGTTTGCATTTTCTCAGTTCCCCTTTTGCAAATACTAACTTTAAAAGGATAACATATCTTAAGTCATATTTTATTATTCATAATTACAGGTAGTTATATATTTGTATGTAATTATAGACTATGCGTTTATAATATAATCTTCATAATAAACATATACTTACTATTCATGTGCTGTGCCTTTATGTAATAGAAAGATATATATGTCATGAATATTTGTATTAGTCAGGGTTCTCTAGAGAAGAGCACCGAGTGTGTGTGTGTGTGTGTGTGTGTGAGTGTGTGTGTGTGTGTGTGTGTGTGTGTGTGTGTGTACATTTGAATTTACTGGACTGGTTTACACAATTGGAGGCTTAACATTTCCACAATAGCAGTCCACACAGTGGATCCAGAAAACCCAGTAGCTGTTCAGTCCAAGCTAGAAGCCTCAGAGTAAGGCATTCTGATGGTACCATTCCAACCCAAGGATACAGGCCTGGAAGCTCTCTGGTGGGAGACAAGTGTAGGTTTACATCAAAAGTTGGAATCTGATGTCCCCAGATAAAACCAGCTGCAACAACCTACCAGCTAGGAAAAAGTGGGGTAAGCACACACTGGTGACATTCCTTTTCTCCCCCTTTATTCCATTCGGGCCATTGGCCTATTGGACAGTTTGCCTAAATTCAGGCTGGTCTCTGTCCCTCAGCTGCTAACTTCTAATTGCCTCTGGAAAGTTCCTCACAGACACAATCCAAGACGTGTTTTCCTAGTCTCCTGCGCATCTGTCTCAGCCTGTCAGCTCCAACAAAAACTTCCCCCAGAAATGCAAAGAAACATAATGAGTTACAATATGATGGAGTGTGCCCGTCAGTAGCAAATCCTTTAGAAGTTTACCTTATTCCCACATCACCTGAAAATGTCACCTTTGAAGGCCCATCCTTAGATGTAATACCTCTCTTAAGATTTTCCATGCCATCAGTTGATGTTGGTATTACTTGTATGATAATGTGATGCACAAGGAGATTATTCCAACTAGTGAATTTATTAATGGCAAATTAACAGCAAAAGCCAGTAGGCAGTTTCAGGATCCTCTAGGAATTGTGACAGGAAACATCCCAACCTGGCTCACTGAGCTAGGAAAAACTTGCCCATTTTTCTTTCCTTTTGATACCTGAACGAATGCTTTTTTATATGACTGCATTTGATCAGGGCCAGGCAATGCAAAGATTACTTGATACTGACCCAGAAATCAACCAGTCTGATTTGCAAGGCAGCAGAGTTGCATCTACATTGGATAGAGAGAGAAAAAAAATGTACTGTGAACAGAGAGGAGCTACTGAAACGAGTTTGTAATGCAGGACCTTGGTAGTTCTTGGACCATGTTAGAAATTCAATATGAAAATGAGATTGGTACAGGTCTGGGGCCAACCTGGCATTTTTTGCACTTGATTCTCAGGAACTACAGAGAGCTGACTTGAAGTCTCTGGAGAAGTGAAGAAGTAACTCTCAGCAATCCAAAAGGAAGCCAATAAGGGACCAAGTATATTCAAAACCTCTAGGGTCTGTTTGCTCTTCCCCCTTGGTAGGACAGCTAAGCCAGCTCACATCCCAAAGGTTAAGATGAAGTTTCGCTGGTCAAGTCCGCGTCCATCCACGAGCATAGCCTTCTCACAGCTCCTCCGGCGCCAGTCCACACCCGCCCCACCAGTTCGCCATCAATCACTGCACTTGTCAACAATGGCTCTGCCTGGTGCAAAGCCCACTTCATGGGTCTTCCCCCCTCCATTGTGGGTCACTCTAGGCACCAGAGTGTGATGGTTGGTATGGGTCAGAAGGACTCCAATGTGGGCAACAAGGCCCAGAGCAAGAGAGGCATCCTGACCCTGAAGTACTCCCATTGAACACAGCATTGTCACCAACTGGGACCATATGGAGAAAATCTGCCACCACACCTTTTACAATGGCTGTGTGTGGCCCCTGAGGAGCACCCTGTGCTGCTCACCAAGGGCCCCCTGAACCCTAAGGACAACCGTGAAAAGATGACCCAGATCATGTTTGAGACCTTCAACACCCCAGTCATGTATGTAGCCACCCGGGTCTCAGAAGTGCTCTGCTACGAGGAATGCCTTGTCAGGCATCAATGGGAGGAGAGGTCCTTGGTCCTACAAAGGCTCGATAGATGCCCCAGTGTAGGGGATTCGAGGGTGGGGAGGTGGGAGTGGGGTGGGTGGAGGAACACCCTCATAGAAGCAGGGGGAGGGAGAATGGGATAGGGGATAACATTTGACGTGTAAATAAAGAAAATATCCAATACAAGAAAAATAAAGAAATGCTCTGCTATATCTTAAACATGGGTAGGGTCCCCTGCAGATCTATACATAAAAGCTTGGTCCCCAGAATGACAGTGTCTTTAGGAAGCACCGCTGAATAGCATGTCCCCTAAAGGGCGGGAGGAAAAGCTCAGCTCAGACCCTTGAGTACATCTCTGAGACCAGATGCAGCTGCCATTATCTGAATGAGAGGGTACAAGGAGGAATCTTCTTGGACTTCAGAGTGCAAGATCAAGGGGTGGAAGCTAAGTTACCACAGCCCATAGCAGCCTTTTCTCCCAAGTCTTCAAATGGTTCCGTTTTCCTCAGCCTCTTAAAGATTCGGTCGTAACGCCACTCACAAAATAAACTTACATATTCGAAACGATGTGTCCTTAATGGGATTTATGTAATTTTTTAATAACCTATAGAAGAAATACGCCATCGGAAACATTGGAGACAGGACATCTCCCAACCCAGTAGAACTGGATAAACATTTGTTGAACAAATGAAGTCCACGGGAGTATCTGGTGACTCAGTAGTGAGCACCCGCGTTGGTGAAGGGACGCAGATGGAGGAAAAGAGCTGTCACTTAGCACACAACTCACCAAGAACAGACACTCACAGTTAAAAAAAAAAAAACACAAAAAAAACACCGAGGTTCTAGAAGCAGGATATGGTTGTTGGTTGGTATCGATTATCAGCTGCACGGGATCTAGAATCGTTCCACAGGACAAAACCTCGAGCATGTATGTATACGAGGAATTTTCTAGATTGGGTTAACTGGAGTGGAAAGGCTCGCTCTGGATGTGGCTGATGCTATTCTAGGAGCTAGCTAGGGTCCTGGGCTGGATGGAAAGGAGAGAGAGAGCAGGGCATCAGCGGTCTCCTCTCTCTGCCACGCCCCGCCACTGTAGGTGTCACGTGACCCATCTACTTCCTGTTCTTATCACCAGACCTTTCCTGCTGTGAAGGGGTACAAGGCCTTCCTGGCTTATGTTGCTTTCGAAAGGCTTTTTGCCGGGCGTTTTGTTACAGCCCTTTGAAAACTGACTGACACAGATGCTGGCCATAACGAGCCTGGCCAACTCTTAACAATTGTTGGCCATCCTGGACTTGCTGGTTGATGAAATTCTCACTGACAGAGTGATTTCAAGCCTCTAGGGGCTGCAGGAAGCCTAATCCCAGAGATCTGAAGCAATGTCCGTTAACATAGACCCACGGCACAGAAAGGAGCCCCTATGAGTCTCTCTGTAGAGATTGGTTGTTCTACTTATAGTGGCCTTATTTTACTGAAATGTATTTCTATGAAATACTGCAATAAAGTAGACATTGGATATAAGTGTGGCTAAGCTTAGAAGAGTCTCAGCTATGGCTCTCAAGGCATAAGAACTTACTAAATAACTGGGGCCTTATCCTTGGGTGGCCTACCAGGTCCCCAGACCCCAGGGAACACACCTGGTGCTTTTCTCAATGAGAGAGGCCTGATCTGCTCCAAAACACTGTGTCCTGAGCCCCTGGTGAAGTATCTACTAAAGATGGGAAAATAATTACTAAAGCATTTAGTACATTCAAAAGTTTTTTTTAAAAAAAGGAAAAGAAAAATAGAAGTAAACAGGCTGGGTGTGGTGGTGCATGCCTTTAATCCCAGGAGGCAGAGGTAAGTGGATCTCTGAATTCAAGGCTAGCCTGGTCTAAAAAGTGATTCCAGGACAACCAGGGCTCTGTTACACAGAGCAACCCTGTCTCAAAAAAAAAAAATATATGTATATGTATATATAGTAAAACTATACTATATATGGTAAAACTATATGCATTTCTATGAAATACTGCATATTTATATATCTATATATATAAAGTACTATATATAGTAAAACTATAGAGAGAGAGTAAAAAAAAAATAAAGTGAAAAAATAGAATCAACACACACAAACTTTCTATAAATAACTAGGTCGACTGACCTACATATATGTGTAGGAAGATAAGTTAGGTGGAATGGAAAATGAGATTCTCTTTAGAAAAGAAAGACTGAGGAGAAGGCTGGTGTATAATGAATGAAGAGCTGGAGAGAGGGCTCGTCAGTTAAGAAGACTCACTGCTCTGGGGCAGGGCCTGTGTTCAACTGTAAGCACCACATCGGGCAGTTCACGACTGTCTGTAACTTCAGTTCCAGATTATCCACTACCCTCTGGCACATGGTACACGTAAACACATGCAGGCACACATGCATACACAGGCAAAGGAAGGAAGACAGACAGACGGATCAATGGATCTTCAGAAGACTGACTCTAGCCCCTCTTCATTACAGCACTGCAAAGGTACCGGAAACAGCCAGGCACAGTGATAAACTCCTTTAATCCAAGCTTTTAGGGGCTTGGGGATTAGTAGAGGCAGGTGGATCTCTGTGAGTTCAAGTGAGATCCAGGCCAGACAAGACTACATAGTGGACCCCTATTTAGAAACAAAACAAACAAAATAAGCTGGATACAATGTTCGTCAACAAGGAAACTGTAGTGGGTCAGTCTGATGCTGCTTATATTCTACAGCTGAAACTGGTTCCTTAAGGTGCGATTGCCTCCAACTTAAGTTATGTTCACATAACTCAAGTGATCCGTGAACCTCTCCCCAGTTTAACCACTAAATAAAAGACTAGAGCCTGTGATTGGTCAGTAAAGGGAGTAAGGTGGGTCTGGAGGTTCAAGAGTAGGTTGCAGATAGGAGAAGAGAGAGGACGAATGGGGAGGAGGGAGCCACAATGGATCAGAACCACATGGCCAGAAGGAACAGCAAGCAAAGGGTTTACAGCTGGGGGATAAGTTAGAATAGCCCTAGACCTGCCCAATCTAGGCATTTGGCTTACAGACAAAATATCTGGGTTGTATGTCTTTCATATGGGCTTATTAGTATCATTAATCTCAACAACAGTAAATGACTGAACTAAGTAGTGTGTCTACACCACAGGATACTACACAATCAGGTCAAAGAATCAGAACACAAAAGTTAACACAGTGAAATTCCTAGAAATTACTGTCAGTTGAGCCAAGATGCTGAAACTACAGATGATGTTCCTTCCCAAAAGACCCCAGAGAAGCTACCTGTAAATGACACAATAACTTCATATATATGCCTATTCATGGATATCGCACAGTAACTTCATACATATGCATATCCATGGATATCACACAACTTCATATGTGTGCATATTCATGGATATCACACAATAACTTCATATATGTGCTTGTCCATAGAAATCACACAGTAATTTCATATATGTGCATGTTCACAGATATCACACAGTAGCTTCATATATGTGCATGTTCATGGATATCACACAGTTACCATATATGTGTATGTTCATGGATATCACACAGTAATTTCATATATATGCATGCCCATGGATATCACGCAATAACTTCATATATGTGCATGTCCATAGACATCACACAGTAATTTCACATATATGCATGTTCACAGATATCACACAGCAGCCTCATATATGTGCATGTTCAGAGATATCACATAGTAGCTTCATATATGTGCATATTCATGGATATCACACAGTAATTTCATATATGTGCATGTTCATGGATATCAGTATCCCTCTCTCTCTAAACTGCCTTCTTCTCCAGGGCAGCAGTAAATTCAGACAAGACTCACGTGCTAAGGGTTACCTCACCTGAGTATGTGTATGCCTATGTGCCTATTTCCACAATTTATCAATATGGGATCTGACATTTTACACTAATGAGAATATTGAAGGCCAGCAAGATGTCTCAGCAGGTCACAGCTCTTGCCATGCAAGCCTCATTCCCTGAGTTCAGTTCTCAGAACCCAGGGTAGAGAGAACCAATCCCTGAGAGTCATTCTCTGATATGTATAAGTGCATTGTGCTACAAACACACTAACACTTGTACACACTCACACTTTATGTGTGTGTACATATACATGATAATAATAAATCATTTAAAATATTTGTATCAACACATCCAGAAACTCTATATATCTTTATAAAGAAAAAAAACTGTAGAGGAAAATCATTTTAAGCTTGTGTCACTTGGTTTTATCTGATGGCTGCTCCCATTCCTGTCACTTTGAAGAGATATGAGAGAAAAGACGTTTCTTTTCTTAGTATCCCCCTCTCTCTAAACCCCCAGATGGGTGTGTCATCTGTCTAGGCATCCTGACGTCCCAGCCTCCAGCACCAGATGGCAGCCTGAGCCTGTACAACTGTCCCTAAACCCTTATCTATGCCATGAGTCCCCCTGGAACATCACAGAGAACCAACTATACCCAAGAAAATTTTCCTGCAGCCACTACTTGAACTCCTCTCATTCTGTTCGTCCCTGAATTCTTGGGAGTAGAAGAACTTTGGCACTGAGGGTGTCATGAGATTCCCAGCCCTAGGCAGTCAAGTCAACTAGAAATCTTATTCATGAGAGCCGCCAAGTCTTCACCTGGGAGCATCCCCCCCAACTAGAGTGAGGTGCTCTGGGCGTTCACTATGCAAGACCTCTTCAAAATGGCAGAGGAAACAGCTCAGTCAGTAAAGTGTTTGCCTTTCAAACATGGGAGTCTTGAGTTCAATCCCTAGGAACCCTATGGACACAAGAATAAATACCTGCGCTATGGTGTCCTTAGGTCATTTCTGGTCTCTAGTACCAAGGCTCCAATTTGCACACCACTACAACTTTGCAAACGGGTTGGCCTGAATAGCTGTGGAAATGAAACGTATTAAAACTCAGGCCGTGAAAAATCATCTAGGCACACACAGACATCCTGGCAGCTTCCAGGCCGAGCGTGAAGTGTAACTGGGGAAATCCACCCAAACCATTTCCCATTGGGAGGTGGAAAACACTGGAAACGGGTCTGCCAACTTACACATCTGCTCTTGGAAAGTTCCAGAGAGGCTCTGGTACAGTTTTCCACTGAGCTGTGCCTGCTGGATTCTGGGTCTGGCATGCTGGGCCAGTTTCCTGTTCCCCCTTACAATGTGGGTGCACAATCTTAGCATTGACTTTTTCTCTGCCTGACGCTGTCCACCGTGCCTGCAGAGAGCTCCCTGTGGGCCCATGCTTTCTCCAGAACCTTCTGGCTAATGCATCCCTCCTTTGCCTTCTAGACCCTGCCCATCCACCCATGGTACCCATCTCTGAAGTGAATACAACTAGACATCTGTATGGAATATAGGGTATTGACTAACAACACACACAGTTCAATAAGCCTGCCATTTAACAGACTGGGGCTAAAGGTCATTTTCGCTCAACATTAAAGTGCCGATTGACTATTTTCCATGAAATATATGTAAAAGATTTAAATGGTTTCCTCTTCAAAACACAACCCAGGGCTGGTGAGAGGGCTCAGTGGTTAAGAGCACTGGTTGCTCTTCCAGAGGTCCCGGGTTCAATTCCCAGCAACCACATGGTGAGTCACAACCATCTACAGGAGGAATCTGATGCCCTCTTGTGGCATGCGGATGTATATGCAGCAGGGCGCTCAAACATTAAAAAATAAATAAAATAAACACAAGCCCACAGACTTGTGGGTTACTGCGCACCGTCTTCCACTTCCTGCTGTAGATCAGGGAGAGTGCACAAGGAAATAATAGCAGGGAGCCTGGGCTCTTAGCTCAGTCTGGGGAATGCACCCAAATCTGATCCCAGGCAGCTGTCTAATTAAGACAAGCTACTTAAGTTCTTCTTGATGCAATTTTCTTATAAGAGGGATAATAATGTCACCACTCCTCAGATTGTTGTGAGAATTAAATGTTCTAACCCCGAGACAGCGCTCAGATTGTCAGTCGGCCAGTTGGCCGGTGTGGGGTAAAAACAGAGTTTACAGAGGCTGCAAAGAGGGAACTGACCAGAGGCTTTTAGAAGCAGTGGAAATGACTAATGCTCCAGCCGCATGAACTCTCCGCCCAAACCAAACCCACCCGATCCTTATTTAGGGCTCCAAGCTGATGTGTTTCCTCATGGCATCTGTCAACTGAATGCATGAGACACGGCTCCCAGTCTCTCCTCTTTCTCCACGAGCCCCACACATAGCCCTCCCCCCAGGAGAACCCTAGGCAGGAGCCCTGTTATCCTCACCATGATGAAGGTATCATGCCCTGTGCTGGGTACATGTGACTTGGGAATAGACTCTGCCCCTTGTACACCCTTCACCCTTCATAGCGCAAGTGGTTTTGTTTCTCTCACAGGAACTGTCGCGAGTTTCCTACCCGCCCATTCATTAAATGTTCCAGCTAGGCGGATCCGGGATCCACCGTGTAGTGTGTATACTGGAAATCATAACCTAACTGAAATGCCAATCTATGATGAATATGTACACGCACATATACATATTTGCCAGATAATTAAAGATTCACCAGAATTTTCAATTCTTCTGCATGTGTACTTCAGGGTAGCTACTCTCTGCTGAACATTCTGCCCCAGCTCTGGACACATTTTTTCATTTGCTGTTGGCTTAGACAAAGCCTCCAGCTTTGCCGTCTTCCTTAGAATCACTCTTGGAGAAAGGGCTGCCAGCTCTGACTCAGACCACGCACTCGGCACCCGGGCTACACCTATATGCCTAAAGCAGCGTTTGCAAAGCAGCAGTGTGCTGGGAAGTATGGAAGGCAGACTCTCTGGGAAGGAGCCCTGACTTCTAGGGTTGGCCAATCTCCACAGTGGAACTAAAGCCAGGTCTGCTCTGACACTTGAGAAATACATCCCAGCGGCTGATGGATTAGGAGCGATATGGGTGTAATGTGAATTCCAGTTCGTCCCTGTCCCTCAGAAACCAGGTAGGTGCAGCGGAAGTGAACAGATCTCACACACACACTCCCCCAGAACAGTGAGACAAACACACCCATCCACACCAACCCACGGGGATCGGCTCATGCAAATCTACAAGCCAGGAAGCCCCTCAATCCGCTGCTGTATGCAAACGGACCGAGAAGCAGGCGGCGGAGCCGATTTCAGCTCCAGCTCTGAGAAGAGACAGAGCCACTGATTGACGCCTTGAGTCTGAGGGCCCAAGAACCTGGAGAAAGTACAGGAGATGACAGCAGTGGTCCAGATCCAAGAGGAGGAGTTTGTCTTTCCTCCACCAATCAGAAGCCTCCATCCTACCGGAAGTTTCCCCGCCCTCATTAATAGCCATTTCCTCTTCACTCCGTCTTCTCATTCACATGCTGACAACATCCTCCCAGCCTCGTTAAGCTGGACCAGACATCTAGGTGTCCCTCAACCCAACCAGGATAACATCTTTAATCAGCAATTACCACTCTCCTTCCAGCCCTTCAAGGTGACCCAAGTCGCATATCCATGGCCTGCTAATGGTCCCTTCCCTTTAGCTCTTCCCTATTGTCTTAGGGTTTCTATCGCTGTGAAGAGACTCCATGACCACAGCAACTCATGAAAAAAAAAAAAAACATCTAATCGGGGCTGGCTTATAGTTCAGAGGGTCAGTCCATTGTCATCACGGCAGGAAGCATGGCTGCATACAGCAGACATGGTGCTGGCAAAGGAGATGAGAGTTCTACATCTTGATTCCCAGGCAGCAGGAGACTGTGTGCCACACTGGGCATAGTTTAAACATAAGAGACCTCAAACCCTGCCCCCACAGTGGCTCACTTCCTCCAATAAGGCCACACCTGCTAACAGTGCCACATCTTATAGACCAAGCTTTTAAACACACAAGTCTATGGGGTGAGGCGTTTATATTCAAAGACCCACATCTATTCTGATCTTCTTTGACATCACTCTTCATTCTTTTTTCCCTTGCAGGCTAGGGTGAATCACGATGGATCCCGAGGATGAATATGCCCTCTCCCACGGCAAACCTCAGCCAAGTCTTCACAAGGTGGTGCTTCAAGAGAACGCACAATGCTTGTTTTCTCACAGCTATCCTGTGACTGGACCATCATCATCGGACTTCCCGTCTGAATACTATGCGTCACGAAGTTTCAGAACGTAGCATTCCAAACTCCATATTCCCATAACCTCTGTGGTTTTTAAAACACAGTTTTCATAACGTTGAATTTTACAAATACATCTGCCAGCTGCTATAGTTTTTAATCTGGTTTTTTTTTTCTCCAAAGATCTCATCTATACCATAAGCTTTGGTCCCCAAGGTGTCACTCTTAGGAGGTGGGGGATATTTGGTAGAGGGGCACAAAAGAAAGACCTTAGTCATTGAGGGCATGCCTCTAAATGTTATTACAGATCCTCACGGTCTCTTTCTCTCATTTGTTTTCTATCCAGAGGGTACATGCTCCACCACACCATCCTACACAGACCAGAACCATGAGGAGGCCAACTGATCAGCAACCAAAACCTCTTGACACTGCAGGATAAAAATCAGAATTTTCTCTTTATAAGATGATCACCTCAGGCGTTCTGTTACAGTACGTTTCAGATGTAACATACTATCTTAGGTTGCAGCTAACAGTCTGGGCTAAAGTATGTTTCAGATGTAACGCACTATCTTAGGTTGCAGCTAACAGTCTGGGCTAACAGGGACCACCCATGCTTTTTCTCGCTGCGACCCCCAGATCTGCAGTGAGTGTCGTTGTGTGGGTAAGCCTTAACTCAGCTGTGATGTGAGGGTTTTTAGAGACCATTGTAGGAAATGGACAGCTCTTAAAACCGCCCAGGCACTGCAGTACTACAAGAGCATATGGAGCCACTGCTGGAGGTCAGAGCTGCCTGGCTAATGTAATATCTGTGTGAGCGTGAGCCTTGCCCAGGCTTCTGGCTCTCTGCAGGAGGAAGGAAAAGCTGGAACATGTCAAGGAACCTTGCCTTTGGTGTGGAAGGATTGAGCTGCCCCTCCTCCCCCACCTCTACATCCTGGAACAGAGAGAGACACTCCCATCTTCTAGCTTGAAGGGGAAGAGTAAAATACAGATAGACAGAGAGTACTTTGTTACTGGCTTGAGTACTTTGTTACTGGTTTGAATATTTTGTTACTGACTTGAGTATTTTGTTACTGGCTTGAGTAGACATTAGCCATCTTACCCTCTACAGCTACATCCTGCAGCTTGCAACCTGCAAGCTGAGCTACCTTGTGCTGGTCAAGGGACCTCTCTGATCATCGACCTTATTCAAAGCATTGTCTTGAATAGGAAGGAGGTAGTAACCGAGGCAGCAGCTTCAGCCAGCACTCTGGACAACCCTAGTGTGTGCCTGAGTTTGAAAATCACAGCCCTAGGTGGTGTAGAGTCTTGCTCTTTTGAAGAAGCCCAAGCCTTGCTCTTCAGAAATGCAGTGGGACTGGGTAGTGCCTCGAACACCAACCCTCCAAGAAGCAGAAGACCCCAGAGGAATGTGGAGTTCCTTCTTGGCAGCCTCAGAACAAAGACACAGAGTCTGCACCCCCATCCGCACCCCTAATGCATCATACTAGGAATCCATCAGAGGATAGACACGTGATGACATCAGAATGCTCACGATCCAATCATCTACGGGCTGTCCCTCTGTGCACACAGCCTTCCATGTGTGATGGCCTTAACCAGAAACCATGAGAGCTCTATGTGTAGTTGCTTTTACTCCCTTAAAACAAATGGTCAGGGTAGTGGGTGTGGTTCAGTTGGTAGAGTGCTGGGCTAGCACATCTATCATTGCAGTACTCAGGAAACAGGGGTGGCAGATCAGAAGTTCAAGACCATCCTTGGCTACACAGGGAGCTTAAGATCAGTACAGGCTACATGAGATCCTGTCTAAAAAATAAAGATGGTTACAAATATCTGTATCACCTCAGCTACGCAGGTAATGGCTGGTTTATTAACTCTCTTCTTCTTCCTCTTTCTATATGGCTGGGTGCTTTGTTCTTGTAAGGACCTTTCTCCCACTGACCCAGCTATGATGTTCTGTAGCTAGATTGGAAAGATCATATCACCATTTTTTTTCTTTGATCCCAAAGTGCTAATGTATTGCTTTAAGACCTGCCTCAAGGAGGGACATGACTCATTCCCTAGCTTTGGGGTTTCTGTGAGTCCTTGTGAACCTGTGGGTTTTCACTGGTTACAAATGAAACACGTCGGCTAATGCACACGGTGTGTACCAATCCCCTACAACCTACAGGTGAGTTCAGATCAGCATCCTCTGGGTATAATCCCCTAGTTCCTGAAAGCTTGCATAGCAAGATAACGTAGCCACACTGCCCTGAAGCCCCACCCTCTCAGTGTCAGCCTAACTGACCGACACCTTAGGAAACGGTATGCAGTCAACTGTCCGGCAACGCTCAGTGTCCCCTGTGAGTCACAGAGAAGGCACAAGCTTGAACATGAACACCGACAGCGGGCTTTGCTGTTCCCCGCACTCTGGAATGAGAAATATTTGGAGTGGTCTCTGGTCAGCTCTAAATCTCAAGTTCTTCTTGGTCCCTGAAGACAGAGTAGTCTTGAGAGCCAAGATGTATGTAGACAGAAAAGAAGCATCTAACTTGGAGATGTCCTTCACTTG
Source organism: Tokudaia tokunoshimensis (assembly GCA_036184795.1). Classification (NCBI taxonomy): domain Eukaryota; kingdom Metazoa; phylum Chordata; class Mammalia; order Rodentia; family Muridae; genus Tokudaia; species Tokudaia tokunoshimensis. Next base: position 85,105,206 of record BTHU01000006.1, read on the forward strand.
CTAAAATTAGCACCAGGAAGCCAGAGCAGTCCCTGACTCCCAAATCTCAGTCTGTGGTGGGGAGGTGGAGTATGAGGCTGAGCTGCAGGAGAGAGTACCTTGGCTCAGCCACCAGGAGGACACTGACATAACACATGGGCAGCTGCCAGCAGAACTAACAGTGTGGCCTTTCCCTCAATCCCTCTGTCTCTCACGATACAGTGTGGCCCTAGAGCTCCTAAGGAAGCCCCATCTATGCCCTGTGTCACTGGGATTAAAACATGCCAAAAGTGGATATTTGAACCATAAAGACAGGTCTACAGCATTATCTTAGCCTTAGAGGATGTGAGAGACACTAGGACAGGCTGTGCACTAGAAGTATGTATGTATACACACCACACACACACACACACACACATACATCACACACATACACACACACATACCACACACACCACACACACATACACATATACATACATAACACACACACACTTACACACATATACACTACATACACACATATATACACATATACACACACACCACACACCACATACACCACATACACCCACACACATACACCACATACACACACATATACATACACATACATACATCACACACAAACACCACATCACACACATGCACACATATATCACACATACATACGTACATACATACATACACATGCACACATATAGCACACCACACACATGCACACATATATCACACATACACACATACCACAAACACACACACACACACACACACACATACTTTCAACCTTAGTTCTGAAACACCAATGCTGGGGTTGCGATGCAAATATTGCTATTACAATAAAATCTCCAGCATTTTATTTTATTTTCCCAAGAGAGATGGCGACCGGGAAGAGATGGGAAGCCACCGCTTTCAGATCTGGTCCCAGTGTAATGGTGCTGAGCACTGGGGACCAGACCAGCACATCCAGCCCAGCCAGCCTTCCAGCCTGCTTCTGCTGTGGTCCCCCCCATGTGACCCCCCCCATGTGGCCTGTGACCCACGCTGGTGGGGGTAAGCCTGCCACGCCCTTCAGCCCATGCTCCACAGAAGCTCCCGATGAACTCACACATGTGCCATAAACTACCCTTCACGGTGCCTCCTTTGTAGTGTCCAGTAAATCTTACACTCCGATTTCTTTGACCATTTATTTTCGTAAGAACAAAAGGCTGTGGGTTTTCCATCCTCCACAGGCTGTGAAACGACTCGGCACCTCCCCGATGTCCCACCCAGCAAATCAGGTTCCGGGTCTAACCTTAGCAGAAAGGGGAGGGATTTGCGAGCTGAACAGCAGGGTTCTGGGTCTGCCATCCCAACTATCGGCCTGCGCCAAACAACACTACGCGTGAAACTTCCACTATCAGCTTGGCTGCTGTGGGTTTTTTGCCAGCTCTGGTCCTCTGCTACCTCTGTCCTAGGGGCAGGAGTTTGAAACCATCAGGTAATAGCACTTCTTCCCATCCCTCTATGATGAATGGGGAGCGTTAACTTCTGTACGGGGAGGGTCAACTATGTAGCGCTGTTAGAGACACTTCATTTGTTGATGTAGCCCTAGGTTTACAGAATATTGAGTGCAAAACCCAGAGTTCCACGCTCCCAGGTACCACCTGCTTCCTCTCTTACGTCTCAACTTTACATTCACACAATGCGTTTGTCCCGGGTTATGTACTGAGACGGATGCTATTCCTAACTGAAGTCCACGTCTTGTGTGAGTGTTTGCTCAGCATGGCTTGGTTGTGTGTCCTCGTCCTGATGGAAACACGCCAATAGGGTTACTGCTGCAAAGTCCTCTGTGGCCTGCCCCATTACCCCTCCTGAGTCCCTGGTACCCATCCATCTTAATGGCATTTCCAGGACACCACAAAGCTAGGATCACCCTCAAAGTCACCCATGATCTTGCTACACTTGTTTTGACCACTGAATAAAACTGGACTGTTTGGGTTAGCACAGCTCCTCGACCCCTACTCATCTGTGGAAGGACATCTGGGCAGCTTCTAGTTTGGGGCAATTATGAATTAAACTTTTATTTAAAAAAATTCTTGTTTCATTTCATTTGTTTATTTTTATATGGAGAGAGGAATTGTTTTAACCATTTTTTTAAAATAAAGCATCCCAACAGGTGCCACAGCCAATGTTCGTATTCCTGCATCTTGTTGATAGATTATTAAACTAGGAAACCTGAAAGTAAACTCAGCGGCCATGCGGCAGTGGTTGAATATTTACTAAATCACACACACACACACACACACACACACACACACACACACACACACACATACACACACACTTGTGGGCAACAGATTTGATTCTGGATACCGGAGCTAAAGTTCTACCTACTATAAAGAGGACATTCAGGAGAGACAGAAAAGCAACTACAGGGGGCCGAACATGGCTCAGTGGCTAAGAGCACTGAGTGCTCTTCCAAAGGTCCTGAGTTCAAATCCCAGCAACCACATGGTGGCTCACAACCATCTGTAACGAAATCTGGCACCCTCTACTGGAGTGTCTGAAGACAGCTACAGTGTACTTACATATAATAAATAAATCTTTTTTTAAAAAAAGCAACTACAAAGTCCAAACAGTAGGGGTTGTTATTTCTAAGGCAGTGGTTCTCAATCTGTGGGTCAAGACTTCTTTGGGGGTGTCTTAACAACCCTTACATAGGGTCACATATCTGATATCCTGAATACCAGATACTTATATTACAATTCATAATAGTAGCAAAATTACAGTTCTGAAGCAGCAGAAACAATAATCCTACGGTTGGGGGTCACCAGGACACAAGGAACCGTAATCAAAGGGTCTCAGCACTAGGAAGGTTGAGAACCACACTGCCCTAAAGCAACGAGAGCAAGGATCCCACTGCCCATGTTACCATCAGATCTGGGCTTCCTCCATCCCTTTGCCCCAACTTTCTCATGGCCTTACCTTCATCCTGGATATTGCTGGCTTCAGTCTGAGAGTGCTGGAGCACTGAGAACCAGCACACCTTCTAGAAGCAACCTTCTGCCACCTCTGGATATCAAGGAGGCAGGAACGGGTCCTGTTTTCAAAGGTCTTCGCTTGAAGCAATTCAGGGAGAAGCCATTGGGGAATGACTTGTGCATTCGCTAAATCAGGTTCTGCTGTTCAGCAAATAACCAGCAAGCAGCCCGCCCGCTCCACCTGGGTCCGCTCTAATTTGCCCGGCATCTTTATGAGGCTCTCTTTGCTGCCCCCGGTCAGGCCCAGCTGGGCAGGAAGATGGAGATTAGTCACTGGGCTCCAAGGCTTCTCCTAGCTGACGGGGCCTCCTGCATTGCTTCCTGCATTGCTCTGCTGTCTTAGTGTATGCCCTTCTCTGTCTGACACCGAAGGCCACACACTGAGTAGGGCCGTAGTGGAGGAAAGGTGTGCATAATTCATCCTCCCGTACTCTGTTCCCTGCTCCATCTTCTCCATTCTGGCTTCCTTGCCTCTTACCTAGAGCTTTGCCACAATGCCAAACCATCGCGTGCTATCCCCCATCTTGAACCTCTCTCTTTCTCCTAGTATGCCCAACTGGGCCACCTAAAACATGGAACAGGCTAGTACCTTCCTGGCTGCAAACCTTTGCTGCCTCCCTTGCCGGCCAGGTAAGCACCAGGTCTTAGCCCTACCCCTCACCGATCTAAGTTCTGATGGTATTCCCTGCCACAGGACCTTCACACATGCTGTTCCTTCTGCCTCCTCTTACAAACGAAAACAAACAAACAAAAACACGTCTAGGCATTGCGGAGATGCCCAGCAGTTAAGAGCTCTTGTGACTCTTGCCGAGGACCCAAGTTCAGTTCCCAGCACACATATGATGGTTCACAACCATCCTTAAGTGTGGTTCCAGAAGATCTAAAGACTGCTTCTGACCTCCATGGGCGCCAGGCAGGCACATGGTACACAGGTAGGCAAAACAGTTGCATACATACAATCAAATGAGAGAAAGAAAGAAAGAAAGAGAGAGAGAAAGAGAGAAAGAAAGAAAGAGAGAGAAAGAGAGAAAGAAAGAGAAAGAGGAAGGAAAAAAGGAAAGAGAGAGAGAGAGAGGAAGGAAGGAAGGAAGGAAGGAAGGAAGGAAGGAAGAAAGAAAGAAAGAAAGAAAGAAAGAAAGAAAGAAAGAAAGGAAGGAAGAAAGGAAGGAAGAAAGAATAACAGACTTTTAGAGGCTAGAGAGATTATTCGTCGACTAAAAGGATGCATTGCTCTAGCAGAGAACTCATTTAGATCCCAGCACACACACTGGGCAGCTCACAACTGTCCGTGGGCTCCATGAGATCTGACCCCCCCCATTGTGGACTCCCCCTGCAGCATGTTCACGTGTGTGAACTCACAAATACACAGATGTGCACACATAATTAAAAATGAAATCTGTTTTAAAGAAGACTTTAAAATTACTAGCTTTCATTTCTTAATAACGGCAGCCTGACATTTTCAACAGCTCTTCCTAACTGATGCAGGCACATGACCAACACACACAGGACCAACCAAGAATCTGAAGGGTAGATGCAACAGCCTGGGAAATCCATTATGTCTGTGGCTTCCAAGGCCTTCTTGGTCAATGGCTCCTATTCTTCAATCTTTTCCTAAGATTCTGTTTGGAAACTGAATTCTGTGGCTTCTCTTGATTTGCTTGCCCTAGTGGTGTGATGGTACGCAGAATATTCCTAGCTCTGGAGAGTAAACTGTAATGATAACCACCACACACACATGTACACACACTCACACATACACTCACATATATGCACACACATGTACACACACTCACACATACACTCACATATGCACACATGTACACACATTCACATATATGCACACACAAGTACACACACTCACACATACACTCACATATATGCACACACATGCACTCATATATACAAGCACACATCTACATGCACAGACATATAAGCATGCACAAGTACACACATACACACAAACATACACACACATACACACACAAGCACACATACTCACATATATGTACACATACACAAACACACATACACACAAACATGCACACACACATACACACACGAACACACACAAGGGTAATCTTAATGTCTCAGTACAGCTGGCCTGTGGGAACTAACCACAAACAGATCCAGGAGACCCACCCTTTGTTAGCAGCAGAATGGGCCTTCCAACTAGATTAGGAACTACCTTGGAACTTCTGGTTTAGACCTGTGGCCAGGTTCTGCCTGTTCTGCCTTTGTGGGTCTTGTTGGGTTTTACAGTGTGATGGTATCAAGAGGCTGGAGTAGCAGGACTTCCCTTGAGCACTACTCTCTGTTCTACGAGCACAGGATCAGCACCATAGTAGACAGTTCAAACCTTACCATAGGCTCAAAGGTGAGTGGGTTCCCAAGATTCTGCAGTCAAATAATGCACCTTAGCTACATCCTTGGCTACATAGCAATTACTGCCCGTGCAACCTCTGTCCCCTTAGGGTCTGATAGAGTGAACTGAATCCAGAAGTTGACCAGAAGGTCCAAATCAGCCGTGGAGTGGGCCACCCTGCAGTGAACTGGTCCATGAAGGAGCACTTGCTCTTCCGAAGGTCCTGAGTTCAAATCCCAGCAACCACATGGTGGCTCACAACTATCCGTAATGAGATCTGATGCCCTTTTCTGGTGTGTCTGAAAGCAGCTACAGTGTACTTACATATAATAAATAAATAAATCTTAAAAAATCTAGTAAAGCCACCTTCTAACCCCACAGGGCTCCAGGGTATGGGTGAGGAATCTCCCTGACACTACCTAGAGACTCCTCCTAGAACCCCACGGAGCGCCTGTCACTGATGACTGTTTCTGGGATTCCCAGTGTCTCTCTGTGGCCACCCTGCCAGGTCATCTCTATGATGCTTTTATCAGAAGAATTCAAGTCCAGCACACATACCCCAGGGCCCACCACCAATCCACTTTTTACACCAGGACATCCTCACTAATTAGGTCATCACCATGTCTCAGGCACACTGAGAGAATAAAATGCATAATATATAAAAGACGCAGCCCTGGCCTTGGTCTGGGAGACTAGAAAGCTTTCTAGGGGAGCGAAGACATCTGTAGATGAAGGGTAATGCACTAGCAGAAAGCCTTCCCAGCTTTGTTTGGGGGTGTCCGTCAGAGCTCAGTCGCCTTGGGGACACCGGTTCACACTGGTTCTTTTCTCCACTTCTGCTGCTTGTGACCCAAGACAGAGGAGCCATGACTCCCGGGGGGACTGACGGTGACTCAGTCCGAGTGACTGCCACATTCTGTGTACTCCCCTTCCCAAAGAGAGGCGGACCCTGCACAGTCAGGAAGGTGGCACCAAGCCAGGTAGGTGCTAAAGAGTGGGGACCCAGAGGGCAACCCACAGATTCATTATCCACCACAAACAAGTCCCCATGGGAGCTGGGGAGACGGCTCAGCCAGTGATCCTGCTAGCTTTGTAAGCAGAAGTTAGACTCCCTGTACTTGACATTTAAAAAAAAAATGGGTGTGGTGCATTTGAATTCCCAGTACAGGGGAAGACAGACAGATCTGTGGAACCAGCAGAGTCTGGTAAGCTCTGATGAGAAACCCTCATAAAAGTAGGTAATGTTATCCTCAGAACAACAGCTTAGGGCTCCCTTGACCTCCACACACCTGCACGCACAGACGGAGACAACTGATCCCAGACATTGACTGTGTCCAGGGGAAGAGTCCAGCCTCCACCACCCTGCAAGCTTTTATTTCCCGGTTGCTTCACCCTTCCCTTTCAAGGTCCCGGTCACTCAGAGAAACTGAAGGCCACACAGCTCTCTTGGAGCTGCTGCCTAACTAAGCCGTTCCCTGCTCTGCGCCAGCACGGCATGGCGGCTCAGGTTGGCAGCAGGATGGAGCGAGGTGCAGAGAGATAGTCTGACACATCTTGGTTCTAAACCAGCAGACTGAGGTTCAACACCTCTGCTCCAGGCTGTTCTTGGCAAACAGCATCCATATATAACAGTGAAATGTTTGCAATATGTCCTCCGGAGGTCGACGCCAAGGTGAGGCCATTGCTAAAGAATGTTCAGCCCTTTGTCTCCAGCCAATGGATTCCATATTTGCCTGCAGAGAGCTATGCTTTCTTGGAGTTGGGTGGAGTTGGGTGGGAGGAGGCCAGTGGAAGGGAGTGGAGAGGAAAGGAGAGAGGTCACTCCAGAATTCCAGCCTGTCTCTCCCTCACTAATGATTTTGTGCAGACCCGAGGAAAATGTATGTGTTTGACCATGAAAATAGCATGAGCTGTGTGTCCGCTGCGCTTCTTAAGGGACCTGTCATGCACCAGTCCTCCATGACTCTGTGAGAAGCAAACCATAATTCACACACCGATCCTGCAACTCTTTTAGCTGTCTGTAGAGTACCCGCGGGAGTGGACCTAAAATCCAGAGCCCTGGGTAAATTTTCCACAGAGATGGTCCGGTTTTAGGAAGAATGTAAAGAGACCAATGAGATCAGAGGGGACTGCGGTCTGCCCTAGAGGGCTGTTCTAGGGGATCCCTGGAGCAGGGGTCACACATCTCTATCCACAATGCAGCCTCTAAAGGGGCCAGTCCGGAGGATGGGACTGCCAATCCCAGGCAGCCGCTAACTGAAGCTAGAGAAGGGCACACACAGGAACCAGGTCCTCCAGCTTCCACTCTCCCAGCAGCCCGCCCACACGACTGAACGAAAGAACAAGACAGCGTGAACTCACTGGCAACCACGTGGATGAGAGATGACCAATCGCAGTATGCAGGTAAAGCCCCACCCCACCCACCCCCGAAGGTGGCACCAAATGTAAGTATAACGCTTAGAGACAAGACTGACTGACAGCTGCTCCCCCAAAACCATGCAGGGAGTCCATAACAGAGAATCCAGGACCCCAGGAAAGGGACATAAAAACTTAGAAGAAAGATATTCATAAAGGCAAAGCGTCATACAAAGATCAAGTCGATGGGGCAACAGCTCCTACAAAATAGCTTTCTCGGTACTCCAGACAAAGTTTTGGGCGAGCATACCACAGAAGGAAAGGTACTCAGATGGGCCTCAAGCACAAGACCTCAAAGCAAAGGTTTGAGGCCCAGACAGGTTAAAGTTTTAACTCAACATAAGGATCTTATGGAGGCATTGTCTTAGTTTGGGTTTTATTGCTGTGAAGAGATACCATGACCAAAGCAACGCCTATAAAGACAAACACTTCACTGGGGCTGGCTTACAGGCTCAGAGGCTTGGGCTTAGACCATCATCATCATCATCATGGTAGAAAGCACGGCAGGGTGCAGGCAGACACGGTGCTAGAGGAGCTGAGAGTTCTACATCTTGGTCCCCAGGCAGCAGGAGGAGACTAAAATCCACACTGGGTAGAGCTTGACCATAGGAAACCTCAAAGCCCCACCCCCACACTGATGTGCTTCCTCCAGTAAGGCCACGCCCATCCCATAGTGCCCCTCCCTGGGGACCAAGCATTCAATCACACGAGTCTATGAGGGCCAAACCTATTCAAACCACCACAGGCATTTTCTCAAGTTGAAGTTCCCTCCTTTCAGATGACTCTAGCTTGTGTCAACTTGGCATAACACTAGCCGGGACAGGGGAATAACAGGAGTGTGTTTTGTTTTTTAACAATCAGTATACAGGGGGTTGGAGCGATGGCTCAGCGGTTAAGAGCACTGACTGCTCTTCCAAAGGTCCTGAGTTCAAATCCCAGCAACCACATGGTGGCTCACAACCATCCATAATGAGATCTGACGCCCTCTTCTGGTGTGTCTGAAGACAGCTACAGCGTACTTACATATAATAAAAACATTAAAAAAAAAAACAATCAGTATACAGATAAGCAAAAACAGGATATGAACACAAATAGGGAAACGAGTCTTCTAAGTAGGAGACAGTAAACCGAAATTAAGACAGTAGCAATGGGAAAGCCTTCAGGGAGAAGGAAGAGGAGGAGGAGGAGGAGGAGGAGGAGGAGGAGGAGGAGGAGGAGGAGGAGGAGGAGGGACCACACTGAGAGAGCACACATCCAGCGTGTGTTTCTGGGAGCGCAAGCCTCAAACAGCTGTGCAGTGGGGCTGTGAGCTTGAGCTAGCTAGCTGAGGAAGGCGCTGGTAGGGAGAGCCCAGACTCTTAGCTTTTGCTCCTCCCAGACACTCAAATGCTTCAGGCCCCCTGTCAGTTATGCTGCTTGGGAAACAGAATGTGCTCGTGGCTTTAGGCTTGTGTTTGCGTGGTGAATCCTGTTCCATGAGGCTGGACTGATGGACTTGGGGAACTGCCTTCAGAGAGAAGAACTCACTTGAACACTAAACTCTAAAGATGAAACTGGGAGATCTAAGACATGGGCAGTTCCTGCGGCCTCGATCTCAGAACCAACACAGGGAGGCGTTGGGGGCTGTGGGAACACATGTCTGCAGGAAACATGGACATGGTGAACCAAGCTGTGTGCCAGGGCGGAAGTCAGAAAACCAGGGTCAGTGTGGGTCATTATCCCTAGAAGATGGCTTCACCCTGAGTCTCCCGCATGCTGGCTGGGAGGAGTTTTAGAATGAGGGGCGTGGCTTTCCCATCGGCCCTCAAACACCTTGCCCTCCCTCTCACCATGATGTGCTGAATGTTCCTGCATTTGGAGCTGATCTTGACCCTGGCCTGGATGTTGGGCAGCAGGTGCACAGACCCATGAAGGACCAGAAGACAAAAAATAATCTTCATTCGTTCCCTGGGGCTATTTGTTTCATATTTTTTTATTCAGAGTTTACTCCAAAAGAAATTGCATACAGTTTACAAGAACATACACACCAAGATTACTGATAAATTAATGAGGAAAACCCAGGGCAGTGCCATAGGAAGACAAGGAGGGACTGGATGTGACGATAATTCCCTAGGTGCTCCCCCAAATCCTCCACGTGTTTAGAAACAAACAAACAAACAAAAACAATGTAGCTGCTGGGCTTCTGAAAGCAGTCGAGGAGAGGGAGCCACTGTGACTAAGGACACAAAGTGCTCATTTTGTCCCCAGAGCGTCTTTTCTGATCCCCAGAGATACCCTGCACTTCATTTTCACCCCTGGGCCTGTGTCACAAGCCACACAGGTTGTGAACAGGAATGTTGACATTAAAAAATAAGTAAACAAACGCATGGAGATGTTTAGCCATTTGGATAGTTTGAAAAACACTGTTATTAGTCTTTGACTCTAAAAGTTGAAAAGTATTTTATAAATAAATAGGTGGGGGGGGGTAATAATTTAAATTAAGAGAACGGGTGTCATGGAAATGGGGGAGGGGTGATGGAATCGGGGAAATGGTCCCAAATGTTTCCCTAGATGGCGGGTATTTGTCTTCAAGTTCTTGGACCCGAGTCTTCTGTGTTGTTTGGAGGGGAGGATGCCTACCGAAGGCTTGGCTATTGCCTTCTGGGTCCTCCATGTTGCTAGGAGACCCACCAATGGCCCCACCCACCTACCAACTCTCTTCATTGGTTCTCAGGAGTGGTGATTCCTGTGTTCTATACCTGTGGATGGGCAGGCCCCTGCTTCTACACACAGTCCCTTCCCTGACCTCATAACTACATTCTTCACTGAGTTTTCCCCAAAAGCTAACATGTATGAGTGCTGAATTCACCCTGAGAAGTCTGTGCAGGTGCTGAGCAGGGGGAGGGCCAGACAGAGAGACTACAAGATGAGAAGGAGGCGTGAGACACCTGTCGACCCAAAATTGACAGGCAGTAGAACCTGGGGTCTATGGTGACGTCCCCAGCCCAGGAGGACACTCTGTTCTGAAGACACACCCCAGGAAAGAGAGAGAGACAACTCAGGTCCAGCAGACCACCGCCAGGGTGCTGCGTAGGATGCCCAGCATGCCGGCACAAACCAAGCCTAACCAATCCAAATGTGTCCACTGAGCTTTGGGAAGTATCTCATCCAAGCCCCTCTGGCCTGTAAGGGATAGAGCCATTCCCATCGATGACACATATCAAATTGTGACTGCTCCCCCAGGTCTTCCACAGGCCCCTCCGTGACAGGAGAGCCCCTCGCTGAAAACAGGTTTCTAAAAGAAGCCTCCGAGACAACAAGGAATCTGATATTCTTGGAGACAGCAGGGGTACAGAACCGGACGTGCCAAGAGCGGTCATGGTCTACAGGGCGAGTCGGAAACACGTTCCAACATGGAGATTCTTAAATCCCAACCCTGTCACTATGGCGACATGGAAAGGCTTAGCATGTCTAACCCAGGACTTCCTGCTAAGAGGCACCTTGAGGACAATTATCAGATGAAAGTAAAAAAGTCCCATTATTGCATCCAAAGGAGCTGGAAAGTCACTTGATTAAAACCCCATTGCCAGCGTCTACTCTTGATTATAAAGAAAGGCCTCCAAGAAAGGCTTGAGGCTGGGAGCAGGCAGGTCCTTTTAGACACCACTGGGAGATAGAAAACACACACCTAAAACCATCTGAGGATTTAAGGCTCGGCTGCCGTGAGATTTGTTTTCATTTGAGAGCTACAACCTTGATGCAAAGTACCTGTCTCTGCCCAAAAGCCACCACCATGATAAATGGGAAAATTCTGAAGCAGTCCTACGAAATTTTTATCACTCCAACTGTGTCATGACTTCCTAGACGCACTGGGCAACACTACAGGATGAGAAGGAGAACTTCGAACTTCTAGAGCACTGTGAAAATTACACATGTGTACACACACACACAGAGAGAGAGAGACAGACAGACACAGAGACAGAGAATAAATAAATATAATTTAAGGGCTGGTGAGATGGCTCAGCGGTTAAGAGCACCGACTGCTCTTCTGAAGGTTGTGAGTTCAAATCCCAGCAACCACGTAATAGCTCACAACCATACGTAATGAGATCTGATGCCCTCTTCTGGGTTGTCTAAAGACAGCTACAGTGTACTTACATATAATAAATAAATAAATCATATATATATATACTTTTAAAAAGAGCTAAAGGAAGGAATGTCTCCATTTATTAAGGGCATATGAAGGAGATGACCATAACTAAATACAAACTGGAAAAAAATGGGAAAAATCTATGTGGAGAAATTTTTGAAATATTATACTGAATGGCATAAAAGAAAATGTTATTATCTACCATATTTTAAAATGTTTATTAGCTGTACTGAGTTTTTGTTCAAAAACAAGTGAATAATATTTAAAATGATATAAGACGTACCAGCCAAGGCATCAGAGAGCACCCGCTGGAGTCCGCTGATAACCGGATCATTAGAGAGGAACTCCCAGACAGCCTTTCTGACACTGAAGGGGATAAAAGCTCCTTTTGGAGTTCTAAATTGCAAGGGAATGGCTGTTGATTGCTAAATCTAAGACACCTGGGCACGAGGAACCGCACGGAGTCCAGTATCCGAGTCCAGGACAAATTGTTGTTGTCTCCTGGAAACATCTGCACAAAGGACTCCTATAAAATTGCTCATTCATTGCTTGTCTGGACATTCTTTTTTTTTCTTTTTAAAACTGTTTATTTATATACATTTCAAATGTTATCCCCTTTCCCAGTTTCCACTCTGCAAACCCCCTATCCCATCCCTCCTTTTACACTACTTCTATTTGGATGCTCCCCAACCAACCCATTCCAGCCTCACGGCCCTAGCATTCCTCTACACTGGGGCATTGAGCCTTCACAGGACCAAGGGCCTCCCCTCCCACTGATGCCAAACAAGACCCCTTCAGCTCCTTCAGTCCTTCCCCTATCCATTGTGCGCTCAGTCCGGTGGTTGGCTGCAAGCATCTGCATCTGTATTGGTCAGGCTCTGGCAGAGCCTCTCAGGAGACAGCTATATCAGACTCCTGTCAGCAAGCACTTCTTGGCATCCACAATAGTGTCTGGGTTTGGTGTCTGCAGATGGGACGGATCCCCAGGTGGGGCAGTCTCTGGATGGCCTTTTCTTCAGTCTCTGCTCCACTCTTTGTCCCTGTGTTTCCTTTAGACAGGAGCAATTCTGGGTTAAAATTTTGGAGATGGGTGGGTAGCCTAACCTCTGGATATGGTCTTGTCAGGTTCTCCCTCCCCTTTGTGGTTTATTTCAGCTAATGTCATCCCCATAAGGTCTTGAGAGCCTCTTAACTTTCCTGGAATCTGGGACTTTCTGGTTGCTGCCCCCAGTTCTCCCCATCTCCCATTGCTATACACCTCTGCAATTTCCTAACCCTCTGAACATCTCCTCCCATACCTGATTCTTCCCCTATTCCCCCGCCTTCCTCCCAAGTCCCTCCCACCCTCTACTTCCCTTGATTTTCTTGTTTCCCCTTCTAAGTAGGACTGAAGCATCCACTCTTTGGTCTTCCTTCCTCTGGAGCTTCATGAGGTCCATGAGTTGTACCATGGGTAGTCCATGCTCTTTGCCTAATATCCACTTATCAGTGAGTGCACACCATGAGTGGTCTTTTGTGACTGAGTTACTGCACTCAGGATGGTATTTTCTAGATCCATCCATTTACCTGCGAATTTCACGAAGTCATTGTTTTTAATAGCTGAGAAGTATCCCATTGTGTAAATGTACCACATTTTCTGTATCCATTCCTCTGTTGAGGGACATCTGGGTTGTTTCCAGCTTCTGGCTATTATAAATATGACTGCTATGAACATAGTAGAGCATGTGTCCTTATTATATGTTGGAGCATCTTCTGGATGCTATCCCAGGAGTGGCATAGCTGGGTCCTGGCTGCCTACTCTCTCCCTATCTATTCAATATAGCACTTGAAGTTCTAGCTAGAGCAATTAGACAACAAGAGGAGTCAAAGGGATACAAATTGGAAAAGAAGAAGTCAAAATATCACTCTTTGCAAACGGTATGATAGTATACTTAAGTGACCCCAAAAATTCCACCAGAGAACTCCTACAGCTGATAAACAACTTCAGCAAAGTGGCCAGATATAAAATTCAAACAAATCAGTAGCCTTCCTATACTCAAAGGATAAATGAGCTGAGAAGGAAATTAGGGAAACGACACCCTTCACAATAGTCACAAACAATATAAAATATCTTGGTGTGACTCTAACCAAATAAGTGAAAGATCTGTACGACAAGAACATCAAGTCTTTGAAGAAAGAAATCAAAGAAGACCTCAGAAAATGGAAAGATCTCCCATGCTCATGGATTGGCAGGATTAATATAGTAAAAATGGCCATCTTGTCGAAAGCAATCTACAGATTCAATGCAATCCCCATCAAAATTCCAACTCAATTCTTTATAGAGTTAGAAAGAGCAATTCTCAAATTCATTTGGAATAACAAAAAAAAAAAAATCCCAGGATAGTGAAAACTATTCTCAGCAATAAAAGAACATCTGGGGGAATCACCATGCCTGACCTCAAGCTATATTACAGAGCAATAGTGACAAAAACTGCATGGTATTGGTACAGCGACAGGAAGGTAGATCAATGGAATAAAACTGAAGACCCAGAAATGAACCCACACACCTATGGTCACTTGATCTTTCACAAATGAGCTAAAATAACGACCCAGAAATCCACCTCACACCAGTCAGAATGGCTACGATCAAAAAAACTCAGGTGGCAGCAGATGCTGGCGAGGATGTGGAGAAAGCGGCACACTCCTTCATTGCTGTCCGGATTGCAAACTGGTACAACCACTCTGAAAATCAGTATGGCGGTTCCTCGGAAAATTGTATGCACATTCTTATCTTCCTACGAAGACAAAAACTTCCTATGAGCTGGGAAAACAAAGTCCTGCCCATCCTCTCTCTCTCCTGTGAGACTCTGGGGTTGAGGTCTTTGTTTCCTCTTCTGTCTCCCTTCCAAATTCAGTCCCTTTGCCAGTTAAAGAAGCAAGTTGTACAGGTATTTATTGCCTAAGGTGGGAGCAGAGGAGGCAAAATAAGAGAAATCCATTGCTTCTCGTTTTTAAAAAGGCGAAATGGGGCTGGAGAGATGGGCGAGCCATTAAGAACGCATACTGCTCTTGCAGTATGGTCCCTGATCCCCATTCTCTCAGTTCCCAACAGCCTGTAACTCCACTCAAGGCAATCTGATGCCCTCTTCTGGTTTTCATCGGTACTACATCGGTGTGCACAACACACAATGACACACACAGGCGTGAGGCTTTTAACAGAATATAATAAAAACCTTTTTAAAAAATGATCAAAGGCCGAGCAGTGGTGGTGCACGCCTTTAATCCCAGCACCTGGGAGGCAGAGGCAGGCGGATTTCTGAGTTCGAGGCCAGCCTAGTCTACAGAGTGAGTTCCAGGACAGCCAGAGCTGTACAGAGAAACCCTGTCTCGAAAAAAACAAAAACAAAAACAAAAAACGAACAAAGAAAAAAGTTTTAAAAGTAAGTATCAGGCCTGAGAGTTGAAGCACCACAGAGAACTGCACACTGTAGGACATTCCTGGAGATAATTCGGATTTAATTCAGCAAATTGGCAAATGGGCAGCAGCAGTTTTTTGTTTGTTTTGTTTTTTTGTTTTTTGGTATTTTTTTTTAATAATTGCTTTCCTTATCCGGCCTCTAGCCCTAATCTGCATCAGTCAGATTTCACTCTTGATGGGAGAAAAACTAAAGAACTATATGTACTTCTGCACGTTTTCCAGCTTAATTTAAACACGCTGAACTATTTAATAAGAAGTGACACCTGACACACAGCAATGAAGGCAGAAATAATACAGGCCACGCTCCGGCCTCCCGGCGTGTGAGGGGGCGAGAAGAAAAGCTACACTCTGCAAGCCCCAAAGAATCTCACTCCAAGAAAAAAATAAAACATAATTATTCCCCAAGCACATTGGAATAAAGATTGTGAATTAGGTGTGAAAAGTTTTTCTTTTTTTTTTTGAGAGTACAAAAGCGATGTTAGAAAGAAGAGCATGCCCCTCGCTCTGTGAGGACATGGGGACACTCTGTACTGAACACTGGAGCGGTGACTCCAGTTGCCAGGGGACTGGCACCTGCACCCTGGAAGGGGACTAAGCTTTGTGGTGTCTGGGAACACCCATGTGTTCCTGCCCCATCCCTCCAAGTGCCATTAAAAAGTGCCAAGAGATATCTGTAGGGCACCTAGCCTGGTGCTCATTATAGGAAGATTGACTGGATGGAGCCCTGGGTGTGCTTATCTGTGTTTTCAGTGGAGCTGGGGGGGGGGGGGTCCATGCTCAGACAAGAGAGACACGCCATCAGAGGGCAGACACCAACACCAGGCGCTGGAGTCCACACAGGAGTCAGAAGACTCGGACCCAGGCTACAGGGAGCTTTCTGATGTTTAAAACACAACTGTTAACCAAACAAGATTTGCCTCAATTTATTTATTCATTTCTGCCGATTTGCCAGCACAATTCTGTCACTGCTGTGTCCCCAACTGTGACCTTAATATCTGAAACAAAGTATCTAGCCCACAACTCTTGTACTTGGATGGGGTGGGGAGTTATGACTTTTTGAAATGACTATAAAGGTGTTATTCACACAGTTAAGTGGGATTTTTCTAAAAAAGATTTATTTATTTTATGTTATGTATACACTGTCGCTCTCTTAATGCATACCAGAAGAGAGTATCAGATCCCATTACAGATGGTTGTGAGCCACCATGTGGTTGCTGGGAATTGAACTCAGGACCTCTGGAAGAGCAGTCAGTGCTCTGAACCACTGAGCCATCTCTCCAGCCCCCACAGTTAAGTGTTAAACAGCACAGCCAGTCTCCCCCCTTTCTCCTCTCTAACCCTCCCCTCCCCCATTCCTCTCTTCTTTCCCTCCTCTCCTTTCCACCCCACTCAGCGTTTCAAAGTACAGTTAAAGATAAAGTGACTTCCTGACCCACAAATATGCTGCTACCCAGAATTTGAAAACACTGATTGAGACGGAAAATGTCCTGCTGCCAAGGTCTCTAAGAATTCCTGAGTCTATTGTTTGAATGAAGGAGTGGGGAGGGGGTAGGGCTAAAAATTAAATTTCACTAAACAGGTTGAACTCTAAGCAATGCATCTAATAACTGAAGTTTGTTTGTTTGTTTAAGTAAACACTGATGGTGTGTTCCTGAATGCCTGGATCTGAAGACATTGCAGGAGGAAGGTCAGGTGTGACACTGGGAGAGTCCAAGGCCTAAACTAGGCAAGGTAGACTGCATGTGCAGACATGTGTGCCCAGGCCAGAGACAACACTGGGTACCACTCACTGTTTTTGGATGCAGATTAGGCTAAGAAAGTTGACCACTGAGGGATTCACCTGTCTGCACCTTTCTGGAAAGAAGACTGCAGCCCTGGACCACACTTCCGGCTTTCTAAACAGGTGCTGGGAATCTGCTGGGCCATTTCCCAGTCCAAAGACCAAGGACTACGCTTGTTACAGCTATAGCAGATTTAGCCTGTGGATATAGTAACACGGTCTTGCCTTGAAGTTTGTTGTGGAGGTTGTTGTTGTTGCTGCTGCTGCTGCTGCTGCTGCTACTGTTTTGAGGTCAATTTTTGTCTGTCTGTCTTTGCTGGGAGATGTTTTTGTTTTCCTTCAATAACGTGATCGCTGAACAAAACATAGCATGTCCCCTTTAAAATTATCTATCCTGTAAACCAGTTACCACCTAAAAGAAAATAATTTTTCTCTTATGTATGCTATTTTTTTGTGGATGTGTTTGTACACATATGCGTGTGGATATGTGTACCCCTGTGAGCTCCTGTGGGTGGCAGAGAACTATACCAGGTATCCTCCAAGGTTGTGTTCCACCTCATCCCTTTGAGACAAGGCCTCTCGCTGAACCTAGAACTGACTGGTTTGGGGGCTGGCCAGCAAGGCCCAGCAATCCTCATATTTCCACATGTCTTGGGTAACGGGAACATCTAGTCATAGACAGCTTTTTCATGGCTGCCAGGGATCTGAGCTCAGGTCTCCTCATTTGGGTCAACAATTAAATGATTACTAAGCAAGATTGTGATAACAGATCTAGCCTTGCTGTGGTTGGCCCCGTCTCTCTGAGGTCATGATGTCACGACTGAATAAGCTGTGCCTTGCCTCTCCTGCACCTAATTCCAGACCATTACAGTGGTCATAGAAAGCAAATAGGTAAGTCACTGGACAGGAACTGGACGACGAGGGCTTTAGGGGTGATATTAGGAGATGATGATTATATATTAAACTAACACCTTGTCAGCCAAGTATAGATGGTTTCCCTGTGAATTATGGGAAATTTTCTATCCAATACACATTTAGACACATATCAGAAAGCCACAACAGACTCTATTCTCTGTTACTGTTGCATGGGCATATTTATTATTATTTTATCATTTAAAATCCATAGTTCTTTTTTTTCTTTAGGCTGAGATGCTGAAATACCTTGGGCCGGAAGGGAAGCTGGAAAGAGAACAATGTCCCACATTCTCTGCTGAAATCCCAAGTCAGTGGTGACACCAGGTGAGAGACAGAAGACCAACCCGACTTCCATCGAGATACTCCAATCGACTTCAAGCAAAGGGAGAATGCAATGTAAGAAGAGTTCAAGGCTTGGGGCTTGCGGGCACTTGGAGGAGGGAAACTGCCTCCAGTAGCATAATCTTAGAACCTCAAGGGTTCTAAGCAAGGCTCTAAGGGTCCTCAAACCCTTGCTAACATTTTGAAAAGAATTCCAGGACCCGAGTCCCCGCAGACTTGTAGGCACCATGCTTGTGAATATCTACCTCAGCAACCTAGACTAGAACCACTACAGGATATACAACGCTTCTGTTGGCAGAGCTTGGTCAAAGGCATTTAAGAATTTGTTCTGGGTTATCCAAGGCCTCAGGGGTCTCCCCAGAGTCTCCTCTTGTACCACACCCCAATGAGCACATAGGAGATGACCTCACTCCTGGGCTCCGAACCCTCCTCTGCCACCTGCTGGCCAGGGTCCTTCCAGGCCTTGTCACCTGATATGTGCAGCAAGCAAAACCCTGGATGTGAGAGGCCTCTCAAGCTTCAATTGTTAGCCTTCTGTTCCAAACAGAGAGAGGTGTTGTATAAACTAAGATAACTGGAGGTCCCTTGAATCTTCACAGCCCCTGTCACTTAAGCATGAGAATTATCACATGAGAACGAGGAGTGACATAAAGACACACTTGTCCCTTTCAGCTCTACTTCACAGTTGGCCTAAGTTGGCCACAAAGGAGACTAGCAAATGACTCCCTATGTCTCAATCCATGAGCACCTCAAAGAGACAGATAGAATTCAAAGTCACAACACAAGGAAAGACAAAAGTCGTGTCCTCTCCCAAATAAACTCTGGGTTTTTCTGGGCAGAGATTCCTAAATCTGAAGGGTTCTTTCCAAGAACGAGATACAACTGCCCAGACAGGGTCACCCAAGTCCTTCCCAAACTTTCAGGGTCAGGGACAGTCCAGCATCCTTCCCAGAAGTCAACAGTATGAGTACCACACACAACGGGACCACACTCTACGAAGCAGTGAGAGATGGTTGCTGCATCTGTCAACCAAGACCATCTGTGCTGATGCCTATTAAGGAAAAATATCTAGTTCATTATAAGGTCCTTTACCCAAATTGAAAAAATGATGGGGTGTGTGAGCCACATCTGGAACTTGTCTCGAGGATAAAATCTGCCAACAATTGATGTAATACTAGACAGAGCCAGGTGTGGTGGTACACTATTGTAATCCCAGCACTTACGAGGTAGAGGGCAGAGGGTCGTGAGTTCAAGATCATTCCCAGCTACCTAGGAAATTTAAGGCCAGTCTGAGCCACACGAGACCCTGCCCTGGTTTTCTTTCCATTGTTGTGATAAACACCACCAGGACCAAAAGCAACTTGTGGAAGAGAGAGTTCATTTCATCTTATAAATTACAGTCCGATGTAATGAAAGTCAGGGCAGGAACTCAAGACAGGAATCTAGAGGCAGGAATGGATCCAGAGGCTTTGGAAGAGAGTTTCTGATAGGCTCACTCCCAAGGCTTGCTTAGCCTGCTTTTTATATAACTCACTACTAGCTGTCCAGCAATGGCACTGTCCACAGTGAGCTGGGTCCTCCGACAGTAATCATTAATCAAGAAAATGTCCCACAGACTAACCTATGGGCCAATCTCATGGAGACACTTTTCCCAACTGAGAGTCCCTCTTCCCAGATGACCCTAGCTTGGGTCAAGGAAAAGTAAGAAGCACAGACCCTATCTCAAACAAACAAACAAAGTAAAACAAAACTGATGATTAAAAGAAAATGTTGGTCTGTAATGTGTCTCTTACTCTCTCTGGGTCACCAGCCTTGGGGGACTGAGCCACCTGATTTAGAATGGATCTCCCCCTACCTTGGTTAATTCTCCCTGGAAATGTCATCACAGACTCACTCAAAATATGCTTTGTTAATCTCCAGGTTCTTCTCAATCCAGTCAAGTTGATAGCGTTAGTAATGATCCCTGCACCCACTTTAGAGAATAGAAGTTAAATCATCTCGTGGTCTACAAAACCCTCTGTTCGGGCTGGAGAGGTGACTCGGGTGCTGAGAGCACTAGATGTTCCTGTAGCAGAGACAGGTTCCATTCCCAGGAAGTCATAGATTCCCAGCACCCACAAGGTGGCTCACAACCATCTTGTAAGGCCACTTCCAGGATATGGTGCCCTCTTCTGGCTTCTTTGGCTACTGCATGCACATACTGCACAGACAAACTTGCAAGCAAAACTCCAACACATAAAAGATATCTTTTAAAACGTATTTGTAGATGTAATCTCCTTTCAGCAAAGACTTTATATTTTGAATATTTTATCCACTGGTGTGAGGGACTATTTGCTTGGTACCCCAGTTCTGACACCACAGGCGGGCTGGAGTGAGTGAACTGTCCTTCAGACAAGTTTACACAGGGATCACATCTGTGAGCTACTTTCTATATCGAGGACCCTAAAACATATAGATTTATATAGCCAGTCAACAAGTATTCTCTGCTTGCTTACTACACTATTTATTAAAGCAAAGTGCTATTACCTTGTGAGTATCATTTTAAAATGCTTCATTAAATCAGTTATAGATTGCTATACCATGGAATTAAAAAAAAATAAAGGTCAGGCAGAGAGAAGGCTCAGCAGTTAAAAGTACTTGCCGCTCTTGCAGAGGACCTGGGTTAGGTTTCCAGCACCCACACGGCAACTCACAACTGTCTGTAACTCCAGTTCTAGGGGATCTGAGGCTCTCTTCTGACCTCTGCAGTCTATTGTGGGCATACATGCATGCAAGCAAAACAAAATAAATGCATAAAATAAATTAATGTAAAAAATATACATTGCATAAAATATATAAAGTAAATATATATAATATATATGAAAACAAGGTGGATCTGTATGTGCTGATAAATTCTGAAATACACACAAGTGGATAAAATGGGCGTCACCTACATAGACTTCTGTGACGTAGGATGTCATACCATATGGCCTTTGACTCTATCAGTGTGATTGACCTTAAGGTAAGACTGGAGGAGAACATCCCGCACCTCTCTGAGCACCCTCCTGTACTGGTCATTATGACTGCTACCTCATATTGGCCAGGGAAGAAAAGCTACAATCATCATGCTCATTACCGGATTTTTTTTTTAAATGGCTGAACAGTTCTTTATTAAGTGTGCTCCTCCAGCTGAGCAGGTGAAGCTAATTTCTGCTCACCTGAGGAGCAAATGTTCTCTTTGTCTTCTTCAGTCTGGCCACAGAAGGGCGAGAAGGCAACATTGTTACATAACCTTCCTGTTTGTTCCCAAGGCTGTTCTGCCCTGGAGGGGAGGGGCCGCTGTCAGGAGAGCTCTGAGGATCTTAAACTCTCAGGTTGCCTGAGAGTAGACTGTGGGTCAAAAGAAGGCTCTGCTGTAGCTCCAGGGTATCCAGAACTGGTCCTATACAGACACTGTCTTCCCAGCTACTGGCCTTTCAGATTAGTTAAGTCTGTCGAGCACAACCTTTGTTCACCTCACAGAGGGCTCTCCATTGGCTTCTCTATGAGTTACCGTTTACACTAGACTGAAGTTGTGGTTCACCCTATCTTTACATACCAGAGTTACAAAGACATCTACCAACAAGGTTGTCTCACTCAAACTCAAAATTCACAGGTAGGGAGGTAGGGGAGAGAAGGGTGCCTTTAATCTTTCAGATAAAAATCATTTTGATTAAAAAGCTCAGGGGGGAGTCAAATCCAAGAGTAGGGAGTGTTCTCCATTCCATTCCACACCCTGCCGTTTTCCCCAAACCCACCTCCCTCCTACACCATCTTTGACTCTCCACATGTGAACCTCCTTCACGCTGTGCAGCCAAAGAAACCACTCCGAGCATTAAAGACTCCCAAACAGCTCTGTCTTCTAACTATATGTGGATGTATGCTTTGAGAGTCATCATGAACATAAGCCTTGGAATGATCACGAGTCACTCATGTTTATACATTATGAAAATAGTATTTTTCATAACATATAAAAGGTTGTCTACTACTCAACTATTAAAAACAATGAATTTATGAAATTCTTAGACAAATGGATGGAACTAGAAAATATCATCCTGAGTGAGGTAACCCATGGTATGCACTCACTGATAAGTGGATATTAGCCCAGAAGCTCAGAATACCCAAGATACAATTCACAGACCACATGAAGCTCAAGAAGAAGGAAGACCAAAGTGTGGATACTTTGGCCCTTCTTAGAAGGGGAACAAAATGCCCATGGGAGGAGATACAGAGACAAAGTGTGGAGCAGAGACTGAAGGAAAGTCCATCCAGAGGCTGCCCTACCTAGGGATCCATCCCATATGCAGTCATCAAACCCAGACACTATTGTGGATGCCAACAGTGCTTGCTGACAGGAACCTGATAAAGCTGTCTCCTGAGAGGCTCTGCCAGTGCCTGACAAATACAGAGGTGGGTGCTCTCAGCCAACCATTGGACTGAGCACAGGGTCCCCAATGGAGGAGCTTAGAGAAAGGACCAAAGGAGCTGAAGGGTTTGCAGCCCCATAGGAGGAACAACAATATGAACTAACTAGTACCCTCAGAGCTCCCAGGGACTAAACCACCAACCAAAGAGTACACATAGAGCGACCCATGGCTCCAGCCGCATATGTAGCAGAGGATGGCCTTGTTGGACATCAATGAGAGGAGAGTTCCTTGGTCCTGAGAAGGCTTGATGCCCCAGTGTAGGGAATACCAGAACAGGGAAGTGGGAGTGGGTGGGTTAGTGAGCAGGAGGAGGTGGGATGGGATAGCTACCTCACACACCAATCTCATCTAAGGGGGAAGCTGTCTACTTTTTAAACACTTGTGAGACAAATTTACTGTTATACTAGACAACTGAGATTATTTCATGCCTATCAGCCATCTCAGAAGAAATGGTGGTTGGAATGTGAAGATCAAACAGCAAAATGTAGGTAGCCATTGGGCTGAGACGCATCGAGAGGGGTGATAAACCTGACGGAACCTACAGGGGCTGAGAGCAGATATCTGAGGGAAGGGGTACCTGAGGAAAATGGGGTTCAGCATGGTGTCAGTGAAGAGTAGTCAAGATGATTACATCTTGTGATTAAACCAAAGTTCCTAAAGAAATTATACTGCCTTGAAAAGAAACTCACAGGAAACAAACAGGGCAAGAAGAGGAAAAAAATGAGGTCTGTTCTTAAAAGATCAATAAATACAACAATGCAGTACATTCGTCAGACACAAACAGGGCAAGAAGAGGGAAAAAAATGAGGTCTGTTCTTAAAAGATCAATAAATACAACAATGCAGTACATTCGTCAGAGAAAATTTACATACTGACTTCAACATGTCCATTAACTTCACAGGCATCGGCCATGTGTGACGTACTCTTATGTTTAAGTCCATAGCAAGGAAGAAAAGTAAAAACAAGAATGTCCTAGTTGGCTTCCCATTACTGCAGTAAACTCACCATAACTGTATGTGTGACTTGAGAGGAAAGGTCTATCTCAGCCTACAGCTCTTAGGTCACAGTCCATCAATGAAGGAAGGCACAGTAAGAAGTCAAGGCAAGATCTTGGAGGCAGGAACTGGCATAAGGCCATGGCTTTGCTCACCTACCTTCCTAAGGCAGCCCAGATCCACCTGCCTACGGAGGGTATCACCCATATCAATTACCAATTAAGAAAATGCCCTATAAACACACCCACCGGCCAATCTGATGGATGCCATTCTTCAGTTGAGGTGCCCTCTTCCCAGATGTATCAAGCTAATAACAAAGATTAACCACAACAAAAAGAAAACAAAAATAATTGCTAACATCGTTTGACTGCACACCAAACTTCTCTGAATCGTTAAGATAAACATTGTATGTGAATATTTCCCAAAAGTACCATATTACATATGCTAGACTTGGAGCCTACTGGGACCTACAGGAAAACTATACTCTGACCATGATTTTTTTTTTAATGTGTAGGTGTGTGTCTGTGCACTAAATGCATGCTTGGCGCCCTCAGAAGCCACAGGAGGTCTTTGGATCCCTTGGGAGTGGAGTTACAGTAAGCTGTAATGTAGTGCTGGGAATTGAACCCAGGTCCTTTGGAAGACTAGCCAGTGTTCTTAGCCACTAAGCCATCTCTCCAGCACCTATGAGCATGATTTTATATGGTCACACACACACATGTCCATAGATGAAAAAAAAAACTTCAATAGACACCTCAATAGATATCCAGACAAATCTGTGGTGTGGTGGTATGCATCATTTGCCCTTTTAACCAATTATCAGGATAGATCTATCAGGATAGGTAAAAAAGCAAATCACCTGTGTGTATACCCAGTGACCCGATGAGACCCTAACTTCATATTCCTAAGAAACTTCCAAGGAGTGGACATCCACACAGGACTTAGATCCAACATTTGCTTGCAGCTGGGAAAGGGCTGGGGCGAAAACCACACACTCAGCATACACTGTAGGTAAAGACACACAAAAGAACAGCAGGGTTTTGTTCTTAGGTTCTAAGACTCCAAGCCACTCTTCCCTAACAAGATAAGTTTCAAACTTTAGATAAAGTAGACCTACTGATACATGATCTTGAAACCAGTAGGTACCACTAAGATCCAACATCCCGTTGCCTCAATTTAACACATACTTATATTTTCCAGGGTCAGAAAGAACAAGCACATTTCTTTTCCATTCATTGCAAAATCAGAGAAGCCCTTAGGATCAAGGCCAGCAAGGTCTATCTTCTCTAGTCTTCAAGAAAGTCATCACTTTGGGTCTGGATTCCAACAGGAACACGGAAAAGCCAGCACGGAGTCTGCAAGATGAAGCACTAGCTTCTCACCCACAAGCAAGGATCCCATGTCACTCAAACCCTGTATCCACTTAGTGTCCCTTCCCCAATTGTCAGAGCAATAGTCATATGTATATATACACATACGACCACACATTGTGTACACGCACATGCATTTCTACCACTCCTGGTCTGCGTCATGACTTATATACCACACTCTCCATCTCCCTAAGCGAAAGCAGTCACAATGTGGTAGTTGAGTGTCCACACCCTTAGAGGTTTCTTGAGCTCGGTATCTGTAGACACTCTCCAAGTAGAGTTCTGATTTGCCAAGTGCAATGGTCACAGCGAAGTCTTTGAGTTTTGCAAGTTAAAAAAAAAGAGAGAGAGAGAGAGAGAGAGCAAAGCATCTTAAAATTATGATAATCATTGAATGCTATGATCATGGTGTGGTAGTATAGAATCATTCCCTCCCTACGATGGAAAAAACTCCAGCCATTCAAACAAACCCATCAGCAGACTCTAAAGTTCTTACCAATTACCCACACACCCAACAAAATTAAGGTGAGCAGCGCTTTGGTTTGTCCTACGACAAGAACTGAGCAATAAACCATCAAAAAGTGCACAGTCGTTAGAGACACCTCTTTTGTGGCAACCGGACAGGCTCTATCAACTTTCACTAACGCTCGGCTACAATGTGCAAAGAGAACCGCATCCTGACCCTTGGTTCCTCGTGATAAAGCCATCAAAGGTTCCGAGAGCACACGGAGCTCCACCTTGTCTGCGAGAGGGACATCTACATAGTAGGTAGTATTACCCATTGTCATTTTCCATATGTTCCCTGTAGAGCGCCATCATCTGGGAAATGTAGGAATTATTTGTGGCTGGGAGCATGGGCTTCCCACCTGGGCTGCTGTTTTATTTTATTAGCTCACACACACACACAAACACACACACACACACACACACACACACACGGGAAACATTTGTTAAAACATAATTCTTGTCTCTTTTCTTAGAACTG
Organism: Tokudaia tokunoshimensis; assembly: GCA_036184795.1. Lineage (NCBI taxonomy): Eukaryota > Metazoa > Chordata > Mammalia > Rodentia > Muridae > Tokudaia > Tokudaia tokunoshimensis. Next base: position 85,131,403 of record BTHU01000006.1, read on the forward strand.
GGAGCCATGAGCTCATTAATTATGAAAGTGACATAACATATAACCCGGTTGTTATGACCATGATAGTGAGGTCACTTCACATAAACTTTAGTTCTTGCCCCACAGCAAACCTAAATCAAAAGTGATACTGCATAGAGCGTTGATAAATCGGCCAGACACCATGGTGTGGTAGCATGAAATCATTCCCTTCCTACGACGGAAAAACTCCAGCCACGCAAACCCATCAGCAATATCTAAAGTTCTTACCAATTACCCAAATAGCCAACAAGATTAATATAAGCAATGCTTTTGGTTTGTCCTACGATAATAACTGAGCACATAAACCGTGAAAAAAATGCACAGTCATTAGAGACCACCTCTTTCGTGGAGACTGGGCAGGATGGAGATCAACTTTCACTAACACTCAAATGCAGCGTACAGAGAGAACCACATCTCCACGATTGGCTTCTCCATGTGACAGGGCCATGCCAAGGTTCCAAGTGCACACAAGGCTCCGTGTTCTCTGTGAGAGGGACTTTGTAAACCCATGTCCCTTGTGACGACGCAGGAGATTGGACCAAGGACTCCATCTTGGAGGCACCAGCCATCTGATGCTCTGCCTCTTGGGAGCCTGCCCTCATCAAGCCCGTGGGCTGGCTACAGAGAAGCAAACAGGCAAGCAGAACAGCTCCTCATGCCTGCCCAACCACCTGGGACACATCACCCCATGAGTCTTCTCACCATCACCTGATCTTCTACAGCTTACCCAACAACAAAAGCTCATGAGCCCTCCTGGTCATTTATCCCCAAAGCTGGGGGAGAAAAGGCTTCACTACATCATCTGGGCCTCCTTTTAACCAAATCCAGAATGCTTGAAGTGAGATAAAAGGTGTCTGTCTAGGCTTCCTTTGTGTGGAAATCAGAGATTCCCAAGTATCACTTTTGTTACATAGGAAATTCTCCGTCTTTACTTTTCCTCTGCTGTCGTTCCTGGCAGAGACGAACCCAACTAAAACTGCTTCCCTCTTCCACCTCCCCTTGAAACGAAATGTACCAATCCATCTGGCTCAACCCTCACCTCCAACTTCAGGAGGACCCGAGGAGGCCCTGCCTGTGCAGAGGATGAAGATGTCTCATGACGCAACCCTCAACATCCCTGGATTGGAGAAGCATGGAAGAAGAGATGAGCCCTCCCTGCTGTCCCCATCGGCAACAGGCACTAGGGGATAGCACCAGCACCCCTCCCTCCAGACAGAGTCCTGCACTCGGGTACCAACACAGGCCATGTATACCCAGAATAGGGTCTTCACAGACAACAAGGCTAGCAGGAATGGGATATGGCCAGCATCCTTCCTGGCCCCTCCTGCATCCTTCACTGGTCCCCCTGCTGCTCCTCCCCAGTGTGCTCCAACTTCGAAGGGATCTGGGTCTCCAGCACCAGCCTAGTCAGCTCTTCTCCACCCCACCCCCCAATTTCCCTTCTGTGGGTAGGTCTACCCAGTTGCTCTAAAGATTAGGGCATTCCTGTGGAGCATCTCTGCTCCCGAAGCTCTCTCCGCATGTGCTCAGTCCTCTGTCTCCTCCCCCTCCCCCTACCTGGCTCCTCGCTGCTGCCCCCAAACCAGGCAGTGGGTTCCTCCTCTGGGAGCTGGGGTTCTCCACCTCCTCCTCCACCCTCGAGGGCTTTGCGCTTCTTCGACATCTCTGCCCAGGGCCTGGGGTTTGGGGGTTTTCTTTTCCCCTCCCCCTGGCCCTCCCCTCTCGGAGAGGAGAGTGAAGGTGGGGTTAGGTGGAGAGGAAAGGGGTGGGGAGAGAAGAGGCCAGGGAGGGAGATGGAAAGAAATTGCTGCCGAAAGACAGGAAGGGATCCGGAAGGCAAGCAGGAGAGGCAGGGACTTGGGCAGAACCCCCAGGATTGCTTCCATCAGTGTGGCCCTCTCTCTCTCTCTCTCTCTCTCTCTCTCTCTCTCTCTCTCTCTCTCTCTCTCTCTCTCTCTCCCCTCTCTCCTCTCTCCTTCCTCCTTTTCCTTCTACTAAAAGGGTGAAAGGGGCGAGCTGAGAGGAGAAATCAAAACCCAAGAGGTTCCTCAGATACTTCAGAGGTCTCCTGCTAATGTGGGAGGGGGCCTGGTGGGGTCCACCACCACCACCCTCCTAGGACTCCTGGTCTTGCCCGGCTATGAGGCGAGCCTGTGAGGGCCTGTGGGGAAACAGCCACACTCTTGAGTGTTTGGTCAGGATGGTTGGGATGTGGTTTCAATGGATTGCCAAATAAAATAAAATAAAAGCTACATAAGGCAACAGAGATGTTTTCAGACACTAAGGATGCAGGACCTGCTCCTCCTTTATGGCATCATGTGATATCTTGCAAAAGAGACTGGGGTAGAGGAACTGAGAGGCAGGGATGGCCGGTGCAGGGAGATCTGTCCCTACTGAGGATGGGAGACTGGCAGCAGGAGGGAGGGAGGAGGTCGAGGTGCTTGGCAGTCCTTCTCTGCGCCACCTCAAGAGGCACCTGCGGGTCTGGCTAGGCAGCCGCAGCGGTTTGCAGCTGGGGTGCAGTCTACTCTGGAACTTGAAGCTCGGAAACTCCAGGGGCCCTGAGTGATGAGCCCCAGGCTGTCTCTTGGCACTGGGGTTGGCTGCAGGCTCTCCCATCTTTCCTGCTAAGCTTTATAAAGTCCAGTGCTTCTCGCTTACACTCCTCACCCCGCTCACCCAGTCACATCCACAAGCACTGACACACTGCTCCCGCGCGCGCACACATACACGCGCGCGCGCACACACACACACATTTTCTGACTGCTGGAAAAGCTTGCAGAGAAATAAGTTTTCTTCTTTTGTTTCTTTCTTTCTTTTTATCTCCCTTTGGACTCTCCGTGGCTAATGTTAGATTTAAAAAAAAAAATTATCAACTTACCCGCCAAAGTCTCCTCCAGTACGAAACTCCTATCTGCTTCGTTGCCAGTTCACAAATTCAAAGCGGAGCGGTGGAGACAAGTCCCTGGGAAAGGTGGGTCCAGGCTCCATCCAGGGCTGCTCAAAACAAGTTGCCAAACCCGGGTGGCCCAAGTCCAGGACCTGTCCAAGACGCTCGAACATGCTCCATGCAGTAGTATTCCAAGGGCTTCGGGTACTTGGAGTTTCCACGCTGGTCATCTCGCAAAAGGGGGAGACAACTCTACGAAGGAGCGATGCTCCCCCTCTCCCGCCTTCCTTTCTGGGGTCCTCGAGAAAGCAGTAAGGAGCTTTCTAGGCACCAATGAAGACCGGTCCACCTCAGCTCAGCCTTTCGACGGAAGCAACTTTAGATCCACACACCTAGAAGTAGTGTGTGTGCGCGAGTGTGCATGTGTGTGCACGCGCGTGTGTGTGCGTGCGTGGGCGAGAGTCCAACCTGTGTGCCCGCGTGCACTTGACATGGGGGCAGAGTTGGAGTGGGGGGGGGGCTGCGTGTGCTCTGAAGAGCCACTCTCCCCTGCTGCTGGAACTTAGAGAGTTTTCCTTTAAGCCAGCGACGCTGATGCTTGGGCAGCCCCCCTCCCTCCCCGCGTCCAACAGGAGGCGATGACGTCTGCAGCCTCGTTGCCAGAGCAGTCCCCAGGCGGCGGCTGCTGTTCATTGACAGGAGCAGAGGCTCGGACGTCAGCAGCCGGACCTTGGCGACGCTGCTCCCGCGGAGACGGCTCCCACCCCCGCACCTGCCAGCCCGCGGGGGAGGAGGGAGTGAAATCAAAGCCGCGGAGGAGCGGATTGGGGCGACGCTGGGGCTGCAGAAGGGGGGTGACTCGGATCTGCCCTCTTTGTCCTGGAGCCCCGGCGTATATAAATAGTACAGTCTCCAGCCAGACTTGCACCCGCTCTCGCACACCCCCCCACGCCCCCTCCCTCCACCCCCAGTCACTTCGTGTCGGGCTGGCTCGGCGGGAAGGGAGGCAGGGGGCGGGAAGCAGGGAGTGGAAATAGATGTTGGGTTTTTTTATTTTTTTCCTCTTCCCATTCATAGATTCGGCTGGAGTCATGGGGCCTTGGCTCTGGGAGTCGCAATGAATGGATGGATGACTGCACACGCCGGGACCACCAGGTTCGCGTAGCTAGCACAGGGGGCGCTCTTCCTGCGAAGGAGCTGACACCCTTGCCCAGGCACACAGACACTGCAAACCACAAACCCCAAGGAGGCCAAAATCCCACCACCACCTCCGTCCCCTCCGGTCCCTTCTGGTTTATTCCCTCCCTATGCGGCTGGGATTAGCAAAACCGCTGAATTGAGAATCTGCACACAGTGGAGCTCCCAATCCCAAGTGGAACCTTTGACTTTCTGCAGCCGGGGACAGTGACAATTGCTAGAGGAACAGCCACATGGTGCAAGATTATTAGTCACTGGGGTGTTGCTGGTGGCCAGAGACCTAGCCCCTCCCCACCTCAGTACCCAAGAGCTAATGCTCCACACCAGAAAGGAGGGAGTGCAAGATGCAGGGGTGCCTCAGCTAGACTTCTCCACAGGAGGCCAGCACTTGGAGAATCCCTGGTCACCTCCCCGGTGACTGCAGCAGCTAGAGGCCTATCCAGGACCACACAGGGATCCCCGCCTGCACCCCAGGCTGTGCCCCCATGCACTGAACAAGCTACCCAGAGGAGTTTCCTAAATGCATCCCATTGAAGAGGCAGGGACTGCATGCTTTTGATGTGAATCTTTATGTGCATGGCTGGGATAACAGGAGAAAGCAGAGCCCGGGATGGAGGAGCTACCTGCATAGCCTGTTCTTAGCCAGGCATGGTCAGTGGCTAGGAAAGGAGGGAGTGAGTAGGGAGAATGTCTTCTCTGCCCTAGTCATCAAAGATCACCAGTGACATTCCAACCCCTGGGCCAGCAGACAGCCCTTGTTAGCCTCCACTTAGGCCCTTCTGGTCATGCAGAGAAAGGACAGAGGAATGTTCTCCTGACTCCTCCACCTGCTCCATTCTTCTGTTTCTGCCTCCTGTCAGAGCAGGCGAGTAGGTGCCTTCATGGGACACTCTCTGGCTCGTCTCTGCTCTCCCTACTCTGGGCCATCCAGGAAGGGCTTTCCTAGGTCCCCTGCTGTTGAGCAAGGCTGTCTGATCCCTGGGGTCAGCACCAGCTCCCTCTCCATCAGTCATTCCGTCATCCTGTCCTCTGGTGCATCAGTACCTAGAACGCACTTCCTCCTGCCCTGCCTATGTGAATAACCTACCCTTTGCTTGGACACAGGCCCGGCCTAGCTCCTGCATGCTCCCCTTGTTGCCCCTTCCTCCCTGAGGCTGAGGTGTTCCAGAACCATTCATAGACCCCCCCCACCCCACCCCCACCCCTCTGCTTTCCATCACCTCCGAGGTAAGGCTCTCACCCTGCCTGATAGCTTTAAAATATGTCTTGCTATTACATTTAGCACAGACCTTCCCCCTCTGAGCTTGAGACTCAGGTGAACCACAAGCTCCCCTTGTGTTCCCCAGAAAGTCTCAAAACTATCGAATTCCACTTCTTTGCGGTCACGATGACCCCATGGCATTCCCACGTTACTAGGTAGAAGCAGCTTGCTCCTTGTTCACCGTAGGCCAAACCACTGTCGTGAGGTTGACCTCTCTTTCCTATCACCCCATCCCATTCATCTCCTCAGGCTCCAGGGACCTCGCACCATCCTCTCCAAACCTCCAGCACCACTGAGTCATGTCCAGGCTGATGCTCTTTTGACTTTGACGTCTTTTGACGCTCCACCTCTGTGCTACACTCAACGTAGAAACCATGGCCACTGAGAAAAAGGCAAGATGGATCATACCAATTCTCAGCCGAGCCCGCCTCCGCGGTTCTCCTCAGCCCAGTAGCAGCCAGGATCCTGTGAGCTCCTACAAAGCCCTGTGGCCACTCCACTCTTCATTCCGTCCATCTCGCCTCCAACTGTGATAGTTAATTTTTGGTTATCAGCTTGATTTGATTCATAGACACCCAGGAAAAATTCACTTTGGGGAATTTTCGTGATGGTATTTCCAGAAAGGATTAATAGAATTAGCAATGTAACCTGCCCTGGAGAGCACCCTCCCAGCGGTAGACATCCCAAACTGAGCAAGAAGAAAAAGAGTGAAAACTGAGAGTGTTCACGTTACTCCCTGGATGGCCCCACAGGCCAAATCCCTCCTGCAACTGACCATGCCTCCCACTGTGATGGACTGATTTCTTTGAATGATGGGACAGAATAAATCCTCCTCATGCGCGGTCTTTTAAAAGGTGTTTATGGTATTTAGTTATACTTCCCAGTAACCAGAAAAACGGATGCTGAGAGGCAGGTCTGTGGCTGAGACCAGCCTGACCCTGTGGTTGTTAGGATTGAGAACTTGTCTGTAAGAAGAATGTGGAAGTTTGGAGATGCTTGCTGGGGAAACCTCGAATGCTATAGGCAGAGCTGACTGGGTGGTTCTGGTGAGAGCTCAGATGTGGGTGTAAAAGTGGCCAGAGCTCATGATATTTCAGAGGGATGATTAACACTGCTGGGAACTGGACTGAAAACTACTTGTGTCACTGTAACAGTTTGTCTATGCTTGGCCCAGGGAGTGGCACTATCAGGAGGTGTGGCCCTATTGGAGTAGGTGTGGCACTGCGGGTGTGGGCTTTAAGGCCCTCATCCTAACTGTCCGGAAGTCAGTATTCTGCTAGCAGCCTGCAGATGAAGATGTAGAACTCTCAGCTCCTTCTGCACCATGCCTGTCTGGATGCTGCCATGCTCCCACCTTGATGATAATGGACTGAACCTCTGAACCTGTAAGCCAGCCCCAATTAAATGTTGTCCTGATAAGACTTGCCTTGGTCATGGTGTCTGTTCTCAGCAGTAAAACCCTAACTAAGACAGTCACATTCTGGGAAGGCATCTGGGTCTATCTGTATGTGTCCTAAAAATCTGAGTTAGTCTTATTTCTAAAACAGCACTCTGAGTTGTTTGGAGGAACTTTCAGTTCAGCTCAACATTTAGATTGTGGCACAGTCTGCGCTCAGTGCGTTTACCCAGATTTACAGTGACAGAGCAGAAAGGGTGGAGATGTGTTTTGACTCTGAGTCTGATCAAAGTTGAGGGTGGGTGCCTAGTGGTTATACATATTAAAGAGATTATCACAATTAAAGAGAAAGCTACACTGGGGACTAGAAAAGTGGGAGTCATGCCTCGAGGGTAAGACTGACCAATCGAGAAGCTGAAGGACATAAAAATGCAAATTTGCTTGAAGGTGTGTTGTAGTAAATGCTATTTGTGGGGGGTTTTTACCTCACTCAGACCATAAAGTTTCCCAATAAAAGACACAAATGCTTTTCAATTTATAATAAGCCTTAAGATCACTAGAGCTGGGCATATATCAACCCTATGTGGTATTTTATCTGCTTCCCTGCCAATACCCCTAAGATATCACTTGCCATGAACTACCTGGCCTGCCCCTACTCCACCAAGCCAGCCCTGGGGGCCATGAGTTTACAATCCACAGACTCCGTGGTGACTTTTTTCTTCCTTGGTCTCCCCTGAGACCCCCCAAACCAGGAACTTTTCTTTGCTCAACCACCATCTTTTCTCAGCCCAGGTTGTAGGCATCTCTATTAACCAATCAGGGATAACTTGGGGGGAGGGGCAAGGTTTACACAACAAACGTTGGTATATGTGAGGATCTCATCCCTGAGGATCTCCTCAGGGGGGCAACCAGATCTTGGGGTGGGGGGCAATCTATAGTATTTGAATACTTAGCAGCAGCAGAGCCACCCGCTACAAGGTGAGAACATGAGCAGAAAGGGTGATGAAGAAGAATCTCCTGGGGAAATACTTTCTCGCAGACTGCCTTCCAGTCACTCAGCATCTTTTGCAGCCATGGTCTAAAGGGTTCTGATCTGACAGAAGAACTTGATGGTGGCAGACACATGGTGCCGGTTTTGTGGACATGCAAAATGCAGGAGTTGTGGGGACCCCGAGGCTTGCACCAAATTCTTGGAAGATTCAAGAATTCAAGAAACATGACAGAACTGGATTCCCTGGATGGAAGCTCTAAAAGGCCAGTGCCTGGAATTACGGAGGTGAAGGCTAAGTTGTAACAGGGAACACCAAGATCTTGAAGATGCCAGAACTGTGGGGCACGTCGGCCAAGGACAGCCTTAAGCAGAGCTGACTTGAGAGACCGCCGGCAATGTGTGTGCTGCAGAAAGCAGAGCAGAAGAGGCAGAGGTAACCCAGGCTGTTGGAGCACAGACGATGTCACCATGAGTCCCCGAGGTCCCCGAGGCCAAACAGGGAGCGGCAAGATTTGGTGTTTGCTCTCTTGGGTTTTGATCTTCCTCTGGTCTGATCTTTCCTTTCTGGATTCCCATTCTCCTCTTGCTTTCTTTAAAAAAAAAAATGTTTACTCTGTATCCTTGCACATAGCAAGCGCATGGCTTGATTCTTGATTTTGCAGGTGCTCACAGTTAACAGACCGTCTTAGAACCAGAGCAAACTTTAATCTTGGATTTTAAAATAATAGTTGGGACTGTTAAGACAACTCTTGGAGAGGACCAAAATGTATCCAGCATTGTTACAGGCGGGGAACTTTAAAAGCAGGAGGTGATTAATGATACTCTGTTACACTTGGTGACAGAAGCCTAGCTTAACTGTCCTCTGAGAGGCTCCACCCAGCAGCCGACTGAAACAGACAGAGACCTGCAATCAAACATTGGCCCGAAGTAGGGGATTCTTATGGAAAAGCTGAGGGAAGGATTGACGGTCCAAAGGGGATGGGCACCCCACAGGAGGACCGACAGAGTCAACTAACCTAGACTCTTGGGGGCTCTCAGAGATTGAACCACCAACCAAAGAACACACACAGGCTGGAACGAGGTCTCCAGCACATATGTAGCAGACTCCATGTACCCCCCTCTCCCCAACAACTGGAATAGAGGGTCTTCCTAAAGCTGTGGCCTGTCTGTGGAATCCATCCCCCCAACTGATCTGCTTTGCAAGGTCTCAGTCGGAGAGGATGTGCCTACTCTGGCCGACACTTGATATGCCAGGGTAGGAAGGTACCCAAGGGGGGGGGCACCCTCTCACAGAAGGGGATAGGGGAGGGTCTCTGTGAGGGGGGACCAGGAGGGGCAGCATTTGGGCTGTAAATAAATAAATATAAATTTTTTAAAAGAACAAAGCAAAAAAAAAAAACCAAAAACCAAAACAAACAAATAAAAATGATGCCTTTGGGTAGTACGTTGACCAGACACAGGTTTGTGATTAATTTCGACCAACCGTATTAAGAAACATGAGGATAAGGCAGGCAGTGGTGGCTCATGCCTTTAATCCCAGCACTTTGGAGGCAGAGGCGGGCAGGTGGATTTCTGAGTTCGAGGCCACCCTGGTCTACAGAGCGAGTTCCAGGACAGTCAGGGCTACACAGAGAAACCCTGCCTCAAAAAAAAAAACAAAAAAAAAAAACAAAGAAAGAAACGCAAGGGTACTAACAAAGGGTGCATGTGAGGGTCATTCGGAGAGATTTAAAAGATTAGAAAACCATCTCATGGACTACAGTCCAGGCTTAATAAAAATTCACAGAAAGCAGAGCCCTGGCTCATCTGTTCAGTCCCGGATCCTAAGATGTCTGTCTGTCCTCCCTCTGCCCCAGAACTCTTTGTCTGGTGTCCATCCGCACCTTATATGTCCCGTTCACTGAAGTACCTGGCTAGCTCTAAAAACAAAAACTCCCTGGTGTTACACATTTTTGCCTTTGCTTATAATTGTATAAAAACTACTGGATCTCTACAGAAGCCCTTCCCCTCGCTGCACACGCCATCACAGGTAAGCTTAGGGATGGAAGGTACCATTTTTTGGGGGGGTGGGGGGAGTGGGGGTTGGTCTGTGGTACCCAACATTAAACATAAATGTGTGGGCTGGGGAAGATGGCTCAGAGGTTGAGAGTACTGTACTACTCCTGCAGAGGGCCTGAGTTAAGTTCCTGCACTCACTGCAGGCAACCACTGAACCACTTGTAAGTCCAGCCCTGGGGGAATTTGGACACCTCTACCCTCATCCTGGCTTGAGCAGACACACACATATGCGTAATTTAAATTAGGATATTTTTTATGTTCATAGCAAAGTCTCTGCCTGAGACTCCTGCCTCTTTGGTTATTCCCAAGTGACTGTGACACTCTCCCAAACTGCTCACTTCAATTCTTTCCTCCTCCTCCTCCTCCTCCTCCTCCTCCTCCTCCTCCTCCTCCTCCTCCTCCTCTTCCTTTTCTTCCTCTTCTTCCTCCTCCTCCTTCTTTATGTTTGTGCATATGTGTGTACATGTTCATGTGTGTGAGCATATGTATGGGGTCATAAGATAATGTCTGGTGTCTTCCTCAGTCTCTCACTGAGCCCAGAGCTAGACAATCATCTACCCTGGCAGGCCCGCAGAGATCTTCCTGTCTCTGCCTCCCCGGGCCTGAGATTGCCCTCATATGTTCCATGCTCAGGTTTTCAGTCGTGAGCCTAGCCTTCAATGGCTGAGCCATCTCTCCAGCCCAGAAGCTCAGTTTTCTAAGTGTACGCAGGGGATCTGAAGCCAGGTCTTCATGCCTGCGAAGCAAGTCGCTTACCAACTGTTCCACTTCCCTATCTTCCTCCCTGTTTACCCTACCTTTTCCTTCTCATCTCTTCCCTCTCCATTTCTATATGTCTTACACCTGACCCAGACTCTAGCCATGAGCCCGAGGACAGCCACACAGGAAGGAAGGGTACCAATGAGCCGCACTGCCCTTACCCACAGTCCCGAGTCAGGGTGCTCAAAGCCCTTCACGCCAAATGAGATTCAACAACCAGGGAGATCTGAGGTCCCTTGTGGCTTCTCTCAACCGTGTAGAGGAAAGGAACCACGCACAGACAAAGCGTGGGGGACACGCTGATGAAGACCAGGGAGTCTTAGTAGACCTAGCAAGGAGGGCCGGTGGGTAACACTTTTGGGACTGCCTCTGGGTTGGATTGCACAGGCACGCCATGGCCAGCAGCTGGCTGGGAGGGAGTAGTAGCACTCAGCCTCCTGGGGTCAACTGGTGAAGTAAAGGTTGAATAGATCACGGGACCTCTGGGCCATTTGGGCAAGTTGGGATTGTCCTTTGAGGTTTTGGAGGATTTTAAGAAAGAGATAAAATGCTGTCTTATATGTTTGAGGAAACAGAAAAAAAAATACTGGGTGGTGTAGGAGACAACTGACAGGACCAGCCAAAAGAAGAGTCTCCGGGTCGGAGGAGAGCTGGTCATGTGTGGTTACAGCGTGTGGAGACCAGAAAGGGAAAGATTTCCAGAGCACAAATGCGCTTCCTGCTTCCCCAGTCAGGACCTGAATGAGGTTGGCTTCAGTGGGAGCAGATTCACTGACTCTTCACCCAGGACGTTAAGGCTGCAGAGCCGGGATGAGTCTCCAAGGCTGTCGCCATCCTCTCGCACCTTTGGAAATCTGAGTTCTCAACTTGACCAACCGCAGCAGAGCAGCAGACCACAGCAGGGTCGGAGGGACTTGACACCGATTCAACAGATGGATGTACAATTGGGAATGGCTGGTGACTTCACCATGGTGATCAGTCTTTATGAGAACAAGGGCCTCCCCCTCACTCCAGCCACGCTTTCTCCTGCCAAGATCACAAATGGATCAAACTTGAGGGCATTGTAGAGGTAAGTGCAGTTGGCTGAGCATATTTCCATTAGCCTCTAAGGACCAGGGCATCCCTGAACGGTGTGTATGACCAGCTTCCTCTGGCTTCAGCTATCCCCCTCCATGGTCTGCCTGCTTCTTCATCCCCAGACAATTGATTTCAAAATGCATGGGACCCAACCACACCCTCGAGATAAAAGTCCTGAGGCTTTGGGACTTCTGACACGTGGAAGACTTGGCTTTGGCACAAGAGCTGCTTCCCAGAGCCAGACTCCGTCTTTTGCCTTTTTCTTGGAAGTGTACTTCCAGGTTTTTGCTATTCTGAGAAGAAAAACCTTCAGGTAAATATGTTCTTTCCAGCCCTTGAAAGGAACAGGGCAGGAAACACGAGCAAAGGTAAAGTTGCTTGACAAAGATGGCTCCCACAGAAACACCTTTTCCAGAAGAAGTGGTATTCCCCATAGTAGGGTCTAAATACGTATCCTCACAAAGGGTTCAACCCGTGTGTTACTCACTGTGTGACGAAACAGCAGCCGGGACCCCAGGAGAAGCTGGTCTCTTGGCCTCAGACTTCCCTGACTCCAAACCACAGGACTACGTTTCTATTCCTCATAAATTTTACAGCCTTGAACATCTGCTACACTCTCACAATACAGACTGGGGATGTCGCGTTATAATCACTAGCTGAACACAGTAATTTCCGTACCTGACCGAAGAAGATCCAGGTTGTGAAATTTGTTTTCAAATGAGTGGCTATAGGAGACACGGAATGCCCGAGAGAGCTGTTAACGTGGTTGGGATGAGCCTGAAAAGAAAGATTCAGAATCTAATAATTGATCCGGAGAGCTGGAAGGAACACTAAATTATCCAAGGTTTATCTAAGAGCCCTGAATGCCCTTATATATGAGGGAGGTAACAGGCCGTCTACCCTGTTTGCTTTTCCTGTCACCATATATCCTGAGAGAAGCGACTTAAGGGAGGAGGGTTTACTTCAGCTTCTAGTTGGAGTCCATTTTGTGAAGTCCTGGCTCCAGAAGCTTGGGGAAGCTGTTCACATTGAATCTCGCCTACAGATAAACACAGAACAATGGGTCTTCGTGGCCCTTCCCCACAGCTAACCTAATCAAGATAACCCCTCACAAGTGTCTCCCAGTCACTCCAGGTTGTTGACAAGTTGACAACCACTATTTCCTGCCACACACGGGTCATGTCCTGTTTGTCAGGAGAAGATATTGTGACTGTGGGTTATGTTCGGATCCTAAATCAATCACACAACTCCAGAAATATTAATTAGATCACGTCTAGTTTCCAGAAGTACCATAGCTTATTATGCTAATGCTAATGATGAGTGTATGCTAATGATTCTCTTCTATAGATCTCAGGCTTTTAAATTCGATATAGTGCAAACTTTACAGAGAAGTTGGAAAACGAAAGTCGATTCGCCCCTCGTTAGCACCCCTCTGCTTCCGCCCATACATGCTCACCGCTTTGAAATCCCTTCAGTGTTGAAGGTGTCCCCCCTCCTTGCCCTTTAAGCACCCGCCCCCCAACTCCAGAGTGTATTTCCTAAGGTGTTTTCTTGCATGCTGCTACTATTAACACTAGGGAACTAATTCCCTTCACATGGCACTTGTCTCTAACCTACCTGCACTCCTGTTGGTCCATGAATACAAGAACATCTCTCAGAACCCTGCCCTAATTCCTAGGGAATAGGGTGCCCTAGTTCCTAAACACTCTCATCCTGGACAATTTATGGAATCTTTGTGTGTCTTTCATAACCTGGATTTTTTTTTTTTAAGAATGATCCTCCCCCAACTTCTCCCTCATCACTCTGGGTGTGGGTGGATTACTGCTTCCCTATGATTGGGTCTGGTCTGTGTGACTCACTGAGCACTAACGGAGGTTTGGACAGGCGCTGTGCACAGAATGTTTGTAGGTGCTAGAGTCCATCTGGTCCCTGTTGGCTGGTAGGATAGATTCCAATCAGTATGGTTTTCTTTTTTTTTTATTTACTTGTCACTAGCGACCAATCTACCAAGAGGTGAGACAGTGAGGTAAATGTCTCATCCCTTTTTGTCGCGTTCCTTCTTAGAACCAGCATCCATGGGTGATTTCTGCACGGTCCATCACCACTGGTGACTTTAGAGCTCAGCTCTTTCTGCACATGAGCCCCTCTGTGAGGGAAAAAAAAAACCTTCCTCTCGCTCATCCAAAGGTTTATAGACTACTTATTAGTATTATCAGCACAGTGAGACCATTCATTTCTGCTTTTAATGTTCTGTAATTGTACCTTTACGGTGCTATTTCTGTAGCCCTATCTGATCCACTCAAAAGGGCCAATGAGAATGTACGCAAACTGCTCCAGCGTCATCCCCAGGACGACTACTGACACATCTTGACGTAGGTGATCCAGATCTGCTGGTATCTGCTTTGTCCAGTCTTAGGATCAGCCATTTCTCACAAGATCGCTGATTGCTTCCCACGGAAGCAGAAGCTAGGATCTGGGCTGTGGCTATGAGCTCACTGACGCTGAGTACACTCTCCTTAGCCTTGAAGCAGTCCAGCAGGGCACTAAGTACATAGATGCATATCCATGCACACATCCATATGCGTACATACAGATACGCGTAAACTTTAAAATAGTTAGCAATTTGGTTCAGTGAGCTGATGTGGCTAGTGTGGGGGGCGGGGGGAAGGCTGATTTTTCTCAGGTGCCCTGCAGTGTGGTAAACTTAAAATTGAACACAGAGGTTTCTAGCCTAGAGCTTTCATAGCCGAATACACACCTGTCTTCTGGTCTCATTCTGTCGTGTTCATTTTTAAACTTATTTTTAGATTTACTGATTTAATTGTATATGTGTGTGGGGTTTGCCTGTCTCTGTGTGTGTGTGTGTGTGTGTGTGTGTGTGTGTGTGTGTGCGCGCGCGCGCGCGCGCGCATGGTATTCACAAAGGTCAGAGGAGGGCATTGGACTCTCAGAACTAGAATTAAGGATGGCTGTGAACCACTATGTGGGCGCTGGGAACTGAATCCAAGTTCTCTGTAAGAGCAACAAGTGCTGTCCACCTCGGGACCCTCTCCCTGGCCCCTGTCTATGCTTGTATCCTGCAAACTTACAGTCATGTTGATGTGCTTTACACTTCTGTTTTTCCATAAGATGGGGGTAGAATATTTTGCAAAATTACCTAATAGGCTTGAGGTGAAGCATGAACAGTTTATCCACACACATGAATACGCTTCATAGACGAATTTGCTGCCTATTTTTTTTTACCTCTCTACTAACCATCATTTAAATATCTATCAATCACCTGTCGCCTGTGTCTGTCTGTCTATCTGTCGTGTACCCTGTAGTAGCCAGCCCTGCCCTGTCACCTATCTCTAACCTATGTGTCTGTTGCCTAGCCACCGATTTACCCATTCCCTCACCTATGGCCATCCATCCTCCATCTCTACCATCTATCTACCATCTGTCCATCAGTCCATCTGTCCATCAGCCCCTCTGTCCATCTACCATCTATCCACCATGTGGCCTCTGTAGTTGGAGCCTTTCCCTTTCAAAACAATGAGAAAGAAGAAAGTGCATTTAACTGAAAATCAGGGAAACCAGTCGGTCCATTGCTGCCCGTAACTCAAGACTTCCCTCTGGAAGAGCTCAGTCACTTCCTGGGCTCTGTCTTTCTCCTCTCGACAGTGAGAAGGCTGTTGAGTGAAATATTAAAAAAGTAGAACCCGCTCTCTTGTGCCTCTGCGGCCTGGCCGGACATGCACTTAGCAGGCAATGGCCGACCTGTTTTTATCTCGTGAAGATTGTGATTCTGAACTCCACAATATCTCCACCCAGCTCGCTAAGTTCCCACTGGTGAGAAGCACCCCATACTTCAAATTCCCCACGGCCTTTGTGGCACACATCTGGCAAACCCACACTTTGCCGCCATGTTTTTATCTCTTGAACCCAGAAGAGCCGCCACATGAAGGAAAACACAAAACAAACTTAGTTCAGAATCAATGGTAACTCAATCTCTGGATGCAACCACTAAAACCTAATCTTGTAAGCCTTATTAAAATCTGATCCCTGCAGTGGTGAATCCTTGCAGATCCGCCACAATACTAGGAAACTCTAGCGGCTACATCTTACCCCTCTGCTGCCCTGGTTCCAAAGAGGACTAACTCTCTTCTGCTTCCTCTCTCCTTCCGTCCAACCTGGAAGTCCCGCCTACTCACCCAGTGATTGGCTCCTTTATTCAATAGGGGATTGGTTCTCAAGAATAGCACCAGGCCCATCCACAACAGAAAGCTGCACCCCTCCCCTCTAAGAGCCTCAGCAAGGAAAAGGACCTGAGAACTGAGAGGAACCCGGTCCCTCTGACTGGGAAGCTTTCCTTGATTTGTCTCCACTAGCTTCTCCATGAGAACTGAAATGAGAACTTGGAGCTGTTCTGGGGAAACGCAGAAAGGACATGGGAAACTGAGGAAAGGTTACTCAAGGTGAGACTTGTCACCCGCATGGACATGTCATGCTCAGGATCCCGGGCGTGCCGCCCGCACGGCAGGACACAGTGATCACGAAGCCAGGGTGGAAGGCAGCAGTGGAGATGGCCAGGGTGTCATTTTAAAGTCTAACTTCATCAAAGACAAAAGCTACCAGATGCTGATGAGACAGCCTCTCCTAGCATAGGATTCTCCTGTCCTGCTTCTCATCCCGCTGGCTATGGCTTTGGGACCACAAGTCCACGCACCCACCGGCCCCTGGGCTCCAAACTAACAGTCACATAAAACACCTGACATTCTCACACTTGCCGGCATCCTCACATCTCTACTGTCAACAGTGCCCTTCCCTCTGCTGGGGCATCCTGAGGGCCAACCACCTCATGCCCACCTGTTGGGTACTGACTCCTCCCCTCAGGGGCTGGGTCAGCTCTGCCTCTCCTGCAACTAACACACTCTCTCTCTCTCTCTCTCTCTCCACCAGGGGCAGGAGATCAGGATGATGTTACACAAATGAAGCGCGTGTATGTATGCATGAGTGTGTGTGCGCGTGTACACGTGCATGTGTGTGCTTGTGTGTGTCTGTCTCTCAGTGTGCAAGTGCGCATGCATGTATATGCATGTGTGCGTGCACGCGTGCATGTGTATGAGTGTGTGTGTGTATCTCTGTGTGTGTATCTGTGTGTGTGTGTGTGTGTGTGTGTGTGTGTGTGTGTGTTCCTGCTGGAAATGAGAGGCCCGGCCTCTGAGTCTGTCTCACAGAAACTGTTCTGGAAGTGTGTAGGTGCACCTGCCACAGGAGGCTCAGTAAACACCAGGGCCAGCCCTGCCCTCGGGGAGCTGCTACCTTTTCCAACTTCTTAAGAACTTCAATACCCAGTCCAGGTGCTACTTTGTGTTCAAGAAATAAAGACGGAGGAAGAGATTGATGCTGAAAGCAGAAGAACCTTCTCACACAGGCTGAGCCTCAACCTCCCCAAACAGAGCCAAGGCTCCCTTGCAAGTCAGGGGGAGAGAGAGGAACCTACAAGCCTGAGCCGCCATCTTTCCTCCAGACGTTGGTTCAGGTTTGTCCCCCTGACCACCTGGCTTCCTTCTCCCAGTGGTTCCCCCTCCCCCTGCCCCCTCTTTTTCCCCCTCACCACCTCCTCCTTTCCATACCCACTGTCTTGCCCCCATTTCCCTATTGTCCCCATGCCTTCTTGTGCCCTCCCCACCCCAACCCTGACTCTACCGTCTACCTCATCTCCAGAATCTGTGGGAGCCTGGGTCACAGTAAATGTCAGATTTGATCTGGTCAATGTCAAGGGACTTCCGGTTTCCCTTCACAGGCTCCCATTCATCTTGGCATAACTGGGTGTCTGACAGTTGCTAGGCAGAGTTACAATTTCACACTCACCAAGCTAATATGTTTTAGTTTGGTATGAAGTGGGGTGGTTTTTTTCCCCCATGACTTCAATTTCTTTATGAGAGTTCAAGTTTGTTAGTGACCACAGAGTTAGAGCCTCTGTGGTGAGAAAGAAATATTACTTATCAAAAAGGTTTTAGAATAGCCACTGAGAGGATGTGGAAAAAAAACAGCATTGGTGATCTAGAAGTTAACTGTCTTTAGGGGCAGAACTCTCCCCTCCCCTCTCTGTAAACACACACACACACACACACACACACACACACACACGCACACACAAACTCTGAAAGGATTGCTAAGTAAAACAAAACGCCAACATCACTAGCCCGTCCCTTTCTGAAGATAAGCTCAAAGCGAAACTGGAATTGACCTGCAGAACCTTTGGGGGATAAATTAGACTATAAACTAACACAGAAGCGGCACCTATGCGTGGACGTACTCAATCTCCTCCGTTCTACTGTCTCACCTGTGTGAGAATGTAGTAAACATCACTGAACCTCAGGAAGATGCTGACCTTGGATCTGTGATGGTTCTCGACACTGAGCGGCCTGAAATGTTGGAATCTCTTGCAAACGTGGAATTTTCCATTGAGAAATGCAAAGACTTGGACTTGGATGGTGGTACAAATAAAAGAATATGCAGTCACGGCGTGGAACCTATTTACAATTTGATCTCTGATCAAAAATTCTTTTTCAGTGACTTCCTTTCGTAACCATAGAAATATTAAAAATAAACCGTAAATGTACATGATGAGATTTAGGACATATATATACATGTGCTGGACTTGATCAAAGATGGAAAATTTTCACACAAACACATGTCTGAGGAAATTGTATATACACGAGGGAAGGGTGGCAATCCACATCTTTAACTTATTTCAAATGCCCTGAAGTTCCTTTTAGAGGAAGTTGTGTGTGCCTATGAATTATCTTTTATATGTTGCTTTATTCCCGTTTATCTGAAGTACAAGCTGAACTAGCTCATAAAATATTTTAACTGTAAGTCATGGTAAAAAAGATATGATACTTGAGCAGAGTCCACAGATGACATCAACTGGGGAACCAAAGCTCATATAGAGAGGAAAAAAAAATTAAGAAAACAGGAAAAAATCAAACTTTGGCCAGAAAATATTTTATACCAGCTCAAAGGAAAGGGCTAAAGGGTATTAAGTCTTCCGCTCACAGCAACATGGTTGGACTGCTAGAATTAACACGCATGCGCAAACCACACAGCATGTACCACCAACAGCAGGCAGAGTTTTCCAACCCACAACTAACACAGTCAAGGTGTGCCTCCACAGGCGTGGCCAGAGACCCACCTACTCAGTGATTCTAGATCCTGTCAAGTTAGCAATCAAAAGTTACCACTAAGACGTCTTTGTTGGGGACTGGAGAGATGGCTCAGCGGTTAAGAGCACTGACTACTCTTCCAAAGGTCCTAAGTTCAAATCCCAGCAACCACATGGTGGCTCACAACCATCTGTAATAAGATCTAACATCCCCTTCTGGTGTGTCTGAAGTTAGTTACAGTGTGTTTACATATAACTAAATAAATCTTTAGGCTGGAGAGAGCAGAGGTCCTGAGTTCAATTCCCAGCAACCACATGAAGGCTTACAACCATCTATACAGCTACAGTGTACTCATATACGGAAGATAAATAAATACACCTTAAAAAAAAAAAACTTCCTTACTGAAAGCTACTAGACCTGATGCATAATGAAAGGACAGAGTCTCTGGTTCAAAATCATTACTCAGCATTTTGGTGTGGGTTGCAGAACATACCTGAGACTCTAGCTTCTGTCTCTAGCAACACATACACACACACACATACTTAAGTGCATGTACACATAAAGAGGAAAGAGAGAGACAGACAGACAGAGAGAGAGAGAGAGAGAATGGCACCACCCAGTAATATGCTCAAAGACTATAATTTTGCCTCTGTGCAGAGACAGGTGGCACCTTTGTCTGCTCATGGACCTCAATCATGAATCAAGTCTCACTTAGCCAACACACAAAGCCAGTGTTTCCTTCAGGTTGACAATTATAGTGACCATGCCAAGACCCTACAGTAGGAGCGAGACACCTACCTACACAGGAAAGATGATAGTACTGCAAAGAAGCCTTAGTTAATTTGTCCTTTGGATATTCATAAACTCTGAGCAATCTAGTCTAGAGACCTGAGTCCCTACAGAATGACAGCAACATCTCTCATAGTTCTCCAGTGTAGTTGGAGAAAATAGGGCTCCCAAAGGAACCCAGATCCTAGTGTACAGAACCTGGGGCTAACACCTGATGTGACAAGGAACATTCTTCAGAGGAGATCAAAGGCATGGTATGAGGCGGAGAGAGAGGCCCTGTATTGGTCAGGGTTCTCTAGAGTCACAGAAAGTATGGGTAGTCTCTATATAGTTAGGGAATTTGTCTATGACTTACAACTTGTAGTCCAACTCCCCAACAAAGGTCAACAGCAGCTGTGGATGGAAGTTCAAGGATCTAGCAGTTACTCAGTCCCACAAGGCAAACAGGCAAGGAAGAGTGAGAGTGAGTCAGTCTTCTTCCAATGTCCTTATGTAGGTCTCCAGCAAAGGGTGTGGCCTAGATTAAAGGCGTGTGCCACGGCACCTTTAATCCCAGATGACCTTGAACTCAGAGATCTCCTTGTCTTAATCTTCTGGAATTCATAGCCACTATGCTTTAAGATCTCCATGCCAAGATCCAGGTCAGAAACTTGTACCTCTGAGCCTCCAGATTAGGATCACAGGTGAGCCTTCCAATTCTTGATTGTAGTTCATTCCAGATATAGTCAAGTTGACAACCAGGAATAGCCACTACACTATGCCTGTAGACCACTTCTCACAAGAATGCTTAGGAGGGTTGACTGTAGGCAGAGAGGCATACAGAGCTGTTACCAAGTTCTAAGGTTAGAGAGGGGCAGTGAGCCAAGGGATGCAGATACCTCTATAGTCTGCAAGAGGCCAAGGGACAAACTCTTCCAAGAGTGTCACCAGAGGAGTACAGCTGTCATACAGCTTAATCACACTCCAAAATGCCAACACTTTCTACTCTAGACTCTGGACCATACATTTCTGTTGTTTTCAGTCAAAAAAATAAGATAAACAATAGAAAACAGCATATACTTAGTTTAACAGTAACCACAAAGGTCAAAATTATTTTTCTTGTATCAAGTCTACCACACCAATGCACCTGTGGTCGTGTTGAGGATGGGGCTACAGGATCCATCAAAGGAGCTACTCAGAGGACACAGGAACTTAGCTCTTGCTCAAATGTGCTAGACTAGACATAGAGACATGGTGATCCTTCTCTAAGTGTGCCCACACCCAAACATGCCTGTGTAGACACAGTGGTCCCTCCACAGGGCTGAGAGGTCGGGGCCTTCGTCTCACCTGCCCCTACAACCAAGGCCACTGGCAACCGCCGATATAGGGCATGCTGTTCCTAGAACTGAGTTTGTGTGCAGTGCACCCTGGAAAAATATCATTCCTAAACACAGCCATGTTCGTAGGCTTGTACCACAGAGACAGGTGCACAGGTCCTGTTTGTTTTGTTGTTGTTCTTGTTGTTTTTAATCAGAAATGGAACGATTTCAGCCATCTTTGGGTATACTAAAGGCCTCGGGCTCAGGTCCCTACCTAGTACATAGGGTCTTAAATTTGCCCTGACTAGTCCCAAAATGTTTCCATTATTGCAAACAGGAACTGCTCCCATTATGCAATGACTCCTCCTCCCCTCGTCCCCACCCCTGGTCCCTTGCAACCATCAGTCTATGCCCTGACATTTTTTGGGGTGCCTCCTCTGAGTGGAATCATGCAGGATGCTCCCGTTGTGACTGGCTTACTTCACTCAGCAGCTTTTTCTCAAGGTCACCCCAGTGGTAACAGGTGTTGGGCTTCACTGGATTAAGGCTCAGTAGCATTCACTTATCCAGACAGACCCCAGTGGGTTAACCTAGCCATCCACTGAGGAACATTTGTGCTATTTCTAAGTCTGGGCTTTTGTGAATACATTGTTGCGAGTCTTTGTTTATGAGAACCGGGATCTCCGGTTTTTTATGTCAGGACTACCTGGATTCAAAGTTACAAGAGGGTTTCCAAAATCTTCCTCCAAGTTACACCTCCCCCTCTCCGCAAAAGTGTTATGTGGAGAGTATAGACAAGACTAGCTGGTGCCCTGCTCTGGCCTGTGTTATAAGGATTAATTTCCAAGCACACTCAGGAGAGTAATGCTGGTCACTGGGTCTTGGAGACTGCAGAAAGCAGCAGGCCTAGAAGGCCAGCCTGCTTTTGCAGGCTTCTGCTTGTTGTGATACCAGAAGCGCAGTCACTACTGGGCACCAGGGGGGGCAGAGTCTGTACCCTCTGCTACAGGCTCATGTCCTCACCCTGCCCTGAGATGTCATTCAGAGGCTCAGTCCATAGGCAGGGGGCCTGGCACCAGACCTGTATTAATCTTTTCTTTTTCCCCAGTCTGAATGACTTTTTAAACAGAATAGCACTCTGGTGGTGAAGAACAGGTACTGCAAGGAGTTGGGGGTACAGCTTGCATCTGTGGGGGGTCCCCTATTTAGCAGTGCTGTAGTTTCCCAGGAAGCTCCACCCTATGCTTCACACTTAACTCAGAGAAGGAGCCCTGCAAGGCCCCAGCCCTGCCCCCCCTTCTCCCACCCCCCGGGGGTGCTTGATCATCCTGCTGGCACAGGGAGGGTCCTGGAGATGCTGCAGGGTCTCCTGGAGCCTGGGGGCATTGTAAAGACAACGGGGTGGAAGTAGCTGGTACCTGGGGGCGGGGGGGGGGGGCAGTAGAGAGTGCTGGAGGGTTATTGTGGCTAATGGAGAAAGCCAAGCGACGGCAGGGGGGCTGGGATTGTGGGGGATGTGGAAGAAGCCAGGCGGCCCTGCTCTCAGGCAGCCGGCCCTCGCGGGCCCCTCATGGTCCCCCCTGCGCCCCCCGCCCGGCCTGAGGTTGCTGCGTCAGAGCCGCCTGCGTCAATGCTGCCTGGTGACACACACAGCTTTTCTCTCTCTCTCTCTCTCTCTCTCTCTCTCTCTCTCTCTCTCTCTCTCTCTCTCTCTCTCTCTCTCTCTCTCTCTCTCTGCTGTTCCTTTTTCTCAATGAGAGGAGCCTAATGGGATTTTTATTATCAGACTCATAAATCAAACTGTTAGACCGTCATGCCCGGCACGTGGACAACACCCCTGCCTCCATCCACCCACCATCACCCCCCGCAGTGCAGGGAAGGAGGAGGGGACCAGGAGCGCCTTTCTCCACAGGAAAATAACAACAACAACACAATCTTTAAATATTTTATCTTTATTTTTTATATATCTTTATGTACGTAGCTTTATATTTTGAGGGTTGCAGCTGTGCACAGAGCACGCTCTCGGTGCTGCGGTTGGTGCAAGCGAGAACGAACGGTGCAGAGCCATTTCTCCTGCACAGTGGGGATGGTTTTTGCAGAGTGGGTGGATCTGCAAGTGCTCTATTACAAGAAGAGTGGGGAAAGAGGTTTTCAGGCTAGTGGGGGTCTCGAGGTCAGACAGAACTGTTGACCTTGGGCTCCGCTGTAGCCCAAACGAATTGCAAGCAAATGCTGGTGGCTGGTGGCTGGTGGTGACACAGACCGTCAGCATTTTCTACCCTGGTGCCTGTTGTCACACAGAACAAAACTCAGCTATGCATGCAAATCGGGGAGCCGTGCATCCACTGGGAAAGCAATCTAGAAAGAGCTGTGGGGATCCGGAAGGGCTCACGCGGGGATGTGGACATACATGCAGGTCTCTAATGACATATGTTTGCTCTGATGTCTCTAATCGTGGATCTGAGGTGGTTCATCTATGCTACCCTGGGAGTTAGAGGTCCAGGTTTACAGTGCCTTCCCTGTGTCTCATTCCAACCAGAGTGAGAGCCCCCCAAATAGACCCAGGGGCTGAGCAGTGGAGAGAGCATCTTGGAGGGGGGAGGGGGCGGAGGTAGGGAGGCAGTAGAGGCAGAATTCACTGCATCCATGGGAGTCTGCTCTGAGTTAACCACATGGGCCTGTGCAAGGTGGTGGGTATCTGTGCTCCACGAGCTCAGCTGAGGAAGCCTGCTGCCTGACCGAGGAGTGTCCTGAAGCTACCATGCCAGGAACTCCACATGACATGAACCATGTCGCTTACAATGCACAGGGGTGGGGGGAGTTCTGTGTGCTGCCCTCCCGATCCCTGGCCTCAGAATAAAAAGCTGCAAAGGATTTGCTCTGACTTTTTCCAAGTCCAGAACAATCCTAACTCCCTTTGCCCAGTCCCCAGCAGGGTCTGTTCTTTGACCTTCCAGACCTTTCTCTTCCCGAGTCTTGGTTTTCTCTGGGCGCGTTTAAAACAGCTAAGGCTGGAGCTGGGTTCTGCCACAGTGCTGCGAACCATATACTGTGCCGGAAGCCCTCATGCTCAGTCCTCATCATCTTCACTCCGCATCTTTACTGCAGAGCGAGCTGGCTGCACTTTTTCAGAAGTCAGGAGTTGCCGGCTAAGGAAGGCGATGACCATAGCAGCTGCACACAGCTCCCTCCCCCACATCCATCCGCCAGCAAGGCTGGAGATTCGGTGCTTCCAGAGAGAGACTGGGGCAAGATGACCAGTGGAAAGAAAGCTAATGACATCTTCACTCAACATCAGCAGGATGTAGCCCACGAGTGCTGCTGATGGCATATTTTTATATTGAATGTGACATGTGGCAATTTGGGTGCACAATGAACAAGAAATCGACATGAGGTCTTAGCCTTAAGACAGTTTCAAAAATAACCTTCACCGGTCATGTCCCAGCCTATCCCCTGCCGTGAGTAACTGCTTAGCAAACAGATTAGACAGTAGCAAATATAACTTGAGTTTCCTTAAACCGTTGGTTGATGGACTTTGGTGGGCCAAGTTCATTTCAGGCAGATATCAGTGCATAAAATAATTTTTTTTTACAGAAAATTAGGGAAGCTGGATTAGAAATTTATTGTGCCTTTTTTTTAGCATTCAAAAATGGGTGTAATTGCGCATTTTGAAAATGTATCTGCAGATGGAGTCGTGGATGGATGTCAGGAGACAGGGAACCAGGAGCTGACTTGAGGAAGGAGGTGGGTCAGGTCCTGATGGAGGACTGAGTCCAGTCACTGACATTCACCAAGGTCGAGACAGGGTGGGTGGCGCCTGTCTTCGCTCGGCCCCGCCCCTGAGCTCATGAGCACTTGCGTCATCGCTGCAGCCTGGCTCCTTGCCCAGAACTGAGCGCCCGGGTGTTGAAGAGCAAGACAGGGAAGTGTTAGCTTAGTGCAGAGTCGCCTGGCGCTGGATCCGGGCAGAGGACCGAGGGAGCGCAGCCAAGCTGCCGGTGCATGGGAAGCAGTGAGGCCCTGAGACCAGTTAAATAACCCTCCACCTTCCTTCTCTCTCCAGGAGCGCTGTTCACAAATATACGGCCATCCCGCACGAGGACCGAGAACCATAAAACACACTGCCTGTATTTTTATCCTCGAATACCCCTATACCTTCCCTGTATTTAAACACATTCTAGCATCTTTGTTTGATCCAACTCCTCAGCGTGTGTGTGGTGGGGGAAGGGCACCCAGCGGCAGCCAGAGAATTTCACCATCAGAAAGGCTCTCAGCTCCGCTGACACCAGCACGTTGCAGCTTCGATTCTGCTGCAACAAACCGCCAGGGCTGTGTGTGTCCTGCTTCTTCCCTAGCTGTGTGCATCTGTTTAAGAAAGACCTCAGTCCTCTCTATGGCACTAGCTAGATGCTCTTTTTTTTATGATTATTATTTTATTTTTTATTTACATATTTATAATTACTTTGTATTTTGTGTTCGTTGGTGTTTTGCCTGCTTGTATGTCTACGTGAGGGTGTCAGAAGACTTGGAACTAGAGTCACAGACAGGCGTGAGCCACCCTGTGGATGATGGGCATTGAACCTGGGTCTTCCGAAAGAGCAGTCCGTGCTCTTAACCCCTGAGTTTAAAGGAAAGGTAACATGAAAACATGTTGCAATTTGTTATGGAAAATGCTCTACCTTCGCATGGAGTGACAGTTCAACAATAAGTAGTACTTGCTGCTCTTGCAAAGGACCTGGGTTAGGGGTCCCATCACCCAGTTCTCAACCATCTGTAGCTCCAAATTCAGGAGATCCAGTGTCCTCTCTGACATCCATGGACACCAGGCAGGTACGTGGAGCACAGACACACATACAGGCAAAACATATAAACATAAAATAATTCCTTAAAAAATCTTTGAAGCCTGAATTTTACAAGATGGTAAGACTCCTCGCAATTTTGAGGACCTTATTGCTTAACTTTGAATTCGTCTGCTTTCTAACTCGCCGCGTGTAAAAATAAGAGTTAAAAACGGTGCACAAAAAAGGCCTGCAAATGAACCTTGATTAATACGGACATAGTTGTTTCAGTTTGGGAGGGAGGGTTATGCCTCTGAAATGCTAACAAAGGCTGCTGTCTGCCAGGAGTGTCTCTGCACCCACTACCTTACTGAAGAGATCACAGACCTTCTAGACACGACCACAGATCCCTTTGAGAACATGTCCATGGGTCTTGGTTAGTATCCCATGATTGATGTTTCTGAATGTCTAGGGGCAGTAAACATGTCCTGATAGTCCCTAGGCAGTTTCTGGAGGTGACTGCGACATTGGTAGAAGTATCAGGCAAACACTTGGCTTCTATCTCAGAACATACCTGTACATGGTGTGAAGGCATATGGTGTGAACGCACACTGAGTCAGTCTGTTAAGGCCATATTGCGGTGTGAATGCAAAATGTCCCTTTAGGCTTATGGCCCCTAGCTGTAGGGCTGTTTGAGAAGACTGTGAAACCTTGAGGGGGTGGAGCCTTGCTGGAGGAAGTAAGTCACTGAGGGTGGCGGTCCTTGTGGTTTTATAGCCTGCTTCCTCTTCCCTTTTGCGCACTGTCTGCTTCCAGAGTATGGATACAAAAGGAACAGACATTGGTCAGTCATTCGGCCATCCATGCCTTCCCGACGGTGACGGAAGATAGCCCCTCGAACCGTAAGCCGGCATAAACTCTTCCTGCCTTAAAATCAGAGACCAATTAAGGGCACAGAGAAGAGATGTGCTATAAAATGTTCTATGCTTTGGTAAAAACAAAAACCAGTATGCAACAGGAAGAGGTAATATATGGGTCAGCTTTGTGGAGCCGATGGCTTTAGAGTCAAGTTGGGTGAGCGCATGCGCAGTGTATCGGAGAAACAGGAGAAAACAGGAACCGCAGTGGAAACCCAAACGTAGCTCTTCGAACTACACAAACAGCAACGCCTTGGGGGAGGACGACTCAAGCTGAGGTGAAGATGGTCTCTGGTTTCTTGAACGACTCAGGTGTGTCACGCGATGTTTTCTGGAAGCTATCTGGAGAGAGCGCATGTGATGTTTTGCTGAAAACAAACACTTGGAAGAGCATGTGGTGTTTATCAAGAGAAGACTATACAGACGGTGAGAGGGCACTCTCTCATTGCAATGCTTCGCTGGTCTTCACTTCGCACCAGAGAAACTTCTCATGGTATTCCGGCTGATTCTGGCCACCACCACCACCACCACCCCCCACCCCGCTTTGCCAATTCGGCAGAGCCTTGTGGGTTCCTGTTGGGTTGTGCCGTGTTTGATGTTTTGGATGGACTGCTGGTATCCTGATAATGAAAACTGGAATCACCCCAAAGATCTACTTCTAAACAGGGTCCACAACCCCCTTGTCCTATTAACTGTCTTTTTCCTCTACCTTTGGTCAGTAAGCTAGAAGGGAGATTGAAACATTTAAGAACACGAAATAAAGTAAGTTCAGAAAAACCTAAGCCTACACTGAGATACCTCTAAGGAGGATATCTCTGGCTGCAGGGTGAGGGAGGCTCTAGAGGGGCAGTGGTGAGAGGCAGAGGAAGAGAAATCCACTTAGGCAAAGTGAGGCTTTATGGCCGCAGCAGACAACACTGGATTCCAAACGGATCATGGAGAAGCTGCAGACAGTTACCCCCCATGGGAGGCCCCCAGAGAGGACTCTGAAAAAAATCACCTAAGCTTGAACATTTTATCAGGGAACTAAGCAACCTGAACACCACTACACTGGGCTTGAAAAGAGACCAAAAATTAATCCTGGAATTGAAACGTGCCTTAAGAAGGAGAGAGGCAGTGGATAAGTCTAAAGTTTGAAGATGTCAAATAGACAAGACTAGTAAATTGCAGACGTACATAGAGAGAGCAGCCAGGCAGGATACAGCTGAAGGCAGAATGGGGACAATCTGAAGAGGGCTGACAGGACATAAAAGCTACAGACAAACAGACAGACAGACAGGATCAAGTGGGGACAGAAACAGTAACAGAAGAGAAATGTCTGATAATTTCTCAGAATGGGTCAAAGAAATCAGTTCACAGACTCTGAAAGCCTGGTGGCTCTCTGTCATGGTTTGTATATGCTTGGCCCAAGTAGTGGCCCTATTAGAAGTTGTGGCCTTGTTGGAGGAAGTGTGTCACTGTGGGCATGGGCCTTAGGACCCTCATCCTACCTGCCTGGAAGACAGTCTTCTCCTAGCAGCCTTCAGATGAAGATGTAGAACTCTCAGCTCCTCCTGCACCATGCCTGCCTGGATGCTGCCATGCTCCCGCCTGGATGATAATGGACTGAACCTCTGAACCTGTAAGCCAGCCCCAATTAAATGTTGTCCTTATAAGAGTTGCCTTGGTCATGGTGTCTGTTCACAGCAGTAAAACCCTAACTAAGACACTCTCAAATGGGACAAACATAAAGAGAGACTCTAAACTAAACTCATCAGAGAACGGGAGTGTGGCCAGGGAGAAGGAATGAAGTTAAAGAAGAATAGAGAGTTGGGCTCTCAAAACCCAAGAAGAAACAAGGAGGTTAGCAGCGAGGGATGGAGAGGAGACAAAGGCTGAGCTTCCAAAGGGCAGGAAGCATACTATCTACTGAAAACCTAGAGCTAACCGCGCACCTCATGGTAGAGAACTACCTTCCATGAGGCAAGGACAGTACCGGATACTGCACTCTTCAGTAATGCTCTAGAAGGCAGGCATATTAGACAGGCATTTCAGTGAATGTCTAAGCCTGCAGTACCCCGAAGGCCAAGGCAGGAGGATCCTGAGTTCGAGACCAGCCTGGGGTATATAGAAAAACACTGTAAACAAATAAATAAACATATAAGTAAATAAATAAATTTGAACATATCCTGATTGCATAGCCCAGCAGTCTCACCTCTAGATAAATAAAATATATCTTCACAAAGGTTGATGCATTCATATTAATGGGTTTTCATTGATGGCATTGCTCATAAAAACAAAAAGAACAAAAGGAGCATGTTTTCAAGTGTTTACCAGGTACCACATAGATTACAAGATACTGTGGCACATCCATCCATGCAATCTTACTGAACAAATGAAGTAAAATACACACACACACACACACACACACACACACACACACACTGGTGTGCAAAACGAAATGAGTGAATCTCAAAAATAACACACTGACTATGAAGAGAAAGAACTGTTAGTTATATAGCTAATGCATAGGAAACGAAGTCATCAAAACAACAGAAAGATGGTCCAATTGTTTCCTGGAGTCAGAGGATTGACTTCCAAGAGAAAGGAGAAGCAGGAGGGGAGTCCACCACTGTAGAAATTAACTGAAACGCCTTAAATCTGTGCTGTTTTAACATGTGAGTCTTAGCACATCTAAATTATACCAAAATGAAGCTACTTTTAAAAAAATACTTCCGGGGCTGGAGAGATGGCTCAATGGTTAAGAGCACTGACTGCTCTTCCAAAGGTCCTGAGTTCAATTCCCAGCAACCACATGGTGGCTCACAACCAGCTCTAATGGGATCCAATGTTCTTTCCTGGTGTGTCTCTGAAGACAGCAACAGTGTACTCACATGCATAAAATAAATATATCTTTTAAAAAACATTCCATGTAGAAGTTTCCAAGCCAGGAAGATTTCCCTGGGAAATCCATCTAATATTTAGGGGGAAAATAACACCAATCTTCTATTATTTCCACACAATACAGAATATTAAAAGGTACTCACATGACGAGGCATGTCCTGGTTTGCTTTCTGTTGCTGGGACAAGAAACTGAGACCAAAAATCAACCTGGGAGAAAAGGGACAACAGACAGACAGACAGAGGGACAGCTGACATCTTACAGCTCCTAATCACAGTCCAACAGGTAGGGAAGTCAGGAACTGAAACAGAGAAGACAGACAGACTGACAGACAGACTGACAGACAGACAGAGGGATGCTGCTAGATGGCCTGCTCCTTACAGCTTTCTAGGCTTTCTCTCTTATACAGCTTAGGGGTACCTGCCTGGGATTGCACCACCCACAATAGGTGGATCTGTCCCACACCAGTCATTATCATCATTAATCAAGAAAACTCAAAAGCCAGGGGATGCTGTCAAACATCATTAATCCCAGCACTAAGAAGGCAGTGGTAGGTGGATCTCTGTGAGTTCGAGGCTAGCCTCTTCTACAGCACCTGTTTCAGGGCTGCACAGAGAAACTCTGTCTTGAAGAAAAGAAGAAAGAGGGGGAGAGAGAGGGAAGGAGGGAGGGAGGGAGGGAAAAGAAAAAAGGAAGAAAGAAAAGGAAGGAAGGAAAGTTAGTTCACGCACACACTTGTCAGAGGCAGCTCTTCAATTGAGGATTTCTCTCTCCAGCACACAGCAGCTTTTCTCCTCTGCAAGGGGAAATGGAGAGGAGAAACACATCATAAATAGATCTTCTCTTTTACAGTTATCTGAAAGTTAGAACTAATCCGAATGTACCTGCATATACCTCACAGAGAAGGAGCGAGCTGTGGTTTGAGTGTGGAAGATCCTGCACTCAGAGTCGGCAAATGAGAGCACATCAGACAGCAAGACATGGACACCTTCCTCAAACTGCTATATTGCAGAGACCAGAGATGGGCATTTTAAACACCAGCCATACCCTTAAGTCACCAACAGCTCTGGAGATGGAAGTCTAGGGTGATCTTCTTGGTTTGCAGATACGCCCTACTTACCTTTGTCTATGCACAGGTAGAGAGCAGAGGGATCCCTTGTTCACACACACACACACACACACACACACACACACACACACACACATACACACACACACATACACACACACACACATACACACACACACACTCACACACACACACATACATACACACACACTCACACACACACACATACACACACACAGACACACACACACATACACAGACACACACACACATACACACACACACACAGACACACACACACAGACACACACACACAGACACACACACATACACACACACACAGACACACACACACAGACACACACACACACAGACACACACACACACACACAGACACACACACAGACACACACAGACACACACACACACACAGACACACACACAGACACACACACACATACACACACACACACAGACACACAGACACACACACACACACAGACACACACACACACACACACACACACACACCATCTTAGGGATTAAGCTGATCCTAAAGTCAAATAACTCCTGTATTAGTCAGAGTTCTCTACAGTCACAGAACATATGGGCAGTCTCTATATAGTTAGGGAATTTGTTGATGACTTACAGTCTGTAGTCCAACTACCCAACAATGGTCAGCAGCAGCTGTGGACGGAAGTCCAAGGATCTAGCAGTTGCTCAGTCCCACGAGGCAAGCAGGCAAAGAAGACTGAGTGAGTCTTCCTTCTTCCAGTGTCCTTATGTAGGTCTTCAGCAGAGGGTGTGGCCCAGATTAAAGGCATGCGCCACCACGCCTTTAATCCAAGATGGCCTTGAACTCAGAGATCTCCATCTTAATCTTCTGGAATTCATAGCCACTATGCTTCAAGATCTCCATGCCAAGATCCAGGTCAGAAACTTGTATCTCTGAGCCTCCAGATTAGGATCACAGGTGAGTCTTCCAATTCTGGATTGTAGTTCATTCCAGATATAGTCAAGTTGACAACCAGGAATAGCCACTACAACTCCCAAGGGCCCACCTCTTAATATCACCCCCATGAGGTGTAGATTTCAATGTGTGAACTTCAAGGGACTTGGACATTCAGTCCATAGCCAGAGAAACTTCACACGCATCCTGCATAGCCAAGTTCAATGTGTATGATTCTGTTTTTTTTTTTTTTCTGAGACGTTCAAGAGAAGCTACTGAGAAGGGATTGTTCCTGTTCAAAGTTGAGCTGCCTGAAAGGAACTTGGGGGTGGGGGTGGGGGGTAATGGAAATGTTTCATAATTAGATTGTGGCAGTGGTTGCATTGCAGTACGCGCTCTTGTCAGAACTGATCAGACAGTACGTTTGACTGAGATTAGTTTCTGCGTATGTAAATTGTACTTAAAGCTAATAAACTGATTTTTTTTAAGTGAAGTTAAACAGTCCAAGTTTCCACTCTAGGCTTGAAGCCAAATAGCAAACGTCTGGGCCTTCCCTGGATGCTTAGACTGGAGCAGGGCAGCCAGCAGCCAGGCAGGCCTGTCGCTATGTGCCAGAAAGGGGAGACTCTGGACACACCACCACAGACTCGTGTGCATAAATTACAGCTATACCTCAATGAAAGATGGGGAGACTAGTCTGCTTACAGCACACAGCCAACCTGAAACCTAGGCCGCTCCCACCCCTCCCCGTGCCTTCCACAGAGGGTAGAGGTAATAATGAAGGTGGCAACATTAACAACAACAAAAAACCTGGGTAAACTTCACCTCAGGTCCCAGCATCTGTCCCTTCAGGCAGAGAGTGGCGGCTCATGACAGTCCTCTGAGAGCCTCTTTCGGCGGCTTACAGCTCAAGACCAGCGGTTCTCCGCCCTCCTCAAGCCGCAACCCTTTAATACAGTTCCTCATAGGGAGGTCACCTCAAAACCATAAAATTATTTTTGTTGTTACTTTACAACCATCATTTTTGCTACTGTTATGAATCACGATGTAAATATCCGACACGCGGCCCCTGTGAAAGGGTCAGTCCATCTCAAGGGGGTCGAGACCCACAGGTTGAGAACCATACTGCTCTAGATGTTTTGGGTTGGGGAAGGAAGCCCTTGCTGTGGTGGGACAGAAATTCACACTTCACTCTATCCCACAGCAAAGCAACAACCACACATGGGTTGGTTAGACGGCTGGGAGCCGGTAGCGTGGCGCTGCATTTGGTAGGTATTTGCTAAGCCCCTAGATGCTGTGGTCAGTCTACAAGTTCCCCCATTCATCCAAGAGAATCAAGCTTTTCCCCTCTGTGGGTCCAGCCCTCAGGTACAGGAAAGCCTTTCCTGTTCGCCCTGCCTCAGATGTGAAGTAGCCAATCTTTCTTTCACACACTTTCTACGAGCTGTGTTGAATTTTCTAAAGGCATCCAGCCTTTAGGAACCTCTGAGCTCAGCCCCTCAGCACTACTCCTGTGTCGAAGCACAAACTACCGGCCTCCTGCACTTCTGTGACCGGGCTTGCGATCTAGGCCGAGCTGCTCGGAGATTTCAGCTCTTCCCAGCGAGCCTTTCTCAAGAACGAGCTTCTAGAGGACTATGCAAGTTTGGGAAGCAGCAGAAGGCAAGACCTCACACCCATGAACAGTCCTGGCTGGAGGCAGATGGCTGATACCTTCCTGAGCATTTCGGGTGGGTGTCTAGGAGGCATCTCTAAGCCCTTCACGGGATCGGGGCTATCCGCAGGCACCATGGCGCCTGGATACGCACAGATCCTGCTACCCAGAGCGGCAGATCTTAGGATGGTGCTCTAAGCAGTCAGTGCTTAGCGTTACTGTGTCACAACCACATGGGGACATTTCTGCAACTGCATATCCCCAAGAAGGACTTGCAAGACAAAGCGAGATCCACATTCGGCCAAGTGCTGGAGGCCCCTGACCTTCTCCAGCTTTTTGTTGTTTCCACTCTCGTGAAAAAGGGTTCTTCTCCGTCTCTGCCACTCTCTGAATCCCTCAGGTCAGCTTCTACAAGGAACAGGCAGCTCGGGTACCCTCCATCCTTCACTCTGGGCTGGGTCCAGTTTAGGTCGACTACAGTTAAAGGCTGGGCACTTTGGCCACACCCCTAGTGCCCCACCCAAGAGCTCAAAAGCCCAAGAGTCAGCGATTTCAGATAGGATGGACCCTCTTTTCTGAGACTCACTTTGCAGAGCAAAGCAACCCCCCATCAGACAGCAGCCTAAGTGAAACACCTTTGGGAGTTTATGTTAGCCCTCAAGGACGGGCAGATACGACCCTGTGCACAGGCAGTGGGTGGCCAGATGCAAAGGCCGGGAATCACAGAGTGGAGCACGCTCCCCAGGGCTAGCAAGAACTGACAAGGACTTTGGGGAGACTTTTTGCTTCTTCTTGCTGAGATACCTCTGGCTGCCTCCAGGCCATGTCCTCAGAATGTCCCCAGATGTGGTACCTGAAGCTTTGATGACAAAGTCACCAAGCCCAGGTCTACTGTTTCCTGGGGACCAGGAAGTGACTGAGTTACCGTTTCTTATGGTTTTGTCAGAGACTACTACTCCTTTTGGCACGTTCAGGGTTTACTGTGGTTGCTTGGGGACAAGAAGACAAACTATGTTTGTGCACAAATGCGTGTGTGTGTGTGTGTGTGTGTGCATGCATATGTGTGTGTGTGTGTATGTGTGTTCTGTTCTTGCCATTCTATCCTTTCCTTTACTCTCCAAATTGTCTACGAGGAGAGAAAGAGAGCTCCGACCTATACAAACAATAGTACATATGGAAACGGCTTTGAGAACGGAGCTCTGGAGTAGGGTACCAGATCATGCCACTGGCTGCAATCCATGCTGAGAGACACCAGGGTCAAATCTCATAGGCTATTTTACTGAGGTCTGTCCATGTGTGAGGAGGAAATTCAGATCCTGGACAAAAGGGGGTTTTGTGGGGATGGTTTTCTATACCCAGCCTGCTGCATCTGCTGTGAAAAGGATAGTTCAATGAACACCTCTGAACTTTGCAGTGAACTGTTACAATGCTTCAAATGTACAATTATCACCCTAAAAACGCAACATTCTGTGGGAGATGAGTTATTCGTTTATAGTGCTGCCAGGTTCCAAATAAGCAGCATGTGATGTTCCTGGCAGGAGGGACTGACTCAAGCTATAGCTTCGTGCACCTCAAAATACTATGAAATGCATGAGTCATGTTTGCTGTGATTAGCTCACACTTAAGAACTCAAAGTGCAACTGTGCCTGCTTCTCACAGGAGGACACCTCAGCTTCTCACAGGACACCCTAACTTCTCACAGCAGGACACCCCAGCTTCTCACAGGGCCACCCCAGCTCCTCACAGGGGGCACCCCAGCTCCTCACAGGGGATACCCCAACTTCTCACAGGACACCCTAACTTCTCACATCAGGACACCCCAGCTTCTCACAGGCAGACACTCCAACTTCTCACAGGGGGACACCCCAGCTCCTCACAGGGGACACCCCAACTTCTCACAGGCAGACATCACAAGCCAATTCAAGAACAAGAAGAGAAATGGGAAGTCAGCCTTGGCATATTAATCTCATCAATGAAAACACCAAATTGGATGTGTAAAATTGATCAGCTGTGTTCCAGATCTGATTTCCTGTGGTCAACACTTCAGGGTTAGTTGTTCTCCGATAATGAGAGGTCAGCTTCTGTGGGGACAGGTAAAGGGGGCAACAGAGCAGGAGAGAAGAGGACATGGTGATTGTCCAGTGTCTGGGCTGGTGACTGATCTGTCTCCCATAGACTACATGCCCTCATGTAATCACAATACCAGCCGATTCCAACATCTGGCAAGGTTGCATATGGAAGGGAAATAAAACATAAACTTCAACTACAAAGGAGATGGGAGTTGCCATTTCATGGTCCAGTGCTCGCTTGGAGGTCCTGGATTCAATTCCCCAGCACGGCCTCCACAAAATCAACTTTAAGAGGACAGTCTATGTTGTGATCTTACAAAGAGAAAGAGATGTAAGAATATGTTCTATGGGGTGTGGGGGAAGGGGCTGCCTCAGCAGGTCCATGCCAAGGCATCCCTTCCCCCTGAGGGACCAGACACACACACAACAGTATAGCATAGAACATAGAATAGAGTTTATTTAGGGCATGGGGAGGGGAGTTAAGAGGGTAGTAGAGGCAGAGAAAGACAGAGAAAAGGAGAGAGTAGAGAAGTAGAGACCGGCCATGACCACGTGGAGGGAGGGAAGGGAAGGGGGAAGGGAAGAGCCCAGGAGGGCAAGAGGCAAGAGAACAAGAGGATAAGAAAGTAAGAGAGAGGGGCAAGCAGCCCCTTTTATAGTGGGCCAGACCTAATTGTGGGGAGGGGCATACCTGGCTGTTGCCAGGTAACTGTGGGATTGGAGTCCAGAGTACCAACAGTATAAAACTACAGAGCTCATAGCCGGGCATGGCTGTGCACACCTTTAATCCCAGCACAGGCAGAAGCAGACCTCTGAGAACTTTCGATGTAGAGTAGACCTCAGAGCAACCACACAGACACCAAGAGAAAAACAGCCAAGATTTGATCCATTTGAGATAACCCAACTGAACTCGGTGTGGCCAGCCTGCTCTACATTACAAGCTCCAGAACATCTCCACTCCTCTGGATCCTTCCCTTAGCTGTTCTTATCCCCTGAGACAGATGTCAACATCAGTATCTACACATGGAAATGTTTCTAACACTGAAATAATTGGAAAGTTTTAATCCTTGCTGGCTGAACTTCAATCATCTAAAGAGCTGGATATTGGAAGACAGTTCTTCCCTTTGTCCAGACGTGGCTGCCAGGCCTGCCTGCTGCTTTCTAGGCCGCCTTTACAGGCGTCTATATGCAAAGACCCTCCAAGGCTAAGACAGCTGCTTACTGTCCAGTCAAAAGTCTGTATCCCCTCTCCGCCAAAGGGCATGCTTACTCACTATGAACGCTTTAAAGTTCCTACTTCCAGGCTGTCCCCAGAGAATGTCAACCTGACTTGCTACCTTGCAGGGACAAAAGATCCCAGGACCTGCATGTTTCCTGACTGATTATTGAGTTTTCAGAGCAAACCCCCAGGAAGCATTGAAATTGGCCATCCAAATGATTAATAGATTTCTTCTTCTCTGTAAAGCTTCTATATCTGGGCTCTCATGAAGCTGGTGCTGGATGCTGGTCAGCTCCAGATTCAAAAGTCTTGAGTAATGAGGCAGGAGAGATGGCTCCGTGGTTAAGAGCACTGACTGCTCTTCCAGAGGTCCTGAGTTCAATTCCCAGCAACCACATGACAGCTCGCAACCACCCATAATGGGATCCAATGCCCTCATCTTGTGTGTCTGAAGACAGCAACAGTGTATTCATATACATAAAATAATTCTTTTCTAAAAGGGATAGTGATTATTTAAGACAAATATAATGAAAATGCTTTGGGGAATTAGCAATTTATGACAATATGAAATATGTCAGAACAGATGAAAAAAAGAGCAAGATGGGAGTGGATGTGGGCCTGCCTCAATGTAGTCCACATGCACAAGATACTAAAATCAGTATGAGCTCACTTAAAGGGAGAACTTAGGATGGATAGCAGAACTTAGAGCAACCACGAAGACACCAAGAGGAAAGCAGCCAAGATATGATCAATTTGAGATACACAACTGAACTTAGAGCATCCAACATTGCATAAAAGGAATACAGCTAAGAAGCTAGTTGTAACAATAAAATTTAATTATTAAAAAATTAGTCATTCGAGGGAATTATCTCTTGTGTCACTAATGTGTTATAAATCAAGAGCCAAGTTGTACTGAAGACAGAGAAAGAAAATAATGCACACCTGACAGATGGACACCTAGAAACAGTCAGCAAGATCATACATTGAACACAAACATACTAATTGGGTAACATGGCTCACACCTACAATCTCAGCTTTCATAACACCGAGACAGGAGAGTTTCCGTGACTTCCAGGCCATGGGTTACCTACTGAGTTCCAGTCTAGCATAGGCTTTAGTGTGAAACCCTGCCCCAAATTAGATAGAGAGATAGATAGATAGATAGATAGATAGATAGATAGATAGATAGGTGGGTGGGTGGACGGACAGACAGGTGGATGGATGGACGGACAAACAGATGCATGCATACATATACATACATACATACAACCATAGATGATAGATAGATACATAGATAGATAGACAGACAGACAGACAGACATGGATAAATAGATACATGGATAGATAGATAGATAGATACATACATACATACATACATACATAGATACATGATAGATAAATACATACATAGATACATAGATGATAGATAGATACATAGATAGATAGATAGATAGATAGATAGACAGACAGACAGACAGACAGGTAGGTAGATAGACCCATGTACCATATGAGCAGTGGTAAGCACGGCTACCAGCTCAGGGGGTAGCTGGGCCCCCTCAATTAAGGCTTCATAGGCTTCCAAGCGCCTGAATGGCTGAGCTTTGGAAAGCATTGCCCTGGGAGCCCTGTTCAAGCAGAGAACTTTAAATGGATTTTTCAGATGGGTTGGCATTTGTAAGCCCTGCCACCTTCAGTGGTTGAGGCCTCACCTTCGGAGGGCCTTTCCCGCTGTCTACCCTAATCTCCATTACAGCATCTTTGTCACAGCAGTGTGCCCTGGGTGTTCTAGTACCCACTCTTCTTTATACATGGAACTGAACGGTTGTCTATCTCTCAGCTTTCTGTTCTAAATTCTCACTAGAAACTTGACTAAACACAGCAAGTAGTGAGCACACCACAGCCTACACATTGTTGTGAAGATTTCTCCACCAAACTTAGCCTGCTGAATTCAGCCTTTTACTCAGACTTTTAGAACACAGATAGGATATAGCCAGATTCTTTTTCAGAATGTAACACAAACGGTCGCTAGCCCAGTTGTTGATGGACTCTTTCCTCTGGTGAAAAGAGCCTTCATCGATCACATGTATAACCTTAATCTGCTCTTCCAAACTCCTCCCACAACAGCTCACTAATCTCTCCTCACGTTAGCCTGTGAATTTTCTACCCACATCTCAAGTTCCAAAGGATTGTAAACCTCATGACCAGGTTGTTGCTGTGATAAGCAGCAACCCCACTCTCTGAACCAATTCTCTTTGGCCGTAGCTCCTACCTCGAAATTTCTAAAGCCTCCCCAGACAGTTATCACCAACTAAGGACCCACCCAGTGCTCAAATACAGAAGTTTGTGGGAAAACAGTCCACACTCAAGCTACTACAGTCAGAAAACATGTCAACTTCGCAGCAACGGCATGTTTGTGGGAGAAGGTGATTGCGGCCTGCTAGCACCGACGCTCTGCTCCCCTGAGGATAAGCAGTCCTTCTGAAGCTGCAAGTCTATGCTGAGTGTATGAGTCAGGGTAACCTTTGTTATGCTTCACTGACAAATACCTCCCAACCCTAGGTGGACTCAGCAACTTCTATTTCTCACTCATGAAATAACTTCAATATTTCTCAAGCATTCATTGTGGGAAGGTAGGAGGTCTTTATTCACTGAAGTCACCAAGTCCTCCATCATAGCCAAGGGAGGAATTATACAGTGTCTTTTCAAGGCCTCTCCTTGCAGGGTCCTTTACTATAGAAAGTCACATAGTCCCATTTAAATGTCAAAGAGGGCAGAAAGCATATCCTACCTATACTGGCTGGTTTTTGTGTGTCAACTGGACACTGGCTGGAGTTATCATAGAGAAAGGAGCTTCAGTTGGGGAAGTGCTTCCATGAGATCCAGCTGTAAGGCATTTTCTCAACTAGTGATCAAGTGGGGAGGGCCCCTTGTGGGTGGTACCATCCCTAGGCTGGTAATCTTGGATTCTAAGAAAGCAAGCTGAGCAAGCCAGGGGAAGCAAGCCAGTAAGGAACATCCCTCCATGGCCTCTGCATCAGCTCCTGCTTCCAGTCCTGACTTCCTTTGGTGATGAACAGCACTGTGGAAGTATAAGCTGAATAAACCCTTTCCTCCCCAACTTGCTTCTTGGTCATGATGTTTTGTGCAGGAATAGAAACCCTGACTAAGACACTACCTTATAGACCCATCTAACAGAGAAAGAACAGATGGGTTCATGAGTAAAGTTAACTTTAAAAATTCCCACAGACAGTGAAAGCATCAATGTGTCCCTGGACATGTAGGGGCTTGTGGTGGTGTGAATAAGTTTTGGCCTCCATAGATTTGTGCATTTGAATGCTTGTTTGACCCATAGAGAGTGTCACTATTAGAAGGTGCAGTTTTCTTGGTGTAGGTGTGGCCTTGTTGGAGGAAGTATGTCACTATGGGGATGGGCTTTGAGGTTTCCAACTTGAGCATGATACTCAAGTTCCACCCAGTGTGGAAATCTAGTCTACTCCTAGCTGCCCTCAGATCAAGAAGAACTCTTGGCTCCAGCACCACATCTGCCTGGATGCTGTCATGCTTGCCGCCATGAAAATAATGGACTAAACCTCTGGAACTGTAAGCCAGCCCCAATTAATTGTTTGACTTTATAAGAGTTGCCTCGGTCACGTTGTCTCTTCACAACAATAAACCCTAACCCAGGACTCATCTGCATTACCAAGGTTCACAGTGAAATCCTCACTCTTTCAACCTTTTGATCTGGGGAACCAAGACCTTTAATCTGAGACCTTAAGAAAACAATAGTAAATGTAATAGAGTGAGCCAGTGAAATAGGAAACAGGAGCAAAGAGATGGTTCAGATGTTAAGAGTACTGGCTGCCCTTGCAGAGGACTTGGCTTCAGGGCCCAGTTAATGCATTCTCCTCTTACAAAGAGACTTGGGTTCGGTTCCCAGCACTCACACTGGGTGGCTCACAACCACCTATGATTCAAGTTCTAGAGTATCTAATATTCTTGGCCCTTGCTGGCTCCTGTACATACATGCCCACATGCCACACAGACATGTGCACACACATGTTATTAAAAATTAAACAAATCTTTCCAAATAATAATATCTATCTATTTTAGGGTTTAATCGTAGTGAAGAGACGCCATGACCACGGCAACTCTTATAAAGGACGTTTCATTGGGTCCGGCTTACGGTTCTAGAGGTTTAATTCATTATCATGATGGCAAGAAGCGTGGCAGCCTGCAGGCAGACATGGCACTGGAAGAGCCAAGAGTTCTACATCTTGATCTGAAAGCAGCTAAGAGGACACAGGTTTTTTTGTTGTTGTTGTTGTTGTTTTGTTTTGTTTTGCTTTTTTACACTGG
This sequence comes from Tokudaia tokunoshimensis, assembly GCA_036184795.1. Taxonomy (NCBI): domain Eukaryota; kingdom Metazoa; phylum Chordata; class Mammalia; order Rodentia; family Muridae; genus Tokudaia; species Tokudaia tokunoshimensis. Next base: position 85,172,183 of record BTHU01000006.1, read on the forward strand.
GTGAAGCTTGAGCATTTAAAACCTCAAGCCACACCTCCACAGTGACGCAATTCCTCTAACAAGGCCACACCTCCTCCAATAAGGCCACACCTCCTAATACTGCCACTCCCTGTGGCCAACCATTCAAACACATGAATCTACGGGAACCATTCCTGTTTAAACTACCACAATATTTTAGAGTAAAGGCTTAGATGGCAGACTTAAGACCTCTCTTCTTTTGTATTATAAGCACTAGTCTTAAGAGTTACTCTGTCTAAACACAGTTCCTCTGTCTGCTGCAAATATTGGCACCTCATGAGTATGGTAGTAGTATGGTAGTTGGTAGTTATTTCAGCATCACTGTGACAAATACCTAAGGAAAAATAACTGGAAAAGGACAGGTTTATTCTAGTTTGCAGTTTCCAATATCTCAGTCTGTGGACACTGGCTCCACATGCTAGAGCAAGACGTCAGGGCAGTGGGAGCCCATGAAGGAGAGCTGCTTGTAGCAGTCAGGAAGTAAAGACTGCAGAAACAGGAAGGGGCGGGGCAAGATCAAACCAGAAAGGACACTCTCAGGAGGCTGCTTCCTTCAACCGGGCCCCAGCTCGGTTCGCCACTTCCCAGTGGGTCTGCTCACAGTCTTGAATCCACTTATGGATTAAACCATTCTTTAAGTCAGAACCCTCACTATCTCCTGTCCTCTGGCAACCCCCTCATAGGCACACCCTGAGGGGAGCCTTCTGAATCCCATGAGTATGTCTCAATCCAATCAAGCTGACGATTAAGATTAGCTGTCACGATGTTTTTATTTTTGTAAAGTTGACGTCATTTTCCTTCTTTTTTTCTTTGCAATTTTTCTTCTTATTTTGAATGTGATGTTCCATATCCAAATACCTACAGATTTTTCTTTCTGTAGATTTCCGTTACTGATGCTATTTTTGTTTGTTTTCTTCTTCCAGATAGGGTTTCTCTCTGTGTAGCCTTGACTGGCCTTGGAACTCACTTTGTAGACCAGGCTGGCCTTGAACTCACAGAAGTCTGCCAGCTTCTGCCTCCAGAACACTGGAACTAAAGACGTACACAACCACCACTCAGGTGACTAGTGCTATTTTTATATTCTTGTGAAATAGTATAGTGCTCTATATTTAGGTTTTTTTATTAAATCCATTTAGATACATTTTATACCCTCAAAGACTGTCGTTCATGTATATGACTTTATTATAAGACTATATTCTCTGCTTTTTTGACTGATGTGAACCATAATCCTAACCAGGATACAATCTTTTTCAGACACCATACCTTCATATCTGTGAGTTCAATTCTCTGTCTTTCTTCCTTTTATCATCTTCTCCATGACCCTACTTAGTTCTGCCTTCATGAGCATTTGTAATATATTCATAATATCTTTTTTAATCTCCTTGTTTTTCTACCTCATCTTTTCATTTCTAGTTCTTTCTTGGTAGGTTTTTGTTCTCATGGTTTGGATTAATAGTCCCTTTGCTGATTCTGCTTATAGCCATGACTGCATATTTTATATACTATATTGTTTCTTTCTGGGTTTCAATGTATTCTTCTAAACACTACTAATGTTTTTCATTCATACAGTCTAATTGGTTGTGTATATCTCTGCCTGCTTAGGGTAATTTAAGTAACTCCAGGGCAGTCATAGTCTAAGGTGATGTAGGACCAGTACTAAGGGCTGCCATTATGAAGCTCTGCCTGATGTCTATTATATGGTAATGAGAAAGTGTAGATTGTCAGAGACCAGGGCAATGGCCAACCCCCTCCTTATACTCTTTCTTGTTTTACGTTCCACGAGACCAAACACTCATCCCTCTTATCTAATCAAAAAGGAAGGTATCCTGCCCTCCTGGAAGCTAGCCCAGATCTTCAACACTGTTGCCAACTCCAAGCTCCACCACGCAAGCAACAGCGCTCAAAACCTCCACTAAACGACAAGAATATGGCTTTCTCTAACGATTCTCAACTTGCAAGGGCAAATTTAAAAGAAAATCCGCCACTGCTATATGTGCCCTGCAGCCTCAGGTTGGCCAAAGGCAAGATTGTGTAGCTCATTCATCGCTTAATTACCATAAAAGGCGGGACTAGTCAAATCAGGCACGCCCTCCATCTGCATCTCTGAGCCCGGTAAAAGACACCACCACAGCCTCCCACCAGTGTAACTCACAAGGCCGCACAGTGCTACCCAGTATGGATGTTTTCTTTTCTTTTTCTCTTGTCTCCAATTGTATTTGTCCTTTTAAAAATTATTAGAGTGCATTCACTGTGTGATATAATAAACGGGCTCCAAACCATATTTTGTTCAAGTACTGGCCCGGTCTTTGGCATCACGCTCCGCCCCTCCTTGTCCTTCCTACCTCTGTCCTCACCCTTTTTTCAGACAATTCCCCATCTGTTTTCACGTCAAATGTGTACGAGTGCTTATGTGCATATCATTCAGATTTCATTTAGGAAATATAGCACAAGATAGGCATCTTTCTGAGCCTGGCTTATTCCACTTAACATCAGGTTTTCTAAGTCCATCCATTTTCCTGAAAACATAATATTCTTCTTTGTGGCTGAATAACTCAACATCATCTTCGCTGTTTCATCTGCTGGTGGACACATAGATCCCAGTGCTTGGTCATTGTGAATAGTGTCGTGAATAGGTGAGCTTGGAAGAGACGTTGTTGCTGAGTTGCGCTGACTTAGATTTGCTTGCATGAGTTCCTGTAGATGTATAGCTGAGTCACACCGTGGTTCTGGTTTTAGTTGCTCGAGGCATCTCCATACTGATCAGCACAGTGGCTGCTCTATTTATATTCCCATCTACAATGCGGAAAAGCTCCTTTTCCACATAACCATCTGATGCTTGCGTTTGTGGTGGTTTGAATGTGATGCCCACCCCTCCGCCAATAGGCTCTGGAATTTGAATATTTGGTGCCCAACTGTTTGGGGAGGCTTAGAAGGCATGGCTTTGTTGGAAGGAGTATGTCACCAGGGCTGAATGTTGAGGTTTCAAAGCATCACACCCTTCCAAGTTTGTTCTCTGCTTCTTTGTTTATAATTCAAGATGTGAGCTCTTAGCTTCCAGCTCCAGTTATCACGCCTTCCTGCTGTCAGGCTTCCCAGCCACAATGTAATCTTATCCCTCTGAAACCATTAGCCAATAAGACCCTTCCTTCTATAGGTTGCCTTGGTCATGGTATTTGATCACAGCGATAGAAAACTAATTAGAAAGGTATTTTATTTTGCTAGCCTGTTTTTTTCAAATATTTATTTATTTTATGTATATGAGTACACTGTAGCTGTATCAATGGTTGTGAGCCATCATGTGGCTGTTGGGAATTGAATTCAGGACCTCTGCTCTCTCTGGTCCCACTCGCTCAGGCCCCAAGATTTATTTATTGTTATATCTAAGTACACTGTAGCTGTCTTCAGACACACCAGAAGAGGGCATCAGATCTCATTACAGATGGTTGTGAGCCACCATGTAGTTGCTGGGATTTGAACTCAGGATCTTTGGAAGAGCAGTCGGTGCTCTTAACCACTGAACCATCTCTCCAGCCTTACCTTTTTTTTTTTAATGAAAGCCTTTCTGTTCTGTAGGTGCCAGTGTGGGTCATTTAACTTCATATAACATATATACGAAGTCGTTTAACATATATGTGTGTGTGTGTGTGTGTGTGTGTGTGTTACTCCTCAAAATAAAATTTTTGCTTTGCTGTCCTGCTGTGTTCATTGATAAATTATTTTATTGATAAGTGTCTTAGTTTGGGTTACTAATGCTATGATAAAAACACCATGACCAAAAGCAAGTTGGAGAGGAAAGAATTTACTTGGGTTACACTTTCACATCTACATTCCATCATTGAAGGAAGTCAGGACGTGAACTCAAGCAGGGCAGGAACCTGGAGACAGGAGCTGATGCAGAGCCCATGTAGGGGTCCTGCTTGCAGGCTTATTCCTCATGACTTGCTCAGCCTGCTTTCTTGTAGAACCCAGGACCACCAGCCCAGGGACAGCACCACCCACAATGGGCTGGACTTTCCCATCAATCACTAATTAAGAAAATAACCTACAGGCTCACCTGAGGAGTCTTTGATGACTCTAACTTGTGTCAAATTGACATAAATCTAACCAACATAATGAGATAAAGAATAACAAAGGGGCATCTGCCTCCTCAGACAGATACCCCCTATAGAAGCAAGGTCTTCCACTGCTGTGAGTGGGCGCAAACATCCCAGACCTGAATGAGTTACAAGACTGTACAATCTGCTTTCGTCTTAGCTATTTTCTTATCCATAGGTGATTGCTTCTCTGTCGTATTTGGGTCTATACCCCCTTGGTGATGGAAAGGGAAGCTTCTGCAGCTCTATGGTTACCCTCTATTTCTTTCTGTATTTCCATCATCTATGTTTTGAACCTCGGTTAAATCGGGTTATTATACATTTTCATATATTATAGATTCTGTTAGTATAGATTCCATGATAAAATATCTGAGAAGGTCCACTTAATAACAAGAAAAGGCTTATTTTGGTTTAAAGTTTTGGGACCTCCAAGCCATGGCCCTGTTTCTTTGGTCCCTGTGTCAGCTTGTCTTGATGGGAACATGTACCAGAGCCAAGCCATTTATCTTGTGCCCAGAAACAAAAGAGAAGAAAAGAGTCTGGAAACTCCCTTCAGCGTCAGATTCTGGAGAACCTCAAGACATCCCGCTAAGTCTCACAACTTATTCTGTTACCTCCCACTGACACCCTGGAGACTAACACTTTACCACATGGATCTCTGGGTAACGTTAAAAATCCATATGAAACACTACCTGAATCTATCCCCTGACCTTCATGAAGTCCCATACATACCTTCAAAAGTTTGTGTGACGGCCAAGTTTTAGTAATCTTGGCACCCCTGGGAGAGCGTGCACACTTCCAGAACATCATTCTATCTGACTTACTAAAATCAACCCAGACCCTCTGCTTCTAACAACCTGGAGATCGGAAGTCCGGACCCATGCCTAAGAAGTTGGCACCAGCTCTGTACCAGCCACATGATGGACAACAGAGGAAGGCTGTCCACCTCAGCTATTTTGAATGGTGAGAATGCACGTGGGGAGTGCAGCCTAACTGCCTGGCATGTTCCTCCCACCACATCTGTGTGGTTCAGGCTCCTCCCACCACAACTGTGTGGCTCAGGCTCCTCCCACCACATCTGTGTGGTTCAGGCTCCTCCCACCATATCTGTGTGGTTCAGGCTCCTTCCACCACATCTGTGTGGCTCAGGCTCCTCCCACCACAACTGTGTGGTTCAGGCTCCTCCCACCACATCTGTGCGGCTGTTCTCTCTTTCTCATGGCGTTGTCCAGATAACTTAATCAAGGAAACCTGTACCTGGGACACAGGCTGACTCCTACCTTCTTCCTTCCAACCCTCAGACTCTGCTGTTTGCATAGCATCCCCATCTTAGGCAGAACACCTTACCTATGTCTGCTTTTAATTTCTGCCTCTTCCACTAGGCCAACAGGAGAGCAGGAAGTACTGTTTCCTCTGCGCACTGACTTTAAGTGTGTGGTACACCACTCGCCCTCTCCCAAGTGCCCAGTAACTGATTGTGAAGTCTCTAGTAACTTAGGGACCCTCTTTCTCTGAGCTTTCCCTGCACTTCTGCAGAGGCCACTATCAGTCTGGAAAACCCCGCCCAAGTAGGAAGGTCAAGATATTGAGCCCTACAGGAACTCGCAGAATCATCTGTTTCCCAAAGCTGTGGGTTCGATGGTATCATTACTGCGTTCAGATCTGCTTTAATGTTCTGGATCTTCCTGACTTATGTAACTGAGCAGAGTGGATTCAGAAGGACACCCTTTCTCCAGGGCTTGTGCTAGCACAGATGACAGGCTGAAGCTGAGAGTGATGCTGTCAGGAGCACGGTGCAAACATTTCTGCACTCCCTCCGCGCAGCCCGCACAGTTGGCTGGCCCAGCTGGTCCGCAGCATCCGGGGGCGGCTCATGTTGCTGACGTCAATTGGCAGAGCCCATCCGCTAGAAGCTCACATTCAGCCTGCCTCCTACACGCTCCTTTCTTACAGCCAGCAATTCTCAACCAGCCTCTGCTTTTCAATCCAGTCCTCAGATTTCCTCCAATGTTTTAAAGGACGAGTGTGTCCTTTACAGGCTCCCTGGTCGTGCTACCCGCAGCCCTTGGCAATACCAACAAGAAAAACAACACAGGAATCAAGTGTGAACTGTTCAAGTTCACACCACACTTGATTTCTCAAGAGGGGTTGATTTTAAAAGTCTCAAGCTAGGTTTGTTTTTTTTTCTTCTTCTTCTTTTTCTTTTGTTTTTTAAACAGAAAGGAGACTGGAGATTTTGCTGAGGCCGTGCCTGGAAGCACCAGGTCATTGATCATGGGGCTTATGGTAATTGATTGGTCAGATTCTCTTTGTTTGCATGCTTAGGTCTGTCTGTGATTGGTTTTTTTTCCTGTGGTTTTTCAACCTGTGTGCAAAGAACAGTCACTACTTCAGTTAGACTGATTCAAAGGGACGCCTCTGTGCCGTAAGGATGGTGCAAATAAACCAACACAAAAAAACTCCCATCAAAACACGTGGTATTTCAGCATACTTCGGAGCAAGAGAAACAAAACTAGTAACAATTCATTATGTAAAGAGGAAATGTTTGCTTACAATAATCTCACTTATTTACCTTAGACCCAAACCTCTCCCATTATGTTGGCAATCTCAATTCTAGGACGAGTGCCTTATCCTGAGTCTCAGAAAGAGAGGCCAACTGAGGCAGGGTAAGAAGCCACATCAGCAGGCAAGACCCAGCCTTTCTGGGGTGTCAGGGGGTGGGGGGGGGATGGTTTGGGACTTCTGTTGGTATCGGAGCCTACAGCCTCCCAATCCAGTGATAACATCGCTGTCACCCATAGGCGACAAGAAACTGTGGGGCAGTTGCCATGGTAACCGCCATACATTCCCAGCCTTCGCCTACCCACACCTTACCTGTTCAAGGTAGTATGGGTGATTATGTCATGGCCTGAATAAAAGGCAGAGCCCCCCCAACCTTCACCCCTTTTCTTCTTCTTCTTCTTCTTCTTCTTCTTCTTCTTCTTCTTCTTCTTCTTCTTCTTCTTCTTCTTCTTCTTCTTCTTCCTCCTCCTCCTCCTCCTCCTCCTCCTCCTCCTCCTCCTCCTCCTTCTTTAACCCCTTTGTCCTTCCCCCCACCCCAATAAACCTTTCTTTCCCATGGAGCTGTACAGGTCTGGTGTGATCTGTCCAATCTGCCCGGATGCGAGCCACCATTCTAACACAACAGGTCCTCTCTAGGACTTCTTTCCCAACTCCAAGGAACATGCTGGGATTCTCACACAAAAGTACAGAGTGTATTTTTCACTTATATAACCAATGCTCTTCTGGGTTTCCTCTATCCTCTTCAGTGTTAGACTAGGGTCTCCCCCAGACACCCCTCCTCTCTGGTTTTTTGTTTTAGTCATTTTGCTCTGAAGCTTTGAGAACACTTGAGTTGGCCCTTTGCTTCTTCACAGTCTCATGGCTTCTATCTCATTCCCCCTTCCTGAACCCTCTCAATAAGCTACCCCACCTCAGCCCTCTACTGTGAATCCATCCCCAAGTCCTATGCTTGGGAAAGGACTAGCGGGCAGGCAGGCATACACACGAGAGTCAATGCTTCCCAGTTCTTACAGTGTCCAGCGGCAAGTGGGGCTCATCCGCTCCCATCCCTGAACAGAAGCTCCCCTACCCCCCCCCCAAGCATCTGCTGCCCATGTGCTCCATGGACTTGACTCACCTAAACCTCAGAGGCACCATAGTTTCAGCTCCTCCTTACCAGATTTTGTCTGTGTGCCATCACACGTCCTGTCCGAAAAGGCATTTGTGGATAAAAGTTTGTCACATTTTTCTCATTAATTTCGATGATCATTTCAGACATGCGCTGCTATAGAAAGTAATTTTGCCTTAAGGGAGAGGGGGGGAAACATCACACTCGCTATTGTGAGACTTACCCCTCGGTGTGTGTGGTCTTTGTTCATTCGCAGTTGTTATCTCTGCGTGGAAGGCAGTGTTTTCAAGACTGGATGACCTTAAATTCAGACTCTGTGATGGGACAAGGCCACATGGAAAAGAGCTCTGGCTGACTGTTAACGGGGCCTCTTGGGTCTCAGAAGAGAATTGTCTGCTTGATACATTCATTCAAGATAAAATGCTTTGTTAGATAATAATTGTGCAGATCAGATTTAAAATCACACAATCCCCCTGGGGGGGGGGAACAAACCAACAAACCTTTATCAGACATACCAACATAAGTCCTCCCTTTCCCTTGATCCATTTCCAAGTTCTATGTATCTATGGAACTTACTATGTATCTACTAGGTATCTTACTATGTCAGCCAACTAATAGCAGCTTAAAGATTTACAAACTTTGAAATTCCAAAGGATCCAACACCGTTATTCCCCAGTACTCACTGGACATATTGAAGGGGTTTCAACAAAGTTGAGCTCAGTTGGTCTTAAGGCAGCCAAAACCATGGTGGGATCCCTCCACACCCTCTTCAAGAGATACTGGCAAAGTGGCGTACATGTGTAAGCACCCAGAATGCCATGGGAAAGAAAGGATGAATGAGTTGGTGATTTTCAGCTTCAAAGGGACAAAACAAGGGTCTGGAGCAATGCCATGGGCATTGGGAGCACTGACTGCTTTCGCAGAGGACCTTGGTTCAATTTCTAGCACATCTTGGTTCACCTGTAGCTGCAGTTCCAGGGGATCTGTTGCCCTCTTCTGCCCTCCAAGGACACCAGGCATGCGCATGCATACGTGCAGGCAAAGGCTCACACAGAAAATAAAGTTTAGGGGGACAGAAAAGAAACAAAAGGAGACAGACTATCTGCTTTCAGGTGGTTAAAGATTTTAATGCAATGAAAGGAGTAGCCTGGTTTAGGCACAGGCCAATTGGTGAAGTGCTTGCTAATTACTCATGAGGACCAAAGTTCAGTCCCCCAACTCCATGTAAAAAAAAAAAACAAAAAACAAAAACAGGTGCTTACACAAGAGCCACTTTGCCAGTGGCTCTTGAAGAGGGTGTGGAGGGATCCCACCATGTTTTGGGGTGCCTCTGGACCAACTGAGCTCAACTTTGATGAAACTCCTTCAATATGTCCAGTGTGTACTAGGTAAAAAAAATCAGGCCTTGGGGCTTACATTTGTAATCTCAGCACTGGGAAGACAGAGGCAGAAGGATCACTGTGATTAGGTGGCCAGACAACCTAACTGTAGTGGTTTGAATACAAGTGGCCCCTGCAAGCTCATATATCTGAATGACTAGTCATCAAGTAGTGGAAATGTTTAAATGGATACAAGGGTTAGGAGGTGTGGCCTTGTTGGAGAAAGTGTATCACTGGAGGTGGGTTTTGAAATTTCAAAAACCCATGCCAGGCCCAGATCCAACCTCTCTTCTTCTCCCTCTTCTCTTCCTCCTTCCCCTCCCTCTCCTTCCCCCTCCCCTTCCCTCTTCCCTCCCTCTCCCTCTCCTTCCCCCTCCCCTTCCCTCTTCCCTCCCTCTCCCTCTTCTTTTCCCCCTTCCCCTCCCTCTCCCTCTCCCTCTCCTTCTCCCTCTCCTTCCCCCTCCCCTTCCCTCTTCCCTCCCTCTCCCTCTTCTCTTCCCCCTTCCCCTCCCTCTCCCTCTCCCTCTCCCTCTCCTTCTCCCTATCCTTCCCCCTCCCCTTCCCTCTTCCCTTCCTCTCCCTCTTCTCTTCCCCCTTCCCCTCCCTTTCCCTCTCCCTCTCTATCTCTACCTCTGGATCCAGATGTAGCTCTCAACTATTGTTCCAGTGCCATGCATACCATCAAGATGGAAACCCCTAAAACCCCCAACTAAAGGCTTTCCTTCCTTTGAGTTGCTGTAGTCATGGTATCTCTTCACAGCAACAGTAACCTACTTTGCAGGGTCCAGGCTCAGCGAAAACTCCTGTATCAAAACACTAAGGCAGGGAGCTCAGTGGTTAAGATCACTTGCTGCTCTTGCAAAGGACATGGCTTTAGTTCCCTGAGCCCACACGATGGGTCACAAGCATTCAGAACTCTAGTACTGAGAGATAGGATGCCTTCTTCTCGATTCTGTGGGGCACCAGGCATGCACATGGTACACACACATACATACAAGCAAACACTGTTACAAAATAAAAATTTTTAACTTTTTAAAAACCAAAATGGGCAGTGCCTGAGGAATAACACCCAAGGCTGACCTCTGGCCTCCACATGTGTGCACAGGTGCACACGCTAACGTTCCGGTGTTCCCAGATGATACTACCAGCTGGACACACACTTCCCTGGCTCTCAGGAACGTACGACATGTTCTGAGTAAAATTAACAAGGCAGGTAGCCAAGTCTCTGAACATCTATGGATCTGTCTAATGGATTAGAGTGAGCAGGTGGGGTGACGTTCTCCTC